>OZ002740.1:225829324-226305921 GCA_963924295.1 Dioctria rufipes
TCAGTAACCACGATTGAGGATTTTCTGCTTATCCAAAATATAAAAATAAAACGGCATTTTAATCTATGAAGTATGAACTAGTTTCTGAACTAGGATTATTAAAAAATATTGAAAGGTAAATTTTTGGTATCTTGTTGAACATTTTTTCGTGAATTTTTGTGTTTTTTCACTACTCATTCAACATGTAAAAAAAACGGCTTGATAAATCCGAATTATCCTAGTTTGCAAAGTGTCTACATGAGTACTGAATAAGTCAATAAAATTTCAAAGGAATTCGTTCGATAGATTTCGATATATCGTGGTTACCAGGTTTAATAATACAGTTTTGAGAAAAACTCGTTTAAAAATTCCAATACTATTATCACCAATAAAATTCGAACACCTTGGGTACTCAATCAAGACTAAACTGACCGTTATATTCGAAACAGGAAATGAGTTTAGAGATATACCTAAGCCAAATAGAAGAGGTCCGATGCTAGAGCGCACGGTACAAACACCTGGCCTGTTCAATGCTGTAACTTCCGAACGAGTCCGAATATCGGAAAATCACTTTACCCACATACTCTTCAATATATTTGGATTCAAATAATGTAAAAACAAAAATCACAGTTATTTTGAATCAGTCACACATAGGGATTGCAAAACCCATAAACGGTTTACCGATAATTGAAATGAAAAAACATAATTTTATTACCAGTAATTCTACCGCTCATTACCGGTAAATTTGGTAAAAAAAAATTTATACTAAGGCATGAAACTACTCCTATTATATGAATACATTAATTTTATAGTTAGTTAAAAGTGTTTTCTTTTAAATAAATCAACCAAATATATATTTATGTTGATAATTATTAAAAGTAAAAAAAAAATATTTTTTAGTAAGCCATGAAAATACTCCAGTTCAAAATTTCATGTTCTTAGTAAGCAATGTATTTGGAAAAAAAATTTATGTTCTTAGTAGGCTATGAATAATTTAATTTTCTTAGTGTAATACACTGACATGTATATAAATGGACTGCTCGTTGAACCAAAAATGCATGAAAGCAAATGGCACCACTTTTATATTCTTGTCTCTTTCCGTGAGAGAAATTGCTTAAGTGGGAAAGTCCTACTTACATGCATATAAGTAAAATCTTCAAAAAACTTAAATATGTTTCAGTTTACGACAGTTGGTAGCATTGACAGTGAGAGCATACTTTTTGAAATCAAAATTGGTGCCACATGAAATAGGAGATCAGTCAGTCCATTTATACATATGTCAATGGTATAGTATAGTGAATATAGTTCGTGTCTTTGGTTTTCTTTGTTAGTGATATTCTGTACAAACTAATTTTTAACACTAGGTAACTGTATAAACAAAAGCTTCTAAAAATAAGTCAACAATAATAGGTGATAGTTTTGATTTTATTATCATATGTTATGATCGTGCGATAAAGGATCTAAGGCGACACACTTCACCTGGTTATGACGGCTTGACTCCAGAATTCTTCATACGTTTCAGGGATTTATTAATTCCTGACCTTTTGGAAGTCTTCAATTCTACGGTAAAGACACATTCAGACTTTTCTTCTAGTTGGAAGAGGTCTGTTATGCGATTGATTCCAAAGAAAGAAGATTTGCAGAGGATGGGGAACTGGAGGCCAGTAACCCTATGCAATGTGGACTACAAAATCGTCTGCAAAGCATTAGGGGCGATACTCCGCTCAGTGATTGCTTCGGTAATACACCCGGAACAGTCCTATTATGTTCCTGGTCGTAGTATCTACGACAACATCGCGGTAGCCTAACATTTGTTTGCCTACCATGAACAGACGGGGAAACAAATGGCCATGATTTCACTTGACCAGCAAAAGGCTTTTGATAGCGTCTCGCACGAGTATCTCCTGACTGCTCTCGAGGCATTTGGGTTCCCGCCCAGGTGGCTCGATATCATCGCGAAATTGTATAGAGAATCAGCGATTTTGATTAAGCATCAAGGACAGGTTCTGGCTCCTATCTCGTTTCATCGAGGTATCAGACAGGGCTGTCCATTGTCAGGTATGCTTTATGATCTTTCGTTGGAGCCGCTACTGGTGAATCTTCGTCGAATGCTCGGACAATATTCAGTGCATCTACCATATACCAATGTGAGGCCTTTTATGTTGGCATATGCGGATGACCTTTCTATTTTCGTGACAAGAGATGAAGCTTTTCCGGACGCTCGTGCTGCTTTCGAATAGTACGAACGTATAGCGGGCGCTAAAATCAACCATAGCAAGAGTCAGGGTTGTGGTGTGGAAGGTGGAGAGACCGTACAGATACTCCACTGAACATCCAATGGACTAATACTTGCCTGAAGTATTTAGGTGTGTATATCGGACGCGAGAGTAAATCAAATAATAGCCTCATCGCTCTTGACAAACTCTCTAGAGCTGTAAACTCATGGCGTAGTCGACTGTTTCCACTATCCCTAATGGGAAGGTCAGTCGTGATAAACTATTTGATTACCTCGTCCATCAATCATCTGCTGAAGTCTGAGACGTTTGATGAAGGCTTCGTAGGTCTTCTTCAAGCAAAAGAGATAGACACCTTTTGGTGCGGAAGACGATGGGTTGCTGAAAGCACGCTCTGTCTGCCAGTCAAGATAGGTGGATTAGGTCTCACTAACTTGGTTGAAATCAAGGTGTCTCCAAGTGCGTGCATTCCAAAGAGTGTTTTGCCAGAAAGACACCTTGATTTCACAACTGTGGGTGAATGTACCGGGAGGGAACGGTATAGGGGAGTATTACTACCTGCTCTCTGTCCGACCACCCTATCCTCGTGACTGGCCACAAGATCTAATCTCAACGATTCAGACCTGGGGCAGACTCAGGCCAGCATTTCACCTTAAGTGGAATGCTTTACGGTACACGCACTTCGCATCGATTACAATCAGGTTTAATCCTGAATTAATAGATTCAGTGTTCAGTAATGCTCGAGGTTTTGAAGGTGACACGCATGCATTGACAGTTCTCGGAGATATTATTGATATCTCTGCAAACTGTCGAATAAACACTAATACTCCACAACTACACGACCTGGCGGCTCGTGTGCGGGAGAGATTTCGCCAACTTGGGACCAGTGACCCTGGCACTAAGTTGGAAGATGCTTTCGTTCTGGACAGACCGCCTCAACACCCTTCAGCACACTTACAACACTTGTGCTCCGTAACGTGCTTATTTCAATAAGACCTCTGGAGTATACAGGATACAACAGATGGCGAACACACCTCGGGGTGAATATGGGCGTGATGGGAGGGATAACTTGCAGAGTAGTCTACAGTTATTCTTCTAGTTACAAAGATGCTGATGTAGCATTCAAATTGCTGCATCACAGTCTTATGCATCCTAATCAGTTGTCACATATCGACCGGCGGGGTCAGAGGATCTGCACAGTTTGTTCTGGTGAAGGCACCTTGTTTCACAGGTTCTTCACTTGTCCAGCTTTGCAGAGTCTGATGGAACTGGTGCGCGATATGTGTCAGTTGATCCACCTGAATTTCAGCATTACTAGGACATCGTTTCTATGGGGACCAAAGGTTTGTAGTCGGGTGAACTATTTGATTAGCTTTGTGTTGACACTGGCCAAATCTACAATTCACTTGTACTACATGAGAGCCGGAGATGGGAATCAGAACACTGACCCACAACACCACGCACAAGCACTTAAGCGCCACTTCGTTGACAGATTGAAGAGACGTTTACGTCTTGAATATCTGGCAACGCACGCAGACACATGCAACTGCACATGGCAACCACTATCGTCGGTGCAGGACGGAGCTCTTGTCTTTCGCTGGTGATAGCAGGCCACACCATTTGCAACACTAGTCCACGGGGCTTCACCCCGCTTAGGAATTGTTGCACGTGCTGTGGGAAGGGCAAGCACTCTGTTAGAGATGCTAAGCTGGAGGGATGATGAGGGCAATTTGTAGAGGTCTATCATACTACAGGCTGCCCTCGCGGGACTCTATAACGGTATCGGGTAAATTTTTCGTTCGTTCGATTTCTGATTTTTAATTCGGTTTCGGTCTCGGTGCTAAATTGCAAAATTTTTTGTTGAAAATTCGTTCGTTTAGGTAGTTATTATTATTAGATTATTTTGGAAATTGGAACTTCTTGGAACTGCCACTTACCCAATTGTCAAAATTGGGACGCAAATTTTTTGTTTTCTATTTTTTAGGCCTTTTTCAAAATTTTTGTACCCGTTTATATTGTCTCTTTTGAGAACATAGTATTATGTTTTTGTTCATTTACCTTCTAGTTTGTTTTTGATGTCCCTATTGACTGTTATTGTGTAATTTTTTTAGGTTAGCTACTGTCTTTTTCGTTGTTTTTTGTTTTGTACTCCCTTTATAGCCTTTTGCATTTTATGTTTAAGGAAAGTTGAAAAGAGCCAGAGCGCCAACAAATAAAGAGCTTATTTAAATTAAAAAAAAAAAAGTAATTATATTTATATTGCGTTATTTTAAAATTTAGATTTTTTACACAGCCATGGATAAAAATCCCCCATGGAATTATTTTATACGCATACAAAATGGAAGTGTAGCTGAGTGCAAGCAATGTTCGAAAACAATTAAAACTTCTGGCGGTAGCACAAGTGGTTTGCATGCACACCTTCGAACCCAGTACAAAATTAATCTTTTAAAAAGAAATAAAGCAGATGTGAATAATTTACCACAAATTTCAAACTACTTTTTAAAATCAGTTGATGATTCATTTTCTGCGGTTGTTGCGCGATTAACAGCCAAAGATGGCTTACCGTTTGTTAAGTTTTGTACATCTTATAATTTAAGAAAACTGTTACATGCTAAGGGTTATACCGATATTCCAAATTCACCAAATACAAGTCGAAAAATTGTGACTGGATATGCAGTGAAAATGCGGCAAATAGTCTTCGCTGACCTAAAATCTCGTACTACATAATTAAGGTAAAGCGTTTAGTCTCACATTGGATGAGTGGACGTCTGTCAAAAATCGTCGCTACTTGAATGTGAATATACATACATTTAACAAATTTTGGAATCTTTGTCTTGCTATAGTACATGGATCAATTCCAGCTGATAAATGTGTTACCCTTCTGGAGAAAAAAATTAAACAATTCGGTATTTCGTTTGACAATGTCGTTTCAATTACGACAGGTGGAGCATCGGTGATGAAGAAAGTGGGAACTTTAATTGGTACAAATCATCAATTGAGTATAGTGCACGGTATTCAATCGGTAATTATCATGATTCTTTATGACAAAAATTATTCAGCAGAAAGTGCTGATGAACAGGAAGATGCAACTAGTCCAGAATATTTATCGGACGATGGCTTAGAGCTAACATCTGAAACGAACGTGGATCCTGTTATTCAACGTGCAAATATACGTCCTCTGATAGAAAAAATTCGAAAAATCGTTAACATTTTTCGCCAATCACCAACGAAAAATGATACAATACTCCAGAAAAATATACAAGATGAATTATGTAAGAATCTTTCATTAATTTTGGACACTCGAACCAGGTGGAGTAGCCTACTAACGATATTTGAGCGTTTTTATGAAATTAGAAATGCTATACGAAAAAGTCTTATAGATATAGAGTCTGCTATCACTTTCGACAAAACAGATATTAGCTTGTTATCTAACATAATAGCTTTGCAGCCTTTAAAAGTTGCTGTAGAAGCATTATGTTGCGAAGATGTTAATCTTTTTACAGCTGATATAACATTAGAATTTATGTTGAATGAACTTAAGCAACAAAACACCTTATTAAGCAACGAACTTATGGATGAATTAGTTTTACGAATAAAGGAAAGACGAACTATTAATTCAGATGTTCTACACTTTCTTCATGATCCGAATGAATTAAATGACAATAACAATAGGGATTATGGAATATTTAATAAAACCAGTAAAGCTGCCATAACTAAAACAATAATTGAGCTAATTGAACGTGTTTCCAACAAGCAAGATGAAAATATTGTCAGTGATGATGATGATCACGAGAACGATGTAGTTGAAGTTGTAGAAGTTGATGTACCTTCAGCTTCATCAACATTGACTGCCAATGTGTCAATGTACCGATGTATCTTTGAAGGAAAAACTTCAATTAGAAATTAAAAAAAAAACGTAATTTAGAAGAAAAAGATAATAAGAAGAAGAACAATAAAGATCTTGGAATAATTGTCAAAAAAGAAATATCCTATTTCCAAGACGAAAATATTCGCAGTAAATATTTAAATATTTTTTTTTAATAATATAATAATAATATTTATTTATTAGCAACAATAGCTGCTTTTTTTGCTACAATTATAATTACAAGTTCATTTCAGGAGATATTCAATTTAATATATACTATCGCTAATTTTTTGAAGTTTTTTAAATTCATTTCTTCTTTTACTGCAACTGGTAGATTATTGAATAACTGCATACCTTTATACATGATTGAATTTTTAGCCCTAGTTGTTCTTAATCGAACTAATCTGAAATTATTGTTATTTCTTAACTGGTACGGCTGACTATCTCCAACATACTTTAGATTCCGACATAAATAGCTTGGTAGTAGATTATTTTTAAGTTTGTGGACCATAATTAAAACATTAAGAGTTAATCGTTGGTTAATATTCATCCACTTCAATGCTTCCAACATTATCCGTATTGATGTTCTCCGATGACATTGTAGTATACATCTCATTGCCCTATTCTGCAATTTTTGTAGTCTGTCGATAGACTGATTCAGTCCCATATAAAAAATGTTTGAGCAGTACTCAAAATGTGGTTTTATTATTGTGTTATACACTTTTATGGCAGTTAGAATGGACAATTTACGTCGAATTCTTTTAAAAAAATGGATTTTTTTTGCAACTTTCTTACATATATAATTGATATGTTCTTTGAATACTAGTTTATTATCAATTATAACACCTAAGTATTTTATTTCACATACAACTTCAATAGGTTCATTGTCCAACATAATACTAGGCAAGCTTAAATCATTAAGTATCATACACTTTGTTTTTGACATGTTCACTTTTAGTTTATTCATTTT
The DNA here is from genome assembly GCA_963924295.1 of Dioctria rufipes. Classification (NCBI taxonomy): domain Eukaryota; kingdom Metazoa; phylum Arthropoda; class Insecta; order Diptera; family Asilidae; genus Dioctria; species Dioctria rufipes. The sequence goes on from OZ002740.1 coordinate 225,836,373, forward strand.
CATCCATAAATTAACTCTTGCAAGGTCACTATTGATTTTATTGGTAATCTCATTTACGTCTTGTCCGGATATATATATAAGCGCATCATCAGGGAAAAGTCTTAATTGGCTGTGCTCAATTACTTTGCCCATATCGTTAATATAAATTAAGAACAATACTGCAGCTAATATTGATCCTTGTGGAACTCCAAGATAATTTTGAAGATCTTCAGATATAACGTCGTTGACTTTAGTTCTTTGTGTCCGATTATTTAGGTATGATTTAAACCAATTTTCTTCTTTGTTTTTGATTCCATATTTTTTTAATTTTTCCAAAAGAATGTTCCTGTCTATGGTCTCGAAAGCTCGTTTTAGGTCTAAGAATACCGCAATGATAATTTGACCGGCTTCTATTATACCTTTCCATTCACAGATAACCCAAGTAATAGCAGTTTCACACGAGTGACTGTTTCTGAAGCCCGATTGATGTTCAACAATTAAGTGATTTAATTCCAGATACTTTTCGATCATTCGATCATCTTATGACTATTCGCCCAACGAGCGTAGAGTCAGAACGTGCTTTCTCTGCTGCTGGGCTCATCAGCACAAATATAAGATCAAACTTAAATGACAGGAGCATTGACGATTTATGCTTTTTGCGGTCATATTTTAAAAATGATAATTCTTTAAAAATTAATTAAAAATAATTAACACTATTTTCTAAATAATTAACACTATTTTATTTTTTATTTTTATTTTCTTATGCATTATTTTGTAGTGAATTTTTTTTGGATTTATTTTCTTGTAATTTTATATTTTCGTTTATATTTAGAAAATAAATAAAGGGTATTTTGAAATACAATTTTTTTATTTTTTATCTTTTTTATCATATAATATTGTGCATTTCAGAATTATTTTAGAGTTACCGGTAACGACGAAATTCGGTAAATTTGCAATCCCTAGTCACAGGGGATACCCCCCTTGAACCTGCTCTTGATTTCATTCGAATTTTGTTTCATATTTGGTTTATCATCTTTTCATCTTTAACTTGCCATTTTTTTATGTCAATAGCACTTCGAGATTGGATGAGATCATTGATTCGTCGACTTTTTGTTTTCACAGAGGAGTTTTCAAAATCTTTCTTTGGCCTGTCTGTAATATGTCGATATTGGTGGTTGCAGTTTGTACCGAGATATCTCAAACTACACGTCTTCTTCACTCAACCAATCAGAATATTTACTGAGAAAACACTCCCGATTTCTTCCACAAGAAGGCCATTTTTCAGCCAATTTCGCAGAAAATCTGGAAATGATTACTATAATGCCTCTCATTGAATCCGTAGTTAAATTAGATAAATCAATCTTAGATGAAATGAAGAGAGACAGATGAGAGTTTGAATGATTCATCTATTCTTAAAAAATAATCCATTTTGAAATAGTATAAACGTAAACTAAAAAAACGAAGAAAAAGTTAGTTATGCATTATTGTCGCAGCTAAATTTTTTATCATTTAAGAGGAGTCAGTACTCAACAAAAATTTCAATTTAGATACCAGCGAGCCTTTAGACAATAAAATTTACTGTACGTAGGTTTGTGTTCTGAAAGTATGAAAATTCATATAAAATTAGCCTAGACCTAGACCGCAAGTCACATTAGAGACATCTAGCTTAAAGAACGGCAAGCCAACATGCGACAATTTAAGACGAACATGAAAATTTGCAGTTCAAAGAAATTGAAAATTTTTAACGAGAATTAACTCTCCTGATTTTTATTTTGCACATAATTGTTAAATATACTATTTTGCTTTTATTTCTATAACTTTCAACGAAATATTGCAATTTCTCGTCGGTGAAATATCGAGAGAAAAAACAAGTACTATTAAAGTTAAACAATTAAAAAAAGCGCCAGTAAAAATGAAAAAACTTGTTATGGAACTATGCTGAGTGACTTGACACCGGACTTAAAGTCCAGACTGCCAGCATGAGCTGACAGATCACTAGGCGTATAGCGTTGACTGCAGGGCGGCACGCTAGCTCGCCTCGTCTATTGGCGGAAAGTGTGGGGGGGTTCCACGAAAAACCTGCCGCTGCCACCTGCCATAATCAAAAAAAAAATCGTGCCTATTTACCAAAACGCCGGCACACATTCAGTCCTGAAGGGACCTTTACGTAACTTACCTACATCCAACATTGAAGGCGCAGATGGTATGCCTTCACTGCATGCCCCAACCACCCATCTGACTCTGAGGGCAGATATTTTCAGAGTCCCTTGTGTATACCTGTAAAGAGAGACTAACGAGCGGACCTAGACGACCTTCATGCGAGAGGGCTCCGGTATAGTGAAGGGTGAAATAAAAACGTTTAGCACTTCATGTTTAATTTATAATTTGGGAAGTCCTAGACTACAATTCTTGCTTCTAATCGAATAATTTACAGCTTTTTCCAACAATTCAATTTAAGTGCCTGTATTTGCAAAAGTTTACAATATTGTTATGTCCAACCGATTCCTTGTTAAATTTTCCTTTATGTTTCATGCCCGTGTTAATAGTAATTAATGCATGTTTTTCTTACTTATTTTATTCTAACCACTGATATATCGATATATTGCTCATCTCTTCAATGTAAGCAAAAGTTTCAGAATCAAAATGTTTAACGTACTGGCGGCAGGTACGAAAACAATTTTCGTAAATTCTTAACATTTCAAAAAAACATCATCAATTTCAATTTCAAATGAAACATACACAAATCTTGAGAAAATTAATATTATGTGTAACAAAATTTGATTCCTGTACACAACCTATCGTAATAAAATAATTAAAAAGAATCTCAAATGGATAATGATCCAACTATTTCTCCAAAATAACGTCTTCAACTTTTGAAATACATTCAATTCTAGTGCATACACGTCAAAATTTTGTAGTATATTGTATGTTCCACATAAAGAAAATTTAATTCAAGGTATTTTTTGTCTTTATGCTCTATTTAAAAATCAATAAAAATTTTAAATTTAAATATAGGTTTAGGTACTTCCCCTTCAGGTATGTATGTATGTATGCACACTAATAAAGCAATTTACCAACTTAAATAATAATTTTCCTGCTAGAAGAAAATTCTATATTCTATGAAACAAGCCCATCTTTTAAAACACATCTGGATAAAAATCAAAGGAGCTTAAAACATTTTGATGCGACTAGTTCTATTCCGTAGCACTTGTTAAAATCTAATTGATGCTTGTTCCGTCAGCTGTAGACAGATAAACTCTAAACTACTATTTATATCACCGATAGTGTTCTTTGAACTCTTATCTCTAATCGGGTTTAAAAAGCTACACTAAAAATGCTGGTTAAATTAGAATTTGTACTACTAACCGTGCGGGTTGATATGGCCGCTACTGAATTTCCACTGGGGATATCATCTCCATTCCAGAAATTCTTCTGTTACTACTACTGTTCCAGCTGGTAAAATCTGGGTTGATGAAACTGCTGTGGACATAGACACTGATGATTTTATTAAACTTAATCTATGTTTCCCGTCCACAATATTACTGGAACCACTACTACTGTTTTCATTTTTATTGTAAATGAACAACTGTTGTTGTTATTTTTGTAATGTAATTATTACATGCTGCGATTGTTGTGGATTTGATAAGATCCCAATCAAATTATTGGAGTGTCTATGGTGCCGATATTTAGGTTTTTGCAACTGTTGCAGTAACAGTTGTAGTAGTTGTTGCGGGCCTGTTTTCCCAGCATTAGAGAAATGTGGATACGAGGAGCTTTTATATTGGTGGCAGGAATTATTATTATATTGCAGGTATCACCTGAGACATAATCTTGCTACGAACGTGAGGTGTCGGTGCTGTCGGATGCTATTTTTAGATCTTCGCAGGGTTAGTTTCCCGCCCGATGTTTTGGACAAATCTTAATTTCCTTCCTTCACTTGTTCGCTGGGTGGCAGATTTTGTGCGGGGTAGATGAAAATAATTCTATTAATTGAAAATAGTTCAGTACGAGGACTGAAAAATATTCTAAATCTACTTACAGGATTTATTTCCTCGCCGATGTCTACGAAATCTTTTTGTTTTATTCACTCTGCGCTGTTGCTGACTGGAGGATTTGGCAAGAAGAGAACATTGTCTTCTTCTTCTCCATCAACGACAAGCAAGAATTCTCTGAGCTAGGGTGCGTGCGACTGTCGGCATGGCAGTCGGCCGGTATACATGTTTCAGTAATTCTCAGTGTAGGATGCTGCTATATGCAGTACGCTACGATCATAACAGGCTTTATCTTTCTAAAATAGTCACAATCTAAAGAAATGAGAATACCTACTAACAGGATTTTGATTTGAAAAAAATCAATTTTTACCATTTTTTACAAGTTTCCGAGCTAATATCTCCATTCCAATATATATTTTTTTATTTTTCTCGACGTTATTTACTAGACCTCTTCGTTATCTTTAATTTAAGAGGAGTCAGTACCAAGATTTGCAAGTTTCATACATTTTTCAATGAAAATTTCTGGCAAACTACTTGTAGCAGAGTAATGATTTATATATTAAATTAAGGTAATGAAGAAGTCTAGTAAATAACGTGGGCAAAAATTAAAAAAAGTGTATTGGAATGGAGATATTAGCTTGGAAACTTGTAAAAAATTGTAAAAATTGAAGTCTTTTAAATCAATCCTGTGGGTTCGTATTGTCAATTCTTTAAATTGTGGCTGTTTTAGAAATATAAGGTCTAGATCTAGCAAATAACGTCGAGTTTTTTCATTTTTAGTGGCGCTTTTTATAATTATATGACTCTAATAGTACTTGTTTTTACTCCAGACATTTCATGGACGAGAAATTGCAATATTTATTTGAAAGTTGTTTATATACAAAGCAAAATAGTATATTTAACAATTATGAGCAAAAAAAATTAGGAGAGTTAATTCTCGTTAAAAATTCTCAATTTATGTGAACTGCAAATTTTCATTTTTCGTCTTAATTGTCTGATGTTGGGTTTCTGTCTTTTGCAGTAGATATCTCTAACGTGCTCTGTGGTCTAGGTCTAGGCTAATTTTATATGAATTATCTCACTTTCAGAACACAAACCTACGTATAGTAAACTTTTGCTGAGTACTGACTCCTTTTAAGGTATAAATCATTATTCTGGTACAAATGGTTTGCGGAAAAATTCGCATTAAAAAATGTATGAAACTTACAAATCTTGGTACTGACTCCTCTTAAAAGGTTAGAATGTACATAAAAATTAGCTCCGAGACTTCGCGGGATATTTAACTTATAATCGTTCACAATTATGAAATCGTGTTTTATAAGATATAATTGTTTCTATAATTTTTTTGTACATAATTGAATAAATATTTTGTCAACTTCAATACAAAATAAAATATTACTTACTCTTAAGTTGAAAATACATTACTAAAAAACCGTATATATCTATAGATACCACTAAATGTACTCTAAATGTGATCACAACTGTCGCTAAATTTCAAATAATTTGCATGTGCAAGTGGGGTTACCTGCTTAGTTGAATTTGGAGCCCTCTGATTCATTACTAAACAATGTTTGTGATTTTATACATATAGATATGCCACCGCCGCGCACAATATGTTGTTACCTCTTCTCACTGAGTCGCCACTGTAGTACTATATCATCTGCTCACAAAACGGTCCGCCATCTGTTAGCAAAACTTGGCGAATATGAGGATAATAAATTGTCTTCGATAATAAATAGCGCCATATCACAGCAAAGAATCTAATCTAATTTTGTTTTTTCCGTCTTTCTTTATCTAAATGATGTGTAGAAATGTGGAAAAAATCTGTAATATAGAAATTTAAAGGCATATCTTGATTAGTATCAAGATGATTTGAAGGATTGGCAAATGTGTATGATACGTGATTTAAATGAAAAGAATTTCATATTTCGCTTTCGCACCAGAAAGTTGCAAAACAGGCAAAACTCTTATCTAGGCACTGCGGGCTTCCAAGAAATTATTCGGTCGGATTTTTGATAGAATTTCTTCGATCTGCCTTTTCACATCTGGTTGTTGACTGGTACACTGATTTTTCGTGAATAGTTTAAAATATTTTCCGCCAAGCAATTTGTCTCATTTGATGAAATTTCTTAGAATTTTTAGTTCGGATCGCAGAATACAGAAAGCAGTATTTTATGAGCGTGAACATTATTTTTTTTATAACCTAAATGAAATCTAAAGGGTATACTGAGATTGTCATTCCGTTTGTAACACATAGAAATAATGATGCTAGAGCAAAATGGATTGGACCCATACATAAAATTAAAAGTTATTTTGATTTTTGCGTGTCCGTCTGTCTGTCCGTCCTCACGATAACTCGAGAGTGTACTTAGAAAGCTGAAATTTTGCACATGGGCTTTTCAATAAAAAAACCAAATTAGCTTTGAAAATGGGGCAAAACGGGTAACTCCTTCGTACGGTTGCCATACGAAAAATTTCATTTTTCACTACATATTTGGAGATTGCCTGAGAACGCGTCAACGTAGAGCGTTGAAATTTTGTGCATAGTATTTTCATAAAACCAGTAAATACAATTTCAAAAACAGACCAAATCGGGCAACTCCTTCTTGGTGTTGTCATATAACAATTTAGGATTTTTACGTATCCTGTGAAAACGATCAGTCCTATACGGTTTTAATGTACTGGAAAGCTCTTCAGAATATGAAATCCTATAAAATTGGTTATAATAATTTTTGCTGTGTGACGAACAGTTCTAGAGATATTTTGAAAACTACTTAAAAAGTCAAACTTTTGCAGATGGGTGACCATACGAAATTACAAACGAGCATTCATCTAGGGTAACATAAGAATTGGTCTTAGACCAATTCTAGCTTTTTTAGTTGTTTCTTATAAATTACTTGAAATTTTTCTTCAGAATTCTTATGCATTATTGGTTGCCGAGAACGATCTAATAAAGTTGAATTGATTCGGGTGCTCGCAGCGCCTGAGCCTAGATAGAAGATTCTTTTGATTTACGGATGGCTCCAAAACAAATGAGGGGAGGCAGGAGCATATGGTTCAAGACCTTGGGTCGACATATATGTAATTGTGCTATAAATTGGGAAAGATATCAAGAGAACCCACAGGAACAAAAATATTTATAATATCTTTTCTGACTGCAGAGCTGCATTACTGTCTCTTCAATCAAATAGATTCAACTGCAAATTGATTTGGGACTGCCTGCTGGAATTAATTAAATTAACGCACTCCAATTTATTTGCACAAATATGGGTGCCTTTACACTGCAATATCGCAGCCAACGGGATAGGGGTCTAACTAGCCAGGAAAGCATCCGAAATGGAATTCCTACAGCCAATACCCTTCAGTTACGCAACCCTTACCTGTGCCCTTTCCGTTACACAGGTGAAAAAAGTAGTTTTTAAAATAATTTTAGTTCGATTTTTTTTTCATCTATTTGCATAAACATCGATCAATATAAATTTACCATCTGCAGGCAGTTTTCTCATTACTGGTACCGTTCTAGACGTTTTTTTTTTTCGTTAAAAACCAACGTCTTGTCGGCCGTGCTCTTACACATTTATTCCCTATCCACACTTTAATCGATTTGGCTATTTACAATCAACCGAATTTCTGCCTGACAAATTAATTTCATGTTGTTCCTTCGATAACTAAACCAGTTCGTATAAAAATTACAGCCATAATAAAATCATTTTTTTTATTTTTTTTTTTTTTATCGAAAAGAAAAGCATCTGGCACAGACTAGCAGCAAAGAAACTGTCTGGGAATAATGAAATTATATTTCCAATGTTTATATGTGTTTATAAAAACTAATAAAAAAGAAAAAAATCGAACTAAAATCATTTTGAAAAATGCTTTGTTTACCTGTGAAATGGAATGGACACAGGTAAACGCAACGCCTCTATATATCTACATATCTCATAAAAAGAAATCTGAAATTCCTTTGAATTCCTTCATTATATTTTTCCATATTTCTAGACATTGTTAGATAGATGACTTAACATCCTCATATTTTACAATTTGTTCTAACAGATGGCGCCATCGGTAAACATGATTTCACTCATCCAGAAAAAATTTCGCCTCTATTTTCTAATTTGGTACATGTAAGGCCATCTGTCGAGAAGAGGTAACAGATTTGGTGGCATATCTATATGTATAAAATCAATGCCTGGGCTTAGTTGTTTGTTACTTTTATTTATTATTTCCTAGAAATACATGAGTGATTTTTTGTTTTTCTAGTTTGTTCTACTCGAACTACAGTGCGGCTGTACTAACAAATTGATGTACGAGAAGAATTCGTAGCAAGTCTGATCACGACTAAATATATCATGGTTATGAACCAAAATATATTATTTCGATTGATTTGTGTGCTCAAGCCAGTAAGAAAAAATTTCAATATGAATAGACAAGAATTCATTTTTTCTTAGAATTTTAATTCCCTGAAATTAATCGAGAAAATTGATAAATTGATCTGCCTTTTCTTGACAAATGCTGCCAGTAGGGTTTTACCAATGTAAACAACTAGAAAATATACGTTTGTTTTTGCTAAATTGAAAAAGGTCAGTAATCTCTAATTTAATTGAATACCCTCTATATTTTTATCGTCTTCATTCATTTTAAACCATATATCGAATTAATTGTTAAATGTTTATTGCTTTCAAAGCGAAATTGCATATTACGATGCATTTGTCGTTCCTATAATTGATATCAACAGTGGTAGTAGGTGTTTCTTGACTTTAAATGAGAGACTCATAAGATGAGGCTCTTTTTTTTCTTTGAATTAAGTAATCATTTTTCGTACCTACAATATCTTAAGCTTCCAAAATATCTTTAGGTAGTTATAAAATCCTATTTTGTGATGTAAACCTCTTTTTGGTAAATGACTGCTTAAAGGATGAAAAACATTATAAACAAAACAGCTCCACTACACTAGCACAAAACCGCAGAGTTTAAAAGAATACAAAACGACATTTATGCGGAGAACTAAGAGCTACCCTCTACGGAATGAACGAAGGTTTTAAAGGAAAACTTTTTTGTTTCGAATTTCATGTAGAGATAAAGAAAACCAAAAAGGGATAAAGTATCCTTTATGGCTTTGTTTACCTTATATGAGTATGTCTGTTATCTCCGCCCCAGCAGTTTCAATGGCAAGCTAATCTAGAAAAACATTTTTACGGAGAGATAACTGAGAAATATATTTTAAGGACATACACCAAAGAGATTGTCGCCTTCAAGAGTATATGAGTTCTGAATATGGACAAAGTTTTCGTGGTGTTTTATGGCTTTAAGCCCGAGTGTTTTCGTTCCTCACTTATATTTCCGATAATATTGAAGAGATTAACTTAAAACTTGCGGTAATATTTTAGAAACTATTTAATTCAAATGAAGATAGGCTTCATTTTTTTTTAAGTTTTCTTTATTCTTAGTTTTATGACCTTGAAAAATAACCTTCTATAATAACTACTTTTAACTTGAAAACAGTTTTTACTATACGTTCTTCCAATTTCTTTTAGATCTTTATTCCTAGCAAAAATGACAATCATAATTCTCAATAAAAGTTTTCTCTATATGATTAAAAAATCCCAGAAAATTAGAAATATCAACAATAAATTTGTAAGGAAAAATATTTTTAAAATTATTTGTGTAGCCAGTAAAGTTCCATTACTTGAGAATGCCGTCGTTAGTTTCAAAGTAATACTTTCAGGGCGGCACGCTAACACCTCGACTAGTGCGAGAGAGTTTTAGTAGGGGGGGGGGGGGGGGGCGGGGGGTTGGGTGTTAACCAAAACTTCAAAACCTGACGCCGATGACGAACCATAATAGAGAAAAATTCGTCCCTGTCACAAACAAACCCAGGACAGATCTAGCCCTGAAGTGGCCTTTACACCACTTACCTTTGCTGACTTGAAGGTGCAGATGGTCTGCCTTCACTGCCAAAGCCCCATACACCCTGTGACATGGTGGGTATGATTTTACAATGACCCTATAGACCTAAAAAATTAGTGAAGGTGCGGACTTATTCAACCATCATCCCGATGAGAGCTCCAGGAGAGTGAGAGGGATTAAAATTCTTTAAACTTCCATTACCTTATGAAAGTTTTTCTTTATTCTAAACCTCGTTCGCATTAGCGAAAAATAATAAGAAAATTGGTTAACGAGAATATTGCGACTAAACTAACTTTCACTGACCCAGTTTCTATTTTATCGCAATACGATTTGAGCTGTTTGAAATTTTCAAGATAGACAAACTCTCAAAAGGATATGTCGTTCATAGTGCTTTCTTATACAGTGCTAAATCTAAAACAATTCAAATGTGATAGCACAGACTATTTTAACTGGTCATGATGTTCTGACCTTTAATCCAAAAATTGTCAGTTATTATATATTTCCGTCTACGATGGAAGGCTAAATGACGATGGCACAGAATGGTTTAAATTATCCGAATATTTTAATTTTAAATAATATGTCAACTATTATATAAGGGGTTTTCCAATAAGAGGTGTTATTTTAATTTCAAAAGAATGATTGAACTTTTCGGCTCATCGAGCAGAGAGGTCTCATCGGTATGGTTATCTCCATACTGATGAGACCTCTCTAATCGCTGGGTCGAAAAGTTCAATCATTCTTTTGCACTTAAATGCATTTTTGTAAATTTATTGAAATTATTTTCAATAAATTTCAGTCTGTTAGACGAGAAATCTTCTTTCGTTATTTTAAGTAGCCCGCTTTTTCGGTAAATGTCACTTTTGCAGCTGTCATTTTTGACATTTGACAAGTAGAAACTATGCCATTAATAAAAATGGAACGATACACGATTCAACAACGCATTGAAATTATTAAAATTCACTATAAAAATGGTGAAAATGTGGCAGAGACGGTTCGTAAAACTCGAACACTTTTGGGTCGTCGTGAAGCACCTTGTCAGACCGCAATACAGAAATTGGTAGAAAAATTCGAGCTGTCGGGACAAGTTAGTGATGTGAAGAATAAAACCCGTGCACGTCGCTCAAGAACAGCCGACAATATTGTTGCTGTAGCCGAAAGTGTTGAAGAAAACCCAGGTTTGTCCATTCCTCGTCGTTCTTTGGAATTAGGCATTACACACACGTCATTACACCGTATTTTGCATAAAGATTTGGGTCTTAAGGCTTATAAAGTTCAGATAACACAAGAACAGCAGAATGACGTCTCTGATACCACATAACCAGCAATAGATGAAGTCAGCGTATCTGGAGCCGATACTGTGTAGTCTAGTATTTCAACATTTATTTCTTGTGTTTTTTTTTCATTTTTTTTTTTTTTTATTGGTATAGCACTCATTAGCATATTTGTATTCTTTAATATTTTTCTTTTTTAGTGTCTCTTCTGTTTGATTTCTTCAAATATTCTATATATATATCTCAATAGTTTCTAATAATCAATTAATAATCATGAACTTATCTTCATATAATTTGTTGCCTCTTGTGTGGAGTTTAACAATTGGTGTCTTGTTTGTGTGCGGTGATTTTCGAGTGTCTGGATTCTCCGATGGCTGCCCGCTAATCCTTATATATGGATAATATTTCGGGCTTGGATAGGATAAGAGCTCTCTTAAACATTATGTGCAATAGGCATCTTGGTCTGAACTTATGCATTATCAACTCGAGAAGTCTCCGCAATAAGATCGACGAATTTCGGTACGTGATGTCTGGCTCAGACACACATGTTGTCATGATTAGCGAGACATGGTTGAATGAATCGATTCCATCCTCATTTCTCACAATCCCGGGTTTTAACCTATTTCGTAACGACCGAATCGGCCGTATGGGAGGCGGTGTAGCTATTTATGTTAGAAATTGGCTTAGAGCTAAACAAATTTCCTCCTCTAGAAATTTGCCTCTTGAGTTTTTGTGTGTCGAGGTTGCGGCAGGTCACGAAAAATGTGTCATCTCGTCAGTTTATTGTCCTCCTAACCTATTTAATAGCGATAATGTTCATGAATTCGAGAGCTCAATATCATACATAACTCAACGCTACGAAAACGTGATAGTGGGCGGAGATTTTAATGTTAATCTACTTCGTCGTGATGCCTCGTCAGGTCAGCTTTCACATCTTCTTCAATCGCTTCACCTCAACACTGTTAATGCCTTCCCGACTTATTTCAACACTGCTAATCCTTCGATCCTCGACTTGGTTCTCGTCACCGATAGAGATAAAGTCAACTTACAAGATCAAATCAGCCCTTTTAGTACTATTGACCATGATATTTTGTTCCTTAACTACAACTTCACATTGGATTCTAGTCTTGCTCGCAATAGTTTCACATACCGTGATTACAAACATATCGATGAAAACGCGCTATATCATGAGTGCCAGCAGCTGCCGTGGAGCACTGTATTTAATAGTACATCTGTTGATGACCAAGTTACTATCCTCAGCTCTCTCATTATGTACTTATTTGAAAATTATGTTCCCTTAAAAACGATGAACGTGTCTACCAATGGATGCCCATGGTTTTCGCGTAGCGTACGGTCTTTAATTGCAGAGCGTGAGTTCCTGTATCAGCGACATAGGCGCATCAGATCTGACGCATCTCGGATGCTATATACAGCTGCGCGTAACAGAGCTAATACTGCCATTCGGTCTGCCAAGCGGCAATTCTATAGCACGAAGCTCAATTCGAGACTTCAGCCAAAGGAGCTGTGGCGTAATCTACGCCAATCTGGAGTGTATGGCAAGGATAAAGCGGATTCCAATTTTGATCCTGATGAACTCAATGTTCACTTCACTTCCACTAGCAGAACTTCGTCTCATTTACAGCCCCCGCCCTCGAACCTCATTAGCAACCTGGACAGTGCACGGGCACTCGGCCATATTACCAGCACATTCTCCTTCCGTGGGGTCGAAATCGATGAACTCGTTTCCTCCATATTTTCCATCAAATCCGAATCTATTGGCCCAGATAGCGTATCACCACGTTTTCTTAAAATATTGTTGCCCTTTATTAGTCAGTACCTTCTCCATATCGTCAACAGTTGCCTCACGTCTTGCTGTTTCCCCAGTAGCTGGAAGTCAGCTATAGTCCTACCTATACCCAAAAAATCATCTCCAGAATCTCCCGAAGATTTTCGGCCAATAAGCATATTATGCTTTCTGTCGAAGGTACTAGAGAGGCTTATGTACAGGCAAATACTTGAGTACGTGGAGACCAATAATCTTCTAACACGTTGGCAATCTGGTTTTCGTGCGTCGCACAGCTGTGAGTCCGCAGTTTTAAAAGTAACCTCTGACATCCGAACCGCTATGGATAGGGAAAATTTCGTTGTTCTGGCACTACTAGATTTCTCGAAGGCATTCGACAGTGTAGACCATTCCATCCTCCGGCAAAAACTATACAATTCTTTTAGTTTCAGCGCATCTGCAATTGCTATGATTGATAGCTTTTTGATGGGGCGTAGTCAGTGTGTGAGGGTCAAAAATTTGGTTTCAAGTAGTTTACCCTTGCTGTGTGGAGTGCCACAAGGATCTATCTTAGGTCCATTGCTCTTTAGTTTATACATCAACGACTTGCCCAATGTTACGCTAGATGTGAGCATCCACCTATACGCAGATGACGTTCAACTCTACATAAGTCGTCCTATTGGACTTGTCGAGGACTGCATAGCACGCTTAAACGACGACTTGGAAAGAGTCCACTCCTGGGCGTTAAACAACAGACTGCTATTAAATCCCCATAAATCGCAATGCATCACCTTCTATAACAATAACGAAGTATTATCGGAAGTCCCTCCCGTGATCTTGAATGGGTACTCGTTACCTATTTTAAGCAAAGTCACCAATCTAGGAATTGTATTAAATCAGGATATGAAGTGCTGCGATTACATCAGTTTTACTCTCAGCAAGATATATTCAGGATTACGGCGGCTATGGCTTTCGGCCCACATCTTATCGAGAGGTATGAGATCTAAGCTCGTAAAGACGCTTATTCTACCTCATTTCACTTTTGGCAGCATCATCTATCCTAAGTTGGATAGTCTCTGCGCTCGCAAGTTAGAGGTTGCATTCAACGATTGTATACGTTTTATATTTGGATTGAGGAGATTCGACCATGTTTCGTTCTTCAGGTCTAGCCTGTTGGGCTGCTCTCTTTCCAGCTACTTAAAGCATAGGGCCTTAAGCTTTCTATATGTCTTACTACAGACTAATAAGCCGCGTTATCTTAGAGAATTTTTCCAATTCACCACGTCTCAAAGAGGTCGGAATCTAATAATGCCTCGCTTCAATAGGTCAGTAATGGAGTGTTCTTATCCTATTCAAATAACTCGATTATGGAATGCTCTTCCTCATGTAGCTCAGACGGCGGGCAGTATCGGGGATTTCAGAAGGCTAATTAAGGCACGCGCGCATTAACTCTTTTGTTTTGTTAAATTTTTTACCATGGTTCTCCACAATTGAGGCTACAGAATAATTTAATATTATTAGTTAAACATTTTCAACATTATAGATTTTTTTTCTTTTCTCTTATCTTTATTTTTTTTATTTTGTCTTGTTTTTCTCTCTTTCTGGTTTGGGATATAGTTTAAGTAGTTTAGCAAATGTCAAATTATCTAGCTCCATCAATTTAATTGTACTCTAAAAGATTATACAATCTTGTGTACGCAATCCTGAAATATATGTTTATTATTATTATTTATTATTAACTCAAGCCGGCCGATCATCAACAACGTCGTGTCTTTGCTGATTGGGTCCTTGAAATGCATGAAAATGATCCGGAATTCCATCAAAAGCTCATCTTGAGTGATGAGGCCCATTTCCACCTCGATGGCTTCGTCAACAAGCAAAATTGTCACATCTGGATCTCGGAAAACCCAAGAGTTATTGTTGGAAAGCCTCTCTATCCTCAACGTGTGACTGTTTGGTGTGGTTTATGGTCCCGCGGGATCATTGGACCTTACTTTTTCGAAAATGAGGCTGGAGCAACAGTTACGGTGAATGGATTGCGCTATCGCCAGATGATTAATAATTTTTTATGGCTGGAATTGGATGGTATTGATCTGGACAACGTTTACTTTCAACAAGACGGCGCTACATGCCATACAAGCAACGAAACCATTGATCCTTTACGGGAAAAGTTTCCGGACCGTGTTATCTCTCGAAGAGGTGATCACAATTGGCCACCAAGATCTTGTGACTTAACACCTTGCGACTTCTTCCTTTGGGGCCACGTGTAAGAGAAGGTCTACGCCAACAGCCCAGCGTCGATTCAAGACCTCAAATATGGAATTCGTGAGGCTATCGAGGACATAGGGCAGCCACTTTGCGATTTGGTTATGGAAAATTTCATGAAAAGGATATAGTTCTGTAGGCGTGGTCGTGGTAGTCATTTGGCTGATGTTAATTTCCATTATTAACGGCATACCCTCCTCTTTATAATGAAATAAAGATCATTTATCTCAAAAAATGGCATTTTTCTTTGAATATCAAAATAACACCTCTTATTGGAAAACCCTTTTCTGCGCAATAACAAGGCTAAAATGATGATAATGTTAAATAATTCAACTTGATAAGATGATCTAACTTTTAATCAAAAAATATGATGAGCTAGTCACTATGTACTTCGTTGCACGCAGAGCTAAATTGACGATAATATGAAATAATTCACTTATTACGATATTCTAACTTTATAAACAAAAATAATATGTCGAGTCGACGTATATAACAATGTGTAAATTATTGAGATAATACACATTATGTCAGAGATCAAAAGTACTTATTTAATTACCAAATACAAAAAATCTCAGTCATTTAGAGATATGTCTATTGATCTAATTAATTAAACTCTTTCTTCAACAAAATTTCCAGTGGCACCCGCCATTTATTGAAAAGTGAAATTAAAATTAATCGTTAGGTGTAAGAAATCCACATAAATAAGTAGTTAATGAGCATATTATAATTTTATCAATTTTCTACAACAAGAAGGAACAACTTACATGGTCAGTGCTGAGTATCCATCCAAGAGGCACTTCCCAGATTATCCGCTTTACTACTGAATAGAATTTTAATATCAGGCTTATTTGATATTATGTTAGTACCAAGAAACACAAATTTTCATTAGTTTGACCTTTCCCTAGCTCTTAATCTCAATGACTTTCCTAACTTAACAATTCGAAATAATATCAGGATCCGATGTTCATCAGTCTTCTTAACTTCGATTTTTTTTTTCAGTATTCTTGTACCATTCACTGATAAGCTTATGAAATGTTGACCAGACTTGCGGCGTCCTCGAGGAATATTCCCCAAAACTGTAACCTCTGAGACAATTTCAACGTGCACGCTAACGCAAGACTGCGGAGGACGAAATTCACTATCCAGTAGAAATGATTAGTACCATGCCTGGAAAAAATGTTACAATCCCATATCCATGGTTCGAGGTAATAAGACTCGATCAAATTGGGCGATTCTTTCGCAATAGTGTGATATCGGGATATTGTTTTTCGATATGCCAGACGTAATGATTGGGCCGATAAAATCCAGTAGATTTTATAAAATTTTAATACCACCTTGGCGTTCAACTTCGATAAGTTGATAGTTGTAATGACTAAAAATCAGCATTCATTGAAAAATCTGCGGTTGTCTTTTCCTCTTCCCACTATCCAATACTCCAATTTTACTAATCTCCTGCAATTCATCTTTCGGCTTCCAGTAATTTTTCCTTTTTTTGTAGTCTTATCTTTTTCGGATTCTGCGATATTCTCGAATCTTTGTGCCAACCAAACAAAAAACTTGACAACCTTCTTTTACGTTTCACCGCCCGAGAGATCACACAACCTTTTTCCTTCGCGCCCGAAAAAATCGTGCTCAATCCGAGCTAGGGCCTAATCATGTCGTTCTGTCCTCCTGGCAGCACATTCGCTGGTTGACACTATGAACACCGCTATGCTACATCTGTCACCATCATACTTGTAACATGGTGCTGCATGCATCACGCTACGACTATAACAAAGATCATGGGGCCTATTCCTGAATTACGAATGGTTTTTACGAATTCTTAATATAACGAATGGTTCATAACGAATCGAATACCCTGTTCGTATTCATAAACCTCATCAGTGCTGTCGTTTGGAAAATTTCAAGACTAGTACAATTTGCTGCCAAAGCGGAGTACTTTCGGAAAAACCGGAGTACACGACTAACGAAATTTAATGAATTCATATTAATTAGAATGGGATCCTGAAATCATATTAGTGTGAATAAAACCCATTTTCATTCAAATGATTCATATTTAGATTTTTAAATAAATCTTTATATGTCTAGTATTATTACATTATTTATATTTTTTGTGTGTAGAAACAACTGGTTTTTATTTTAAAATTTTCCCATGAAATTTTTTCATCAATAAGAATTTCTTAAGTTTAGTTGACAGCTGTTGATTTAAAAGATTCATTAATTAATTGCTTTGATTCAGGTAATCATACATGAAGTAAAAAGTTTCTGTCATGAAAAGATATTCTTGAGAAAAGCATACCTGCATCTGATATAACTTACATCTAGATGTGAAAACATCACCAAAAAAACTGTCGATTTACAACGAGCTAATGGACCTTTAATAGAAAGCTCTATACATTCCTTCTCTCTCCTGCTGTATTATGCCACATAAATTCTTCGCAATGATAGCCTTTCTTTGGTTGAATAAAAAGTTAAAGAGCGTTGAAAAAGTGATCCGGGTTTATAATGGGAATTTATGTGTATATACTAATAAAATACATAAATTTTATTATTAGTTTAATTATTTAATTATTGAAAACTTTTGAATTTTCAAAATAATAGTAAGGATTTTAATACAGTCATAATACAAAATCATATTGACAACTTCAGTCGCTTTAGTGCTTCTGCATTTCAAATCTTTTACAATATTTGAATCAGTAATGCTCAGAAATAATTCTGGTAGAGCAAAATGCATAAAATTAAAAGTTATTTTGATGTTTGCATGTCCTTTCGTCCGTCCATCCTCACGATAACTCAAGAGCGCGTGTACTTAGAGAGCTGAAATTTTGCCTATGGCCTTCAAAAAAAAAACGTAAAATTAAGTACGAAAATGGGACAGATCAGGTAACTCCTTCAGAGAGCTGCCATGCACAAATTTCGTTTTTCACTATATATATGTATATTTGGACATTGCCTGAGAACGCGTCGACGTAGAGAGCTGAAATTTTGTACATAGTGTTTTTAATAGTAAATTTTAATTTTAAAAATGGACTAAATCGGCAACCCTTTCTTGGTGTTGCCAAAAATTTACAATTTTTACGTATACTGTGAAAACGATTAGCCCTATATGGTTTTCATGTACCGAAAACTTCTTCAGAATATGAAATCCTATAAAATTGGTTACAATAAATTTTTCTTCCCGATGATCCGTTCTAGAAATATTTGCGAAAAACCGCTTCTAAAATCAAACTGGCACAGATGGATGACCATACGAAATTACATATGGGAATTCATCTAGGGTATGGTAAGAATTGGTCTTAGACCAACTCGAGCTTTTTTAATTGTTTGCAATAACTTTAAAAGCTATTTTACAAAATCCCCTGTTATTTATAAGGATGCGTGCATACAGAGCAAAATTCTTGAACACACTTAGTTTGTTTATTGTACGTATTACCTTTTATTGGCGACAAAGCAGCTTCCATAGAATTTCCAAGAATGCTCATAATCGTAATGCTCATAATAATGATAGTAAATGGTTAAATTTTTAAATTGGGATCTCAATGGGCTTGGAGACGAGAATATTTTTTTGTTTGAGGTCTGGTTTTTTGGGAAAAAATGTAATGCAAATCTACTTTTTTGTTATCGTAGATCCCATAAGAATTTTTCACCAATAGCATAGTTTTTTGTCTTCTCAAATGTGATCCATTAACAGTCCATTAAAAAAAAAATGATCTCGCACCGAAAATTATCTTTACTGTCGAAATGTTTCCTTATTTTTTCCACAAAAGAAGACAATCTTAATCCTCGCCCCTAAAAATTTACATAGAGATGGTGCAAGCTGTAAATTCCTTGATTTTTTTTTTTTTTTTTTTAAATTCGGAACTATTCTCAAGTTTTTTCCTTTCTGTCACAATTCAAAAATTTTATATTCTTTTCTTACAAAAAATCAACATTTTTTACAATACTTGAATTAAAATAAACAAATAATATAGTTAAATTAAATCACTAAATACCTTCACCGAATTATAAACAAAAGCCAAACTTTCCATAAAAAATTTACTATTAATTGGACTTATCTTTTGTGAGAAGGAAAATGAAGAAAAAAAAACAAAAACAAGATTAAAAAACAAATGTCTGGACTAGAATAGAAATTTTGGAGTTCTTCAAGTAGAGAGCGTTGATTGATCACTTCATAAACATCAATGCGTTTAACGAACGAATCATATTGACATGACTAGAGAGGTGTAATAGGCTAAAACAAATCAGAGTAGTACCAAACCAACTTTTCAACCGGACTTATATAGTTTTTATTACCAAAATGTACTACGAATGTATAGTTTTAAATGAAGGTGAATAAAACCTTTTAAAACCTTTATTTGCTAACAACATACGTATATAGGAGTTTTAAGTATGAAGAAATGAAAAGCGGAGTACTTTTATAAAAGGAGTAGTACCGGAGTACGCTATTAGTTTTCGGAGTACAAATACTCCGATCCGAGTACAAACGACAGCACTGACATAGAGTCAGAAATAATGCAGTCTGTGGATTAGAGTGAGGTAATTCCATTCGTTTGCAGAAAAAAAAAAGTTCGTCGCATTGCAACATAAGCGTTTGCTTACACGCAACGAACTTTCTTTGAATATAACATTTTTATTTTATTCAATTATATTTCAAAAAGAAGTCTCGACTCTGTTAACCCCCAAGGGGCCCTGCATCTTCATGTGAGGTCCTGCTATTGCCAGTTAAGTCTTATCCTGGACCGTTATTACCATATTAGTGATTTAGTTCAATACCGAAGTTGACGTACTGCTATAAATGAAAGCTTTATATGGAAATCATTTTCACAGAAAGAACCCATTTACCGCATGTGTGAATATTATAGTATATTAGCGTGTGGCATGTACAGGCACATAGATTTTCAGGTTACACCAAAAGAATACCTCTAAAATTAAAATCAAACAGAAAACCACAACAAACCAGGAAAAGCCTTTAAAATGCTTTGAGGGAAGATAAAAGAAAACCCAGTCTGTGTGCGAGTATCTACCTCCTTGTCATATTTTTTCTTTGCGTTCCAACACAGTTAAGTTTTCTGTGGTGGCGGAAACTTAATGCGGAGCACTTCAAAGCGGCCCTCTGAAAAACTCAAAATCTGCAAAAAAATTATACAAAAATGTAAAAAAAAAATTACAAGACAACGACACAGCAGTAGCATCAAATTATACAATAAAATAAAATCTTTATCCGTCATACCATTCCATGGCAAGGAATAATGTAGTAGGCCTCGATTGAAAAGAAGGTCCTGTCGGATCCGGTGGATAATGTAATTTTAAAAATTCAGCAGCAAATATAGTTACATACTTGCTATATGTAGCTACTGATACAGTGTCTATCTGCTTTGAACGAAAATTTATGTAGCTACCTTTCGCTGTGTATCTTCCTTCTGTTCCTGTTTGTATGAAACATTAAATTGCGTTCCATTCTTTCAAGTTTCATTTTATTTTATTTGTATGGCCTTCGCCTCCTGACCCATACTGCTTCCTTCATCCATACCATTTGGCAGCAAATGGGATTGCTTTGTGCTGGAGGGATAAAAAGACTAGTCCGAATTTGTAACCAAATGCTGCGCTGAGTACCTTTACTAGTCCTCTTCCTCAGACTTCGTCAACCCATCATAGTCACCCGCGAACCACGCTCCACATCTCTATCCTGGATTCTTTTTTTCTTTTGCTCTCACCATAGTTTTAATTTGAATACCAGCCATAGCATCCACTGATGACAAAATGAAATTGTGGGCAGCCATATTTGCAATCCCTTAGGCGTTCCATGGTTTATTCGATGTGCAGCATGACGCTATTCATAAACCCATTTAATTATTTGTCACTAATTCGATTACAGCAGATCCGATCCGGCGATTTATTTTATCAAATTAACATGCTATCGCTGGGGTGGGGCATGCTGTTCAGTCGGGATCCAGCTCCAGTTCCTGCCTTATCAGGTCCACCCATCGAGTAATTCGATTAAACTGATTCATTATGAAATTATGTGTGAACATCTTTGGATGTCGGAATATTCGTCGCCACCATAAATTAAAGGGCCTTTCTGAAAGTATTAAATTATATGGCAAAAAGATTAATGTCATCCGGGAGCGTGCGTGAATTTTACGACTCGAGATTGGCATACTCTAGAGACCCTAGATCTACATACATAATTGTCGTGGGGAAAGTGTGCGTTTGATCAAAAATTCAAGATGAGGGTATTATCAATGTTTGAAGGAAATACGCCCGCTTTATTATGATGGAATTTCAGATAAATGTGTGATAAAATTTGCAGGGGATAAATCGACTAATCGTACGACTTTAGGATATTTAGGAATCGGTATAATAATATTTACATAACGATATACGAGTATAATAGATTATTAAAATATTTAAGTATGTCGATAAACTTTATAAGTGCTCTTTCAGAAGAACAAAGTGCTTAGCCAGCATCTGATCAACCGATAGGTGAATGTGAAATGTATTTTTAAAAAAAGTTTAAATCTAAGTTCAAAAATGGGAGCAATCTGGTAACACCTTTGTAGGGTTGCCATCAAAAAATTTCGTCTTTAACTATATATTTGGACACTCTGCCAGAGAACACGTCGACGTAGGGAGCTAAAATTGAGTACATAGTGTTTTCATAGCAATGGTAAATAAAATTTCAAAAATGGACTAAATCGAGTTACTCTTCTTCTTGGTGTTGCCATACAAAACCTTGGTCTTTCACTATATACTTGGAAGCTGTCTGAGAAAACTTCAACGTGGAGAGCTCATATTTTGTACACGGCGTTTTCGTAAAAATTGTAAATACAGGTTCAAACGGGCAGCAAATCTGGCAAACCTTTCTTGGTGTTGCCATACAAAATTTTAATTTTTAATTACATATCTCGACCGTGCATCACACTTTCACGTAGAGAGCTGAAATTTTGTACACGGGCCTATTTAAAAAAAAAAATTAAGTTCGAAAATGGGACCAGTCGGGCAACTTTTTCGTAGGTTTGTAATATAAAAACTTTGTTTTTTACTATATACACTCTCCCAAACATATGAACGTATGCACGCACCCACGCACACACACACACCACTCACACACATACAGCGCGAAACCCTAGAGTACAGAATCGCGTCAAATGATTGTTATGCATCCCCTTTCAACCCCCACCAACACCCATCTAAGCGGGCTCCCCTAGTTTTTTAATACTTTTTCTTTCCTAGAGATAGAGATATATTTTTTAATCTCGTCTGCTTTCAAATTTGGTTTTCCACGGACTGCCGCGTGGTGTGGCGACTAGTCGGCCTCTAGTCCAAATAGTCAACTAGTCACCACTCTCACGAGCCGTGTTTCCTGTCATGCTTTGTTTTCATGCCCTTTTTAATTGTTCATTACAAAATGAGTCAAAATATAAACGATTCTCAGTGCAATATTATATAAATTCGAGCAGAGTCAAGTTTCATAAACTCGCGAAAAAAGGTAAAAAAGGGAAAAAATTCCAAAAAAAAAGAGTTATTTTTCAGCAATTCTAGGGCGGCTTTAATCAAGTCTTGTTCTTAGCACACAACCTCTTATCTGTATTTATTCACATTTTAATATTGCATGTTCTCAAAAGCAAGTATGTATACTTAAATTGTTATAAAAATATTTCATAATTTCACATTTTTTTTTATATTCTTCAAAATAAATATTGTTCAATAAAACTTATTATTATTTTAGAAGATCGAAAACCTGAATATAATTAATATCTGCATTCCAAAATTTTTGTAGCCACACTTCTCATATATTTTAAGTTTTTCAGATTTTTATATATAGATAGAATTTATTGAATGAAAAGATTAACAATGTTCAAGCAACTTTTTTCAAAATTCTTCGAATAAGATAACAACTTAGTTTATGCGTGTGATTTGCTCAGTGATCGCATACCACAGAGACT
This sequence comes from Dioctria rufipes, assembly GCA_963924295.1. Classification (NCBI taxonomy): domain Eukaryota; kingdom Metazoa; phylum Arthropoda; class Insecta; order Diptera; family Asilidae; genus Dioctria; species Dioctria rufipes. The sequence goes on from OZ002740.1 coordinate 225,859,513, forward strand.
CAATAATTGCAGGACATTTAACCGATCTTATAAAGCATACTTTATAAAAGCATGTACAAATTATATATAGTAGCAAAAATGCATTTTTCAAAGTCGATGTCCCACTACATATATTGTAAAAAAGAAAGTAGGACAAAAATAAATGTCATTTTCTCTGATAGAAACGGAAAATCAGCCTTATTTCCCGAATTCAATGTAACACTTAATAAATTTAGGCATTTGGCACAAGAAAACCTATATAGTACGTAAATCTCTCGAAATGCCAAGCTTTCTCGGATATAAGGAAGGAAACATACAATGAATTAGATATTATTCTACATTCATTTTGTGGAACACTTGCAAATATATTTTCGTTAATATAATCCACACATTGTTTTTCAAAACAAATCCCCAACGCGCCAGCGCCACCACTAAAGGCCAAAACACACTGAGAGCGACACGACAATATGGTCGTAAATTTGTTGCTGTCAATAATTCGAATATATGGGCTGTGTTCAACTTTTGGCTAGAGCCGGCTATAGACAGAATGAGGTCGTTCAGTTGTTGGTAAATGACGAAAAATCATATCTGTATATGTGAGCTCAATTGTCAGAATTTATTGTTCAACTCTTGGCTATAGCCGGCTATGCCAAATTGGTTAGTGCCAAAGTAATTTGACCTTTGTTTGTTCAGTTTTTAACAGGGACCGAATCAGTTATGACCTTTTACGAAAAAAGCCAACTTTACCTGTTATTCCCGACCGATAATAATTTGAAGCTAAAAAAAGAAGCTGGAAAGGCTTTTTATTTTATTTGGCAAAAATATAAAGCCAGCTTGTTTAAAATTTTCAAAATACCAGTTATTTTCGGTCCCTGGTTTTTATTGTCAAGTATCCAAAAAAATGTCTCAATTTTATTAACTGTGTGGATAGCAAAGGTAAATTATTTATGAAAATAATGTCCCATTATTAACAGACAAGGACGGTAATGTTGAACATTTGCGCTGTGATTAAATTATTTATTAATATAGGTTTCACTTATTTTCTACGGAATCAATCCATTCTTTTATAATAGTTGCTATTGCAACTAATTTACTTTTATTACTCGACATAATTCTTACAACGAAATTGGAACAATTTATGGAATGACATTTACTAACACAAATAAGAGCTCTAGCTACAGCCATTCTGGTCATAGCCAGCTATAGCCGACTCTAGCCAAAAGTTGAACACAGCCATGGTACTCCCATATTATTAACACAATGACAACGTGACAAGTTTCCGACAACAAGTTTGGGACAGTCTCTAAATTCTCGCAGCAACATGATTGAAATTTCAGTCTGATAATTCGTGCAGTCTGAAATTTGTAATTTTTGTATGTCGAGTCCCTTAAAGCATTAAAAATTAACAGGTAATAGTAAATTTAATTTATTTTCGGAATTTTTCCTTGTTGATTAGTTTTTTCTTTAACAAATCCAACAGTGACAACTGTCAAACACACTTGTCGCATCTAGTTTACTGTATTTTAAATGCGACATTATGGACAACTAAAACGCCAACATTGTTGTGTCGCGTTCAATGAAGCCAATCTTAGCTCCACTGTGTGGCTTCAACGCGGTAACTGTTAATATCTCTATGGGGAAACTTGAGGTAGCAGAAGACACATAGGAGGTGAATGACGTTTCCACTGTAGCTGCTGACCATGACCACCCAGGAACCACTTTTCAAGAGGTAGTAAGCCACTTACGGTGCAGGTTGCGACTCCCGATCAAAGACTCAAGCTAGGTATACATGGTTGATAGTTTACAGTTCACCCTGCTCGCTACGGAGATCATCATAAATAATCCTTTATACGTTTATTTTAAAACCACTCAGATAAACAAATGAAAGCGTGAATATATGCACAACAACAGTAAAATCACTTTTGGTTTAATCACATGTCCAGAACTGAAGCCAGTATATAAGACTATACGAAACACCTGTAAGTTCATTATCCAGAGAGAATAATTTTTGTTCGACCAGAATATTAGACAAAAATCTTGACAAGCCGCAAAGGTAGCAAAGATTTCAGGTCTCTCGTGAATACCAACAGCAACAACTACACTATTTCTTCCATACCGTCACTAACCAATTATATTGAAATAGTTGTTGCTTTCCTAGATAGAGCCTAATATCTGCTGCAAAATTCACTTCAAATTTCCACTTTCCACGACTTTACAAAAAGCTGTTTCACATCTCCCGTGTGGCTGCGTAAAAAAGGCAATACACATCGGTGCGAGATATGTGTTCACTGTCCGTAAGGATCTGAACATCTCCAAAGCTCCAGGTCCTGCTAGTTTTACGCCCCTGATAGTAAAAAGCAGTGTCTATCCTTGGCTAAACAACTGCACAAACTATTCTACTCATCTTATTCGTCAGAAAACTTTCGAACGCTAGCCGCTTGGAAGCTAGCCCACGTTTAGCCTATTCCCAAAAAAGGAGAGGGTAGCAAAGGAAACAGCAATAGAGCTTCTTCTACAGATCGAAGTCAGTCAAATTTCAGACATTTTTGCGTAAGTCACACAGTACTTAACAGAATACAAGAAAAAACAATTATGTATCTGTACCTTAGATCATATAACGAAAGGATAGGCTATGAGGAAGAAAAACTTAAGCATTTTTCTTCATGTAGAAGAATCGCTTCGATGTGTTTATATAGTCATGGAAGTAGTAAACTACGATATTTTCAGAGGGGCACATAATTTAGTGGTTGAAATTTTATTAAATAATTGAAGAATTATAATTTTCTGTCACCGTTATTCGAATAATTTTTCAAAACAAAAACAACAACAAAACTATTTGCGGTATAAGATAAGGAAAAGTACATAGCCTAATATGTATTTAAATTTGTTATTATCTATTCTATTTTACTCATTATGACTTTCGATGTGCATCTTATGAATAATTTATTTGATAGAGAATATTATATGTATGTTTATATAATTATTGTGCATATTGATCAAAGTAGAATAGGTCCTCCTTCTCTTTAGCCAAGTCAAAATGGGTTCTTTTCTGCTTATGCGCATTGTGACTTGTTTCCAGGGACTAGCACGGGGTGGTTAGAGTTAGGAGTCGCCACCGCAACTGTGTCGGTGTATGTTTTGCTAATCAGTAGTGAAACTTACAAAAATTAAAAAAGTAGTAGATCTATTTTTAAAATGTACTAAACGAACCACAAAGGTAGTAAATGAACCAAAGGAGTTGGAAAATTGTGTGCGATTTTTAGTATAATTACATATGCGAAGTTTGTTCAGTCAACAGATGAGCTAAATAATAGACTTTGTAATTAATTTATTATTTAGAAAATAAGTTGAAAGAAAAAAGTATATAAGGATTTTTTGCTAAATTTTTATGGAACAAAACTTTTAATTGTACAGATCATGTATACATAACTAAACATTAATTCAATTTTTCTGTAAACGATAACAACGGACGAATTTAAAATTCTAGCTAAACGTAGCTTAAAACAAGTTAACGAGGAAATATAAACATTATTGAAATAACAAACATATATTGTAAAGTAATAAAGTTCTTAAGATATACAACTGGGTATGTTGAAGATGTTCTGCTTGTCTCTTAATTAATTTTTTTTTTCTGAATTGGCCATCTTTAAAACCGAATTTAAGAGCGTATTTTAATAATTCTATTGGTGAATTCAAAACGTAATTGTCATTCTTGCATATTTCTTTAGTTAAAATTATATTATTTATTGTTTCTGTGCCTAGAGTATTTCTTTTAGAATCTTTATTATTTTTAAAGTATAAAATTCTCGTTCAGCGGTAGCACTACTATGGGATAAACAACAAATTTCCAGTAAATAATTCAATAATTCTTTGTAACAATAAACATCGAGTTCATTTTTAATTTGACCAATTTCTACCCAACACTGAACGATGTGATCCTTTTAATACACTTTCATTAGCAATTAGATCTCTCCACTGGTTATTTAAAATAGATATATATACATTATTGTACAGAAACATTTCCCTGATATTATATGTTTAGGATTCAAGTATTTTAAAATATTAGTTTTAGGGTTTTGTATGTTAAAAAGGTTTTTTTATTTGAGTACAGAGCTCCATGTAATAAATAATCATAATTTTTTTTTAGTTCTAATATTATCATATCGGGATTCACTCTCGGCAATATACTGCTCAAAATCTTATCCGAAATACATTAATGAAGTATCAAAATCTAAAATATTTAAATCAACTGATAAATTTTCTGGCTTTATGAAGTATTTCATTAATTTTAAAAGAAGATTGGTAATTGCTTCATTGAAATATGTATTTTTGTTTTCTCGGATTGGAACATTACATTATAACTGTTTATCAACTTTAAGTTTTCCAGTAAGAATTTTATAAGCAAAATATTCATTTGTCAAGAATTATATAATTTCTCGAACACTTGACTCTTTAGGATTTTCAAATCTATACAAATTGAAATAATTAATTAATTCTTCTTTTTGCTCCAAAATTCTTCGAATGGATTGTTCTATTGACAGCCATCTCGTTGGACAGAATCGTAAGATTTTGTGCGATGGCGTGTTGAATGAATTTTGCAAATCTTGAAACTCAACTAATCTCTTAGGGCTATGAGAAAAATGTGTTATGCATTTTTCAATACTCCTTGGTAAGTGCTTACCAGCATTATAAGTACATAAACTAAGGGAATGGCAGACACATCCAATTGAAAATAACTTTTGATTTATATTTTGAAGTATTATTTTGACTCCATTAATTTCTCCAATCATAACTGAAGCATGATCAGAACAAAATCCTATTATGTTATTCGTTGAATTTATCGAAAATTTTATTAAAAATTTCTTCTGATTTTGATATTTTTAGATTACTAAACAAAGAAATTTGTCACGCACCATACTTTCTTGCTGATAATAATTCCGAATTACAAGTTGTTTCTTTGTAGCAACATCAGTAGTTTTGTTAAGTATTACTGTGAATTTCACTTGCTGCAAAACTTCAACAAGTTGCTTTAAAGCAAAAGGACCAGAGACAGTTTTCACTATGCTAGAAATTTTCTTTCTCCCACATGAAATATTTTATAAAATTCCTCGTTCTTTTAATATTGCATTGATAAAGCCAGAAATTGGTTCGATTTGCAAAAAAGATAAATTATATTTAACGCAATATAACGAAATAACCATTTATGCTTTTAATTTTTTAAATTCTGAATTTGCTACCTTTGCAGAATAGCATTCCTCAATTTGTTTATTATTACCTTTTTCTCTAAACCTTTTCTGAAAATCACTGATGTCGTGTCTTTTTAATAAAGTTTTATTATTTATGAGCTATTTCATGCAAACCTTGCAATCAGCGTCTTTGACTTTAACTCTACTTTCCAGGCAAGGAAATTCGGATTCCCATTCGATCCTGTATCTTTGTTGATTTTTTTCTTTTCAATACTAAAAGAAGTACATATTTTAAGCAAAATAAATAATATTGAAAATACACAGCATACGTTTTTTCACTTTCTTGGAATTCATCCGATGATTTACTCATTATGTTTTGTTCCTTGTTATTTTGATTATTTTATTTATTTCTTTTATTGATAGCAAATTCTTTTGAATTATGAGCTTTGGTTGCAAACTATAACTTGCAGGAAAATTGACAGATAAAATTTAAAGATACCGCTGTGACAGATAACCTTTAAAGAAACCGCAGTGAATTAATTGTATAAACATATGGTACATTATCGAATAAAAGTTTGAAACTACATTCCTAAAATAAATCTGAGTCTGAAATAGAGCGGCGTAGACAAAATGCTGATTTGTGCTATATTATTAGTTTTTAGGCTGCCATTGAAAAGGTAGTGAAAATTAAATTGAGAGGAGTAGAATTTTTCAAGATACTGAAAGTAGTAGATTTACTACTATAGTAGTAAAAGTTCCATCACTGCTGCTGATGTTCATAGAAATTCACGAGCAATTAAACTGGTCCACTAATTGTCAACTAACTTTGTTTTCTTAGCACACAAAATAGTACCCAGTCGCATGATAAAAAATCATAGCAGCTGGGAGATAGTAATTTGACATTTATACAGTTTTCAAAATGGCGGAAACGAAATGCTTGAGAGAAATTCATAAATTTATACCGGGAAAATGAAATTTTCTGGGATCATTTGCAATACATCATTTTCCAACACCTTCATCTTCCTTTTTTCTTGAGTTTTTATCATTGTGATACTTCCTTTATTGCCATAATTTTCCAATATACGCAAGAGTTTACGTTTCAATGCCATTTTTTAAATGAACTTGCATGCAAGCTGATAAGACATCAATCGTATTGGAAGGGAGGTTGCATGCAAGCTGTACTTGCAGGTGCAGCCCCCGGGTAACAGTTGTTGGCTCCTTCACCAGTTTTTTGACCTTTTTTTTTGTGGTTTTCAGTATTAATAGTGATTGATCTTATTTTATGCGATTTATGGAGAGTGAAGGTTTAGTTCAGTACTTGAATTGCAGGAGATGGACACAAGAGAGTTGCACTAAGTGAAATTAAGAAGGATTGGACTATTTCGAGTGGAATAAGTGCATCCGAAGGCAGCGAAACAAAAAAAAACTTTCTACACCAAATATGTCCCGCATATGGATGCCTAACCGGACAAATACCTATCTGTGAATTTTTATTATTACTTTCAATTAATATAATATAATATAAATATAAAAAATAGTGCATTCCTTGCTTATTTTCATTTTTCAAAAAATACAAATACATCGGATATTTCCCTAATTTTTTAGGTGTCCTATATTACCCCATCACGACCACAGGAATACATCGCCACATTTTGTATTGTTGTAGTGCACAATAACTTCAGGTTTTCCATATTCAGTGTCTTCTTCTCTACTATGATGCATTGAAGAAATTAGCAGGACAGCTTTATTCTTTCTAGGGACATGTGAAGCTTAGCTTTTGTAAATCTATAGGTGCTTTCAACTGTCCTTTTCTTGGCCGGTAAAAATTGCGCAGGAATTTCTCTCTTGTTTTACCTTAGTGTGTCTACCACCGTTAAACCGTTATATTTACGAATATCAGCTAATTTTAATGAATTGTACCAGTTGCCCACAGTAACGTTTCGATTGCTTAATTATAGTTTGCGTAGGAATGGAAAATTGCCTTTCAGCCTCACTCAATCCTATACCATCGCTCTGCTTTCCACACACATATATGAATTAAATACATAATTTGTCCTTCTGTCAGTAAGGCATTGAATTTTAAGCCCATACTTCGCCAGTTTATTGAGCATATACATTTAAAATGCACGTCGACCACAAAAAGCTATTAAGCATCTCGTCGATGGTTTAATTTTCCCCAGAAGAATATGTGGCTTGGGAATTTTCTATAAACCTCATAGAAATATTGGAAATGGCTGCTGAACGGTTCATCTGTTTCCGAAATTCTCGATCTTCAGAATTGTCGAACCTCAAATAATTTAAAAAGAAGACAAATCTGTTAGCCGACATTGTGCATCTGAGCATATTGCGACCAGTTCCATCTGTCGCGAAAATGAACGAATGTCTTCTTTATTTGACTTAAAAATACCTGTGTATAAAAGCAATCCCAAAAGGCTTCGAATTTCAGGAACTGGGATTCTTGTATTTAAATTTGCAAGCATTTATCTATTTATTTGTCTATTTAGCAACCTCCTCCATCATGTCGTTGCTAAATAAGATTCCATGTGTCAATTGGCTCGAAGGATAGACCCATTCCAGAGCCCACACGTGGAAATTTTCAGTAGCCATGGAGCAGTGGTCGGGCGAGCACCGTGCGTTTGTTGTCGAGGCGTTTTTTAAAATTGACGATTCCTTCGTTTCTGTTCAGCGGCAGTTTCGTACGCGTTTTAATGTGAGCCCAGGAGGAAGAGTCCCAACTCGTAACGCAATTCTGCTATGGGCGAGTAACTTCAGAGCTACCGGTTCAACGTTGAAATGGAAATTGACAGGCCGTCCAAGGTCAGCCCGGACGCCAGAGAATATCGATCGAGTAACGGAAGCTGTGGAAGCCAGTCCAGATGTTGCAGAACTTTCTGATCCCTGAACTTCAGAGAAATCGTTTAGTGCCCAGGAGGCTGTGGTTCCATCAGAATGAGGCAACTGCCCATACAACTAATAAGCTGATGGACTTTTTGAGAAGCAAGTTTCGTGGCCGAGTCATCTCGCGTTTTGGGGACATTGCATGGCCAGCTCGCTCCACAGACTTTAGCATTTATGATTTTTTCTTGTGGCGGTTCTTTAAAGAAAGGGTTTACAAAAAAAAAACACGCACACTAGACGAACTGAAAGAGGCCATAAGTCAAGAAATCGCCAACCTGTCTCCTGCAATGTTAGAGAAGTTGCTCGTTATCTTCAGATCTTAAAAGTCATAAGTTACCAATATATAAAACATATTTATCGTTGTGCGGTCCCATGGATTATTTCTCGTCTACAGCAGACTGACCGCACTCCATAAATCACATAAAAAATAAAAGATAGAATAAGGTTAAACTTACCTCTTCAACTGCAAAAAAACGACTACAAAATACGAAGCTATTGAAGAAATTAAAACTGCAGAGCAACTTCCTGCGTTCTCAAAAATGTTATAGCCTGGGACCGCACAACGATTGTTAACCCTTGGAATAGAATGAAAGTAGCTACCATGCCGGAAAGCAACACGAAAAGTAAGTTATAAGGCAATGTAACTAAGTGATCGCAATGAACATAGGCATCGTAGCCAAAACGAAGAAGTTGGTCTACTTTCAACTTTACCGCAATTACCCTACGTTGACATTTGACAGCTGATTAATATTTTGTTTGTGTTAAAAGCTTGTAAGTATTCATGGTGGTGAAAACTTTAAAAAATTACTATTTTATGGTCTCAATTTATTATTAATACAGTTTACAAAACTAGTTCAAATTTCATCTTGACGCAGTCACCAATTGCCATTGTGTTCACCATATTGATGGCTATGATTTTGACACTTAATTACAGCATTTGTGCGGGTTGGCTACAGTGCATTCTATTCCAAGCATAAGAGTATTAAAGATGAAGTAGATGCGAACAACGTATGCATTATAATTTCTTATAATATTTCTTATAATATGAAGAGAGCGACCTATTCTCGTTTTTAGGGGCATTTCATTTCTTTTGAAAGGGAAACAAGTCTAAGAAGAAATTTTAATAATGCGCATATTGGACATTCACTTTTTTACTTTAGTATTCCCTAGATAAAGACTACACAAGTCAACACATGTCACTAAATATACATATGATAGGTCAATTATTTTTATTTTGAGCACTAGCAGTAAGCCAAACCTCTCTAAAAAATGATTAGTAATAATTCTAAATCAGAGAAACGAAGTAGTCTCGCAGAAAACTCGAAGCGTAGTTGGATTTAAGTGCCGTTTCGATTCGATTTGAACCGGCCTATTTCCATCAAGCAAATGCATTAACACAAAATGCTCCGTTCGGTTTCGTAGACTTGACTTTAAAATTTTGCCAAATTCTGTCTTTTCGGTTTAAGGCACTTTCATATCAAAAACAACAATCGAAAAAATGTAAACCGAAAAACTCAATTTGTTCCACTTTAAAACAAGGTTTTTGCTCCAATGATTAGTAAAATTATGGGAAATAGGATAAACTAATAATTTTACTAATAAAATAGTATATTTATCTCAGATTTTTAAGAAAACACATCAGTTCGTGGGATTCAGAAGAAGGGAAGCAATACATTTTGTGTAAATTAAAGATCCGCTGTTCAGACTATTTCATTGCTATACTATAAGTAATTATACAATTATCAAAATCAATGATGGCAATAATATCCAATATAAATATTCATATTTATTCTTGTTCTTGAAAGAGAAGGGAATCATTATCATCGTTAAATAAATAATCGACGCAATCATATCTTTCATTTAATCCATTCACAGTAAATACTGCCTGCCCCATAATTAAGCAAATACAAAAATTTCACTCAATATCCCCTTTCTCAACGTAAGAAACGTACGCAAAAAATCTAATCATCCAATTCATTCTTTTCAACTCAATTACCATTATTATTGTATATAAGTATACTCGTCCGCAGGAATCCTCAAATAAAAGCAAGAATTCTACATTCTCTCGCAATTAAACAGAAACGTACATAATATTATAGATAGTAATTATCTTATTTTTGCACAATATGAATAAAATATATTAAAGAAACTTTTAAAATAAAAAACATTCAAACATTTAAAGTCAAACGAGATAATATAATTTTAAAATATTGTTATTGGGTAGATTCGGTTTTGCAATGAAACTTTTCTTGGGTGAAAGAAAAAATTATTTTTTACTTAGTACCTAAAATTTATTTATGCAAGTTATTTATTTTAAAATTTTTTTTATATATTCTATTTTCTAATCATTACATTTTCGCTAAAAATTCATATAACAGTACATAATCTATCTAATATATGCACATTAATTCGCATCTACGTTCTCTTGCGAATGTTGTGATGTAATATTTTTCCTCTGCGGTAAGTGTAGTTAGCACTTTAATGTAAGTAAAGGGTTTTCCAATAAGAAGTATTATTTTGATATTCAAAGAAAAATGCCATCTTTTGAGATGAATGATCGAATCTTTATTTCATTATAAAAAGGAAGGTATGCCGTTATTAATGGAAAATAACATCAGCCAAATGACCACCACGACCACGCCTACAGGACCATATCCTTTTCATGAAATTTTCCATAACCTAATCGCAAAGTGGCTGCCTTATGTTCTCGATAGCCTCACGAATTCCATCTTTGAGGCCTTGAATCGACGCTGGGCTGTTGGCGTAGACCTTCTCATTCTCGTGGCCCCAAAGGAAGAAGTCGCAAGGTGTTAAGTCACAAGATCTCGGTGGCCAATTGTGATCACCTCTTCGAGAGATAACACGGTCCGGAAACTTTTTCCGTAAAAGATCAATGGTTTCGTTGCTTGTATGGCACGTAGCGCCGTCTTGTTGATAGTAAACGTTTCCCAGATCAATACCATCCAATTCCGGCCATAAAAAATCATTAATCATCTGTCGATAACGCAATCCATTCACCGTAACTGTTGCTCCAGCCTCATTTTCGAAAAAGTAAGATCCAATGACCCCGCGGGACCATAAACCGTACCAAACAGTCACACGTTGAGGATAGAGAGGCTTTTCAACAATAACTCTTGGGTTTTCCTAGCCCCAGATGCGACAATTTTGCTTTTTGACGAAGCCATCGAGGTGGAAATGGGCCTCATCACTCAAGATGAGTTTTCGATGGAATTCCGGATCATTTTCATGCATTTCAAGGACCCAATCAGCAAAGACTCGACGTTGTTGATGATCGGCCGGCTTGAGTTCTTGCGTTAACTGAACTTTATAAGCCTTAAGACCCAAATCTTTATGCAAAATACGGTGTAATGACGTTTGTGGAATGCCTAATTCCAAAGAACGACGAGGAATGGACAAACCTGGGTTTTCTTCAACACTTTCGGCTACAGCAGCAATATTCTCGGCTGTTCTTGAGCGACGTGCACGGGTTTTATTCTTCATATCACTAACTTGTCCCGACAGCTCGAATTTTTCTACCAATTTCTGTATTGCGGTCCGACAAGGTGCTTCACGACGACCCAAAAATGTTCGACTTTACGAACTATCTCTGCCACATTTTCACAATTTTTATAGTGAATTTTAATAATTTCAATGCATTGTTGAATCATGTATCATTCCATTTTTATTAATGCCGTAGTTTCTACTTGTCAAATGTCAAAAAATGACAGCTCTAAAAGTGACATCTACTGAAATAGCGGGCTAATTAAAATAACACCTCTTATTGGAAAACCCTTTACTTCCATGTAAAAAAGTTTTACACGAAAAAACTGGAAAAATTTATTTCACATCAAAACCCATAGGTTAAACGTATGAAATTTAAATGTTCACAGGAAATATGTATGTAAAACATTATGCTGAAGCGTTTAAAAGAAAAATCAACACAAATTCGAAAATCACGCATTTTAAAGATATTCGGGTGAAAAAAGTCGATTATAAAGTTTTTTACAGAACAAAAGAAAATATGCCATTTAATAAATCTCAGCACAAGCTTCAATTTGGTATTACACACGGCCAAAATTGGACAACTCCAAGGGTGTAGTTACCACCCTCTCCCCAAATCCTCCAAAAACGTAAAAAAATTAAGCCCACTGACTAATTCTAAAAAGAAAAATCCCATGTAAATCCATTCACGTTTACTATTCTAAAACTATATTCCTAAAATTTCACAATTTACGTCACGAAGGTTGGATAAAAGTTATTTAAAAAAAGCTACGAATTTATTAACTTCTGGCAACATTTAAATAAATCGAAAGCAAGACCGACACCCACCCGCACGTGCATGTATGTACTTCAGAATTTATCAATGAAAGTTACTATTAGGGGATCTAAATCAATTACCAAACGCTACGCTACGGTCAGCCTACCATAGCAATGTACGTAGTCAAGTCAAGTCAAGTCATTGTCTTCCTTCTTTGGATTTTGTTAGATGATTTTTCACGTCCTTCAGATTGGCTTCTTTAGGGCGTTGGGGCTTATCTTTAGCCCTCAACTCGATTAGATGTTTTGCTTTTTTCTTCTTTTTGATCCTTGGTTTGGTTTTTATCACCTCTCGTGTTGTTGTTAGTTCTTTTCCTTACAGCTGCTGCGCCACATCAGCTGTAGTTAATGACTTTCTCGCAAGAGTTTGCAATGTACATATGCAAACTCTTGAGTGAATATGAGTCCCAAAAGTTAAATGTATTTAAGTTTTTAGGGGTATTCACTCTTTAATGTATCAGTATAACCGATGTAAATATACAACAAGAATTTACTACAAAGAGTGAACACACTCTTTAGCCTTTAGCTTACTTAGAAATGTAATTATGGGAACAGGATGATAAAATAGGACCGTAGGAGCTCTCCCCTGCCCCAGAAAAATTGAGAAAATCCTCCAAATTCGTAAGATTCATAGTTATCCTAGAAAGAAAGAATTGTGAAGATCCGGTTAAAAATAGCTGAGATAAAAACTAAAGTATCTCAACTATTTATGAAAAGAACGGCTTAAATTAAGGAAATGCCGGTTTTTCATAGAATTTTTTAACCGTTTGGGTTGTTTCCCAAGTTGTTATTTCTACTATTACTACTTAATTATACACTATTTCAGTATAATGTCACCGGATGAAATGAAGCCTGTTTTGTTGGGAATGGTTATTTCTATTTCAGCTCAGGCTAATAGTTTAGGAGAAATGTTAATAATAGTAAAACAACCTCCTTTTACGGCAATCTTTGCCGCTTTTTGCAGTGACAAAATGTAAAAATTTACAATTTACAATTACGGAATAACAGTGGTTCGGAGGAATTTTTTTGTAAAGATGAAAAAGTTTCGTAATCGAACACTTATGCCTATGATTGAAAAAAAATTAGAAAAATAACTCATATGTAGTAATGGCGCAGATGGAGAAAAACAGTGAACTTCGGGTATAAAAGCTCAGTGTGGAAATATCTCGAATTGAAAATAAAAACCTTCTAATAGATAGAAAATTTTATGACCTTTAATTTAGATGCAAAAATTTTTCTCTAGGGGCATCCCTTATGATGCAGGGTCCGACAAAGTAAAAAAGTAGTTTTCAGTTAAAACGTAATCAAGTTTTAGAGGGTGGAAAAAATATACTATGGAGTATACCGGATTGAAATTTAAAAACGCCATTCGATAGAGCTCGGCGGGACCTTTAAATAGACGACCCCACATGTCATATTTGGGGTTTGAGGAGGGTGGGGGTAACAACCCCGCTCCCCCAAATACCCCCACTCGAAACTTTTTTTTCGATAAATTTAATCGCCTTGTCGAACTAAAGACGAATATCAAGTTCGTTTTTTGAACAGTCCCCTCCTCATCCCGCAAGAAAGGTTCAAATTTTGAAAATAATTAAAGCTAATTTCTGAACTTCAAATACTATTATTAAGTAATTTAGGGCAGAAAAAGAAAATCGATCGCACCAATTTATTTTTCGGTGATGTTTTATTAAGTTTTCCAGAAAGTTTCATGCTCTTTGATGCGCCATTACTTATTTTTCGGGTTCACAAATTTGCAATACCTTTTTTTGTAGGGGAAAACCATGATGCGGGTAGATGTAAAATGAACACCCTGCTAAATCAACCGAGTACCACCTAGAAAAAATACGAGTGCACCAGTCGATATAGTCCTCAAAAGGATCTTTCATTTGGCACACTGGAAATTTTCCTAGGACACTCCTCTCCCCAGCTGCACCCACTGACATTTGACGTTCAATCTCAGCTCCTAAGTACAACTATACAACCCGGTTTACACTGCCAATTTGAGAATGTAAAAATACGAGACCCTTGTATTGCATTTTATATGCATAAGCCTTGTATGACTTTACTGGGTTGTAGTCAAATACATCTTTTACAAAACGATACACTCTTTGATACAACATTGCATGAATACCCCTATTGACTTTGTTGTTGTAAACACGCTGTAGGGATTTCAGCGTCACTGCGATGTCAGTGGCAACGTTCTAATGCCGTTCTGAAATGTCAGAAATAAATTAGAATTGACGAATAACAAGACGATATCCCTCTTGTCATTTCCCCTCCGTGTCTTAAGAAAAAAATGCTTATCACACGTACACGAATATTATACAGCATAGCCTATCCTTTTCGTTATATGATCTAAGATTTTGGTCAGCGTACCGTACAGTATGATAGTACCGATATAATGACATTAGGTTGGGTGGTACGTTCTTAGTTTGTAGGAAAAAATTGTGCGTTACTTATAAAATGTTTCAGGTTGTATCTAGTGATGCCAGAGGAGTAAACTTGTTTGAATTTTATGAAAAAAATTTAAATATTCTAAGAATATTTAAATACAAAATTATTTGTCTGTTATGTTTGGATTTTTCCAATTTGTCAAGGGAAGCAGTGCTTCCTTTGCTTCCAATTAGGAGCCGCCCTTGAAACACATTCTTCTGTCGAAAAATTTTCTTAAAAATCTGAGATAAATATACTATTTTATTAGTAAAATTATTAGTTTATCCTAATTCGCATGATTTTACTAATCATTGGGACAAAAATCTTGTTTTAAAGTGGAATAAATTGAGTTTTTCGGTTGACATTTTTTCGGTGTTTTTGATGTGAAAGTGTCTTAACCGGAAAGACAGAATTTGGCAAAATTTTAAAGTCAAGTCTACGAAACCGAACGAAGTAGAATAAATTGAGTTTTCGGGTCTTTGTTTTTGATGTTAAAGTGCCTTTAAAGTTGAGTTGGCGTTAAGTTTTGCTGGCTGAATTAACTCGATGCTGTCTCCATGAACGGCTTCTGAGTTGAGTTGACAGCTGAAATATTTCATACAAAGTAGCTGGGTTTGTATTGGTCAAAACACCAATACTCATTTTTCTAACAAATTCTTACACAAAACACAATTCATATCGGCTCAACTTAATTCTCGTTTTCATAAACACTAATTCGGATTCAATTCGGATTGCACTCCGCATGGAAACATACGAATCGGTTCGAAACGGTGGGATTGTATTTTCCCCTTTAATTGTATCATTCCCAATCCCTAAATCAGAGAAATGAAGAAATCTTGGACAAAAAGACGTGTCGTGCTATGCTCATTATAGCTGTGTTCTTTTCTATACCTTATTCTAGAACTCCCATATACTGGAGAGAAAAAATTGTTCTGTCGATTGAAGCGAACTATTTGTACTGTTCGCTTCATTTATAAATCTTCTATGAAAATGTATGACGCGTTCTTTTGTGTATCTTTTGTTCTGCGGACCCAAAAGAACAAAGATTATATTCTTCTGATTTATAACAGAATCAGAAAAACGAAAGAATCTCGAGGAAAATTCAAAATGCTCATTTCGACATTACTTCAAGATAGCGAGCTCTTCGCTAAAATGTTTACAGGAATAGGAGCAAATTCCGACTTGAATTTAAAATAGTCAAATTACTGGTGAACATCTGACTGATGGCTCCTTTCCCAATTCACGATTTTGCAAATATTATTCCAAGAAGAGGAGGTCAAAGATAGTCCAGTAATCCCCGAGTCAGAAGAATCAGTTTTCATTCACCGATAGATGCAATGCTTATCAGGAAACATGAGTTGAAATTTGAGATTGCTCCAAAATTCAAACATAAAAGGAATAATACGTCGTCTGTTAGATTACTTCATTGTGTTTCAATAAGACACTTTGTCTACATATATTAACAATGCAACATACATCACTCACTATCATAATATAGAGTAGCAACATAAAGCGTTTAGTCACAACTATGTAAAAGTACCAAGTAGGTACAACCACTTCTTTATGCTTTGTAATTATGCGGAGGAAAAGTTAGTAACTTTTACCGGTTTAGACTCCGCCTAAACGTGCCCACTGTCTTCAGGGTGCCGGATCATAGTATGGCACCGGTTGCCTCTCAATTAGATCCATAAACAAGTCCCTGAAATAAATTAAGAGGAAAATGAACTTAATGACTATTCTATTCCGCCAAATTTAGATGAGTAATTAAATAACTGTGTAATCTCAAGGTAGCTATGTCTCGAAATAATTCCTAAGAAGACCGCTATTTTGCGTATGAAACCGGTGTATATAATAAATATATATATATAATAAAATGTAAATGAAGAAGAGGTAAAGAACATTGAGAATTTATTACGTGAATATCCTGGGCCATCCAGATATAGGGTTAATGTATTAGGCTATGTTTCTTATTAGATTTATAAACCGGTTGTGGCTATCTTTAACTTTCCTCTTAACTTTGGTACGATATAGTTGGTCCACACATGCATACCTACATATGATATTACATCGGACCACCCCAATTTCTATGTGTAGGTAACAGGTCCTTTGAAAAATAGCCCCTTAAGAATAATATTAAAGATGTAAAACGAAAATTTGCAGTTTTCCATCTACGTTGCATCCACATGTAAATTTGTGAATTATGTATATAAGAATTTTGCAAGTTAAGCACTGATTCAGTAAACTTATTTCGGTCTTCTGACAGTCCGACATAGATGTACCATTCAATGTAAAATGTTACGTAGGTACTCATTCAGCACACTCAACTATTCTGAGCGATGTACCAAGCCATTCATTCCACTTGATTTATGTATATGTCCGTATCTTTCGCTATGCTAAGATTTTTGCCTTTTCATCGGTGATATTTTATTCAAAGGCATTTGCTTTGTATGAAACTGAGTTCAGGAAAAGTGTAAAAATCAACTATGCTCCTCGAAGACGATAAGTATCATTCGCAGTTGAAACAGATTAATCAAACCATCTTAGCGGGAGTCAAATCCATCAATCTTGGATTTAGAATGATTGATCAACCTGTCACCAGGAAAATGCTTACGCTGACTTCCAGTTGGTCTTATTACAAAGAATCCACTCACAGATTTTTTATACGACAACCGTAGGGATGGCGTGCGTACACTAGCTTAAAATCACCTAACTTATTATGTGTATATTTCACTTCTCCAAAATTTTAATTAGGGAGGGATCTGCAACTTTTCTGTTAGAGATGTTTAATGTGGTAAACTCCTGGCATATTTTAGTTGAAAACTTCCTTACCGACTTGGGACTCCTCAACTGTTTCTCCAGCAATGCATGACAAACTGATTTTCTTTTGCTACATAGTCGGAGTCGGGTAATTTAAGTTTTCAAATGTATATAAATCCCTCGGGCCTAAATTACATGCATCCAGGGCGCTGCAATATGAAATTCTGGTAGCAAACACTCCAAATCCGGGAAGAATTATGTATTTTGAATCGCGTGCAGTTTAATTGCGGAAGCTCCAACATAAAATGCTACTGGGGTGTAATTTTCAAGTTTGAGGTGAAGTAGACGGAGCTTAATACAAATTTGTTTGCCTGAAATTGTTATTGGGATGAACCGATTGGATCTGAATTACTTTAGCAAGACTTTCCAGGGGAGTAGTAGAGTTATTTGGTTTGTATATAATGTTCATTTTAACTTATAGTGTTGTAACAAGTGGGATGGGTTTCTTGAAAATTAATATTAAGAAGATAGCAATGTTGATCGCTCATGATTGCGTAGTAGGTCAGAAATTATAATTAATATTCTACTGACAAATATGTATGTCTATAAGGAGGTCAGATCAAGAGATGCTATAATTGCTAGAATAGGAAGGTACTTTACTTACTAACATGTATGTATGTATTAGGATGTCCTTCTTTTGAAAACTTTAATCTCCCACCTATTTTATTTGATGAAAAAATAATTCCAGAAAAAAAATTAGGGGAAGGCAGGACATCCCCTTTTTACAATATATAGGAATAAATTGAATTTATTAACATACACACATGATCTCTCCCCTCCAGTGGCGGATCCAGGGGGGGGGGGGGGTCGTGGGGGTCATGACCCCCCCCCCTAAATTTGAGAAAAAATATTTAATTAATTGAGTTATTTGAAAAAATAATTTTTTTTTATTTTATACTTTTTTTATTTATATAATTCAACTTAAAAAAAAAACTTTATTCCGAAACTTAAAAAAATAAAAATTTATTTCAATGAATGCTATTGTATGCATGTGATGTATGTGTATAGGTTTTTCTCGGAATTTGGGTTTCGGACCTCAGAGAAACACTTCCCAAGCCACGAAACAGACTCCCTCGATACCACATCAGAGCCCTAACTTAACTTAGTCCTAACTCCTGTTATATTTCGGGGCTTAGCTTAGTCGAAGGCAATCACTCTACGCCGTTTCAGGAAGCTATGATTAAGACAACTCGCACACTTTTATTTTATTTATATATATATTTTTTTACTTTTGCTTTGTTCACAAACTTTTTCTTTCACAAACTTCCTCTTATGGTTATTTTCACAAAACATTTATTTTTTTTTTCTTATCGCAACTTCTATTTTCTTTACCTGTTTACAATTACTGTTCAGCCTACCGCGGCGGACAATGGTTGAAATGAAATTTAATATTTTCATAAATATCAAACCATCGTCTTGCTATCGTGCATACATTGTTGCACCCACAATGTATGCCGCTCGCGACAATTTGCTGAAAGGAGGCTTTTTGGTGATCGTTTAAATCTTCACCGAGTAAATTTTATGCGCCCGATATGTATGTAGGTTTATATGTATATATATGGGGCTTTTTTCTATTGAAACGACTTGGGTTGAAATTTAAAACTTTTATTTGTCCCAAGTCGTTCTATGGGAAATACTTTTTGTTTGTAACTGAGGAATTTGAATCAATTGCTGATGGCAATTTCTTCGCCTTAAAGAGAGATAAGCCCATTTTCAGGTAATTTTGGCACGTAACACTCCTAACATTCTAAAATATTTGCAGCGTTCTTATGTAAAGCCACTGACATTTAAAATATGGACTGACTGGCCATAGAAACACACTACAGAAAGTGGGCTCATTTCTATATAGCGTTCTATTTCGGTCTAAGCACCAACTACTAATTCGCACGTCACATAGAAATGTGACCTAACTCAAAATTTGTCGTTTTTGAGTTAATTACACCATGAAATTGGCATATTTCTATCTGATTGTTTTTGCCGCTAGATAGCGATATTGTCACTTTTCTGTTACTTAAGAACAGAGATATTCTTCATAGAACAGTGTGTCAGTGTCACCTTTTGAGTTGTGACGATCTTCATAACAAACGTAAATATGTTTTCGACATTTTAACAGTATTATTTTAAATTGTGTCACTTTTCCACAAAACAGCATTTATTTTTTACAAATTTTATTATGAGTTATGACATTTTTCCACAAAGTTCAAAGTACGGAATTTAATTCTTAAAAATCGTATTTTGAGTTGTGCCACTTAAAAAAAACTTGTAAAAATATTTATTTCGCAACAAAGAAAAGCGACACAACTTAAGAGGATGCGGGATTAACAGCTAACCTCGCCAACTGCGGTAACAAAAACTTAAAATTTCTTTATATAAATCTTCAGAAATATATTTACTAACAAATTTAAGAGTTCAGACTATTTTTAGCAAACAATTACTACGTTAAGCTAGAATTAATTCTATGCACACTGTTTCGTTTTTCCGCTCTCCTGAAAAGTAGCTTTTTTTTTAGTTGGGTTACTTTTCTATGTGACGTGCGAACTGAGAAAGCACTGTAAACAACAAATAAATAAGTGGGTTCGTCGAAATAAATGTTTTTAAATTAATTATTTGGGTTAATAGAAATTCTTTCACTTTTCAACTTTCCACCAATGGATTTTTCAATGTTGGCACCGACGTATGAACTATTTTTGACACAAAAAATTATACCCGCATGAAATAGCATATCGAGCCGTCCATATTACATATGCCAGTCTGCAAAACTGAGAAAAGTTTGGCTTGAATGACTCCTGCAGTTTGCACCCTATTGTATTAAAAAATTAGTTTTTGTAAAAAAAAAGTATACTAAAAAATGACATATTATCCACACCGCTTAATTCGGATTTCCTAGTGCCAAGTACTGCAGTACTGCGGGGCTATGCAAACCGACTTACGGCGTTGGATGTTTTGTTTTTGTTTTTTTTTTTTTTTTGCTCGATTTAATTTAAGAAATGACCCCCCCCCCCTAATTTCGATGCTAGATCCGCGCCTGCTCCCCTCCTCTTTTATTATGCATTGAAAGTTTCCTATCTAGTCACCAAATACGTCTTGTATTAGCTGGCGTTACATCTGAACCTCATACCATAAATGCCGGTGTTCCGCAAGGCTCTGTTGTCTCTTCAACTCTCTTTTTAATTGCATTAATGATCTGCTTTGCCATGCTTTTAATCCCATCCATAGTATCGCTGGTGACAGTATCCTTGATTTAGCTTACTCCTTTGTCACTTTTGTGGACTCTAGGGGGAATGCCGCATGTATTAAACGAGATTGCAGGATTAGAACATTGAATAACAAACTTAACAATATCCTCGCTTGGGGCAAAGAGAGTCGCATCGAATTCAATGCATCTAAGACCCAAAGCTGTCTCATCTCATTTAAAAACAAACCACTCCCGTTTCTTTTGATGGAGCATTAATTTCTGATTCACCGCACTAAGTATTCTTGGCATTAATATTTCCAATAAGTTAAACTGGGCAGATTACATATTTTCTGTTGCCAAAGAAATATCGAAATGTCTTGGGTTTCTGAAAAGGTGTAAGAAATATTTCAGCCCGTCAAATCTAGTTCTCCTCTACAAGTCCTACATTAGACCTAGAAGAGAATACAATCCCAATATCTGGGCTGGAGCTGGTCGCACAGCCTTAGCTTTATCAGACATTGTCCAGAAGCGAGCATTCAATCAAGCTCATTGGTGATGTGGCAATACCTTCACATATCGACTCACTCGAGCACCGCTGCAATGTTGGATGCCCTTCGTTCCTTTATCGCTACATGCATAATCAATGCTCTGATAAAATATCTAATCTAATCCCTTGTAAAATGATTCCTGCACGCAATACTCGCGCTACAAACCGCGGACCATCTTCTGTTTTTCCTCCGGCATACAATCTGCGAAAGTTTAAGGGCGTCATACATCAACACCACCGCCACTCTCCTCATATTTCCTTCCTACCATGCTGTGCTTTGCTTCATAGGATGTCTCCTGAGATTAGCTTAATAATATAAAAAAAGAAAAAGAAAACTGTTTTCTACAGCTTGTTGTATTTCATATTTTCTAAGATAAGGCAAAGTTTAGGCGAATATCTATCTCTCTATCTCTTCATTAAGCATTTTATATTTTAGTTAAAAAAAAGTGAAAATATAAAGTATTTGTTTGGCAACATAAAATTTCAGAGTAGAAAAAATTAAACTAAGTTAAAAAGTACTTAATTTGTAGATTTAACAAGAACTAAAAAACTGTTTTTTTTTTTTTTTTTTAATTAAAGCGACTTTACTCTGGTTATTTTATTAAAAATAAAACAATTATTTCATATAGTTCTAATACTATGTTAAATCTACAAATAAAGTCACAAACAAAGATTAATACATTATTCAAAAACTCTTATTGGATGCCGTAGTGTCACAACAAAACGCTATTACTTTACTTTCCAAATTCCACTTGACAAGCGCATTGTACACTGCAGCGGGCTGTTCTTTTCTGTTGAATTAATGAACTTTTAGTGTTATTGTATTGCTGATACAGCTCCTAGCATTCAATTTATGAAATAGTCTTGATGATAAGTTTTGGGTGACTGGTGCGCTACTTTAGCCAGCTACCAGCACTCAATTTGTTTCAGCAATCTTGAAACGATCCAGTCTCAATTAAAAGGTGAGGAGAATTCTTGTACTGAGTCCAGAGCCATTGGCGACTTGATTACATTACCCAATGTATACAACTCGGGACTTAATGAAGGATGGAGAGTCTATTGATATGAATAAATAAAATTTAAACGGGACACGAAACGTGTCCACTTTGAATTTCGCTTCAGTCGGGGCTCTCTCGACCAGAGAAGGCAGAAGTCGGAGCTCGCTTCATTCTCAAGGGATACAGCTCTGTCGTCTGCTTGATTTCTCAGCTATCCGAGAGGTCCTGTCTAGTCTGCTTACAAACGCTCGTTATCTCTTACAGAGAAGAACAGACTCAGCTTTCGGATCTATATGAAATGCAGGAAATCTGGCAGGATCTTCCTCAAATACGTCAGAACCTATATTTGTTTTATTGAAAAAATTATTTTTGATATAATAGTGGGACTACAATGAAAGTCTGTATCACTAAGAACAGCGACTTGATGTTAAAATTATTTATTTATTTTGATGGTAAATATTTTAGTTATCTTTTCTTCAATACTTCGATAAGATGTCAGAATGACAATTTTTGTTTTATTTTCTATTTACAAAGAATCAAGGCCTACTTATTTGTAACCTTTTCCAAATTTTTTTGAAAGTGCTTTTTAGTGTTAATTCTCCAAACCTTACAAATGTTTAGTGAGGTTGCTAAGCAAATGTTCATGTCCGTAGCTCGTAGTGAAGGTAGCCACAAACTCAATATTCAATATCTCCGCTGGTAACCAAGACAGCAAGCCTATCAACGTTTTCCACTCCCCGTGGACTACTGATGCCAACTTATAACTTACGGTTGCCATTTTTAATGTTAAAGCTTTCTCACTTCATACATTTGTTAGCCAGATCACCGTACTGTCGATCTGCTTGTTATATAATATAATACTTCTGTTACAGCTGCCAAAATATGGACCCCGTATCTGTCACTAATTTTACTCGCATCAAATGCAGCTACTATTTTGGGAGTAATGATATTAAGTGTTCTATAGAATCTTTGTTTTTTCGGATGTGATGGACCAGGCAGTACGCAGAACAATGTTTATTATAGGTTGCCAGATGCACCAACATTTTCGGGAGAAAGTGACTTTCAGGAATATTGGTCTTGGGAACACTTTCGCTTTATTTTGTTTATTGTGGTTATTGCCTTTATTGACCACTACTGACTGAATCGGTGTGTAAAGGATGAGTCATATTACAAATTAGATTTTGAAATCCGCTTATAAATTTCAACCAATGAAAACAATTTGCATTTTACATAGGTACCTACCTACCAATAACATCTATTTTGTCCCGACATTGTCCATATTTTGCTTATACTCATTCCTGATAACGAAAACTCTCTATAACGAAAGAAATTGCTCAGTCCCTTAGTTACGTTATAGCGAGTTTTCACTGTATTTAGCTTTGTAGTGTATGGTCGATTCTCTTCTTGAAGAAGTACGCCAAGTGATTGCTAGTGATCGATGAATTAGGTGCCTAAAGGTCGAAATACAATGGTGGCATCCGACATTGGCATTGAATTTGTCACAGCATCGGCATTGATGCTTACTAACACAATGACAGCATCGTGAAATACAACATTAAAATGTACCTGAACTGTCACAAAAAAAGAGTTCAGTGAAGTGCTGAAATTTATTGTGGAAAAAAACATGAGAAATCGACACAAAGTGGCAAAAGTTATAATTAATTGAATAAAATCGATATACATTTCTTATTTTACCAACAAAAGAAATTTCAATCTATAAATTTTCAACAAATTCTTCCAAAAGCAATACTAACTGTATTTAAAACGTTTCTTACTTTCAATACCCATGCGAATGCTAATATCTTTCCATACTTTATCCTTCTTTATTAAATTTTTATGTTCCTTACATTTTATTTTGTATAAGCACATTTGCCCGCAGAAATTCCACCAACTTTTCTTCAAATGACATGACAGCTACTACTTGATGCTTGATGCCGCCTAGAATATCAAATATCAACTGATGCCCGGCATTGCTGACGCCATTAAGCAGCGCGTAAGTGACATGCTAAGGGTTAAGGCCGAAACAGAATGATAGCATCGGGCATCGGTATTGAACCGATGGCTGTCAAAATCGCGCGTATGGCAATAATGCTTGACTCAATGGGGGCATTGGCATTGTTTAATTCTTTCACAAATGCCAATGCCCCCTATGAGTCAAGCATCATGCCCATACGCGCGATTTTGACAGGCATCGGTTCAATACCGATGCCCGATGCTAGTGTTTCAGCCTTAACCCTTAACATGTCACTTAAAAGGTTACGCGCTGCTTAATGGCGTCAGCAGTATAAAGAAGTATACGCTGATATTTCTAGTCACCATCCAGAAAAAAAGACACGCTAAATGGCAGCGCTAGCTTCTGAAAACGAACTATATTTTTCTAATCAAAATGAATCGGTTAAATACAAAATTTACGTTATATATCCATATACAAAGTATGTTAAGCTTATTACACAGTAAATTAAATTGTTTGATTGAAAAATTTGGATTCCATACTAATTGTTTCCTTTACTTAGTTTTCTTTTGTCTACTACTTATCAATGTTCAACCTAATTCTTAATCGACTAGTGACCATTACAAATAATCACACTGTGGTTCAGATAACCCAAGCGCCTTATGTCACAATTGCCCATTGCACAGGGGTTCATATTTATTGTGTTTGTAATTGCTGTGTGCATAAAAAAAATGAATCAAGTGTGGATATTCTTTGTGTGAGATTTCATTAATTAATTGCAAGTATTATGAGATCACTATGCGATTATTATGGTCGTGACAAGGATCACTACAGCTTCATTTGAGATATGGATCACAAAAATCGGTTGCTCCATTCGCGATGATTTTTTGAATATTACGTGATGGTTCGTGTGGGATGGTTGCATATGCATATGCCACTTATCTACGTAAATGTAATTTTTTTGCTATATGCTTCTTTCAATAGAGAAGACATACTTAATTTGGTCTTCATAAATACAGTACAGCCTCAAAAATTTTATCCGATCTCAAAACACTGAGGAAATCAAAATCCATAAAATAACGCAGAGCAAGAAGACGTTAGAAAGTCCCTTATAGAGAAATTTTGTAAACGGCGTTTTCATAAAAATGGCCCCCTCCTGGGGCCGGATTCACTAACTCGGAGTGTTGTGGAGATGAGAGCTCTTTTGCCACTTAACTCTCCACTCAAAATTCTGTAACTCGCGGAATTTGTATTGAGATTGACCAAATTCTCTATTACACTCGGCAAAACTCTCAGCTGTGTTAGTTGTGGAGAAGTAAGAAAAATATTTCTCAACTGACAGTATTGTCTGCTTTTATTGTTCTTTGTGAAGATACCAATGTATTTAGGATTTTCAAATTGAATTATGGATTCACTGCATATCCTGGCTATGTTTACAAAAACAAATTATGGACATCCTTGCAATACTTACAGAGAAATAAGGATTTTAGTGTCTCAAGGTACCCGCTAAAAATTATAATTCACGCGGAAATGGTCAATTTGGCCGTCTTCCAGTACAGAAGAGATGCTATAAAAATCTTAAATATGTCGTTAAAGCTTCTATGTAGGATGAAATCGCATCTACATTTTGTCCCCTAATTAGATATATGTAATTAAAATAGTTTTGGAGATAACTGCAAAAGAAGTGAATCAGTCCTTCTTAAGATGACAAAATGGCCGTTTTTTGGTATAAAAATGAACTTCAACTCAACTTTATGAAGAACTGGTAAGTCGTGGAAATTTACTTTCCATGAGAAAAATGTTCACAACAGAGTACTAATAGATGTGAAACAAAGAACGGAAAAATTTATATATATATAATCTGGAATGGAGAGTTAGGTTGTTTTAATCCGGGAAAACGAAAATTCTCATCTCCCAAACTCTCCGAGTTACAGAATCCGGCCCCTGGTGTGCTATACAGAGCTTTGAATTTTAATATTATTTCACTTTTATTTTCATCTAGGACATAATATTATTGGTCTTAGACGACCAAAATTGTACCTTTTTCTCTTGTTTATATAGTTAGAGTTGTTTATATTAGAGAGTTAAGAGTTAATGAGCCTGGTGTTGTCCATGGGTGAATTAAGATTTTTTTTTTTTTGTAATCCTGTCAAAATGTCCACGATTGACCGAATTAGTAGAAAATTTGTTTCCAATCATTTTTTGGTCGACCAAATGTAATGAAATGATTTTTAGAATGGAGTATAATGTAAAAAAAAAACAAAAACCTTAATTCATTCGTGGACAACTCCAGGCCCATTATTGCACTCTCTAACTACATACATATATGTATATCACCGTGGGGTAAGTAACCCTATTTAACTTTTAATATCATGCAACTGTAGGAAAAATCTGTTAGCTACCACGAATAAATCCAAAAGGCTTGGTAGCGTAATTAAAAACACATCCTATATTCAGTATATAAAACACAAATTAAACAACTGTAATACAAATAATTTATTAATAATTTTATTTGATACAATATACATAATAAATATGTAGATAGAATTAGCAAAAATAAATCTGATACTGATACCCAACAATATTTAAAGAAAAATTATTCTTAACAGAAAAAAGTAAACAGAATCGATTGATGCATAATTAATAATTATATATTTGTGTTTGCTTAGTTTGTTGTAAATGTATGTTCACAATGAGCGTTTCCCCAAAAGGCACTAAGTATGTATAAAAATTTTGGGTGTGTTGCAGTAAATTTCTTCGGGGAACCATTTGTAAACTACATATAAATATACACGAGCAATTATCCTGAACTTGTGTAAATATTTCCAAATATCTTAACAATGTATTTTGTTTTGATTCATGGACATTTTTTATACACCTATTATTATGTATTGATATATTTTTATTAATGTTTATGAATACTTTTTATATGCTTCAGAGAAACATGCAGTTTCTTAAGAGCATCCCGTTCAATTTAGCATTTTACCAATTTAAGGCTTTGGAGTGGGTGTTGGTGTTACTGCTCCCTCTACTTGAGCTGGACTGGAACTTGAAGGCATAACTGAAACTAAAAATTAAGAAATTGAATATAAACTGATTATTATATACTTATGTAGTATACTTTTTAAATGTTTAAATGATCGTATAAAAATTAACATGATATTGCCTTCCTAAAATTTCAGTTGGCAGCCGGAGAGCATTTCGCTAGTTTTAATTTCAATCGTTCTCAGCAAAGTGCAAGGAGAATATTCTAACTGGAGATAACTTTGCTTTCGCACAAGCACTTATCCATTTTGCTCAAAGCGTACGAAACTTAAGTTGTTATTAAATGTTTTTAACTGGATATAACTTTTGCAACTTAGTATTGCACAATTCACTTTGTCTTTCGTCAATACTACAAAATTACACTAAAAACAAGTTTGCTTGAAGGAATTGTCCCCCAAGTGATGAGCCAAGCCAAACAAATACTTACTTTTAGAAAGATCATACCTTGTTAATTTTTATACCATTGGGCTAAATATTAATTAATTGCTAAAAATTGTATTAAAAGCATATAAAATAAAGCATTCGATATTATTTAAGAGAATATTCACTGATCTGAGATATCAGGTTTTCAAAGCACCAGGGTATACCCTTTCAAACATTTGCATGACCTTGAAAGGAAAGGAAGTAGGGTAAGGAAAATCAGGGAAGAGCAACTAAGAGCTAGAGAAACTAATTATCGATCACTTTTTATAAGTTACATACAGTAAACCAACCAACAGCAATAGTGCTACAGCCTGATTGCTAATAGTTATGTTTCATATGTGCTTTTAAAGAATAATGTTTTTCTTGTAGTCGATATTTGCCCAAGACTGAGCTCGCGACTGCAGCGATGATAAAAATTTTCGAGCTTCACTTTTACCACCTGGGCAATGACTGACCCACCATAAAATACAAGACACGTAAACCTTAGTCTCATATACGCTATACAGACTAATAAGGTACGTTCAGTTCTATCTGTAAAATATTCAAATATCCAGATTGACGTCATGATTTAAATATACAAAAGTAGTAAACATATTTTATTAGTCTATATACCGTGGATACACTAATATGTAGAAAAGTTCAAACAATTTCGCAGCAATTTTTAGTTTCAATTTTTGATAAACTTAAGCGAAATCAATTAACCATTAACAAAACACGAATTTTCGCTCCAATTCTTACATTTATCAAAGGTAAAATTCACAATAAATGTATTAAGATTTCTGCTATAACTGCTTAATTCCTAGATGTTTCGGTGTGAATCGATTGACTCATTGCTGGAAGGTACGAAGTTACTTACCACGCAAGCAATTAAGGAAAGAAGAAATATTTAAAATTCTTAGACTCAATTGATTAAGTGTAATTATATACCAATAATTTATATAGTGCATAATCGAAGATGAGATAAGGTTATGTTTAAAGAGTTGCAATTAATTACACAAGAAAGATTTTCAACAAAATTTCCGATTGAAAATATTGGAGGATAAAAAGATATATTTTTGTCGTATGTATTTATCCACAAAAAGTTCAAAGAAACTGTTCTCCTGTCTTACTTTTAAAGGAATATTAAACAGTCACTCTGATGTGACTTGACTATTCTATAGACGCAACTATATACCAGAAATCAATACACATGTAACATCACTGGAAAAAACTCTCGTTTTCAAGTGTCTGAAAGCTGCTCTCATGTGTTTGATATTTTCTTCATCAGCTTTTCACATTTTTCTTTCTAGTTCCTTCAAACTGCGACGTTTTTTCCGTAGAAGATAGTAACAACTATTTTACGTGCTCTTTTTCATGGGTCTGAGAATTGTCTCTAATAAAGTGAACAATCAACTTTTACATAATATTTAATGCAATTAATACAGCGTATATGTCTTAATAAATTTTTCAAATTGAATAAGCCGATTGTAAGAATTCTAAAAATCTGTAAAAGAAATAAAGAGCGAGACATGCCGCTCAAAACAAATAACGAAAAAAAGTATAGTTTTACCACTCATAATTTGGGAAACTGTAATCATTGTAAAATAATTGAATTTCAAACATTTTTTTGGAAGTCTAAAAGTTAAGACTGTTACCTCCTTAATGTCTGAATATTCTCTAAATAACAAATGATATAAAATTGTGCACACTGTGACTGAAGAGAAGTGGCAATTATTTTTAGGAGATAATATGAAGAATTTAAAGTTAACAACTGGTTCTGGAGTAACTAAAACAAAACTTATGTCCCTCTCGGGGTAAACATATAAAGTTTTTGTACATACATATGTACATATCCAAGCTTGAAAGGCAAACTGGATTAAGCGACACAATTTTTGGGAAATAGTTAGATCACACAATTATAATCGCGCGATTTTTCTGCGTCGAATGGTCTAAGTTACATTTCATTTCCGTACAATGACTTTTTTGTCGCTTAGTCCAATTGTGTTTTGGATACCGAAGGGTGGTTTTTGGTTACTAACCTCACAATCTACAAATTACGGCGCATCGATAAAGTTACCAAACAAAAACTGAAACTTGGCCTTTCTACATTTTTTTTAGTGTGTTCATGCCCAACTTATCTAGTTCTAAATGTGAATAACAGTTATATTCTTTTACTTGCATTAAAATCTTTCAAATATGGTGTTTAATTCTTTTCGACCGGAACTTGTGAGAAAACCTATTGCACTTAGATCCTATTTCATAGCTTTTATTTTGAGAAACGTTGTCGCTTATATAGTTTTACCTGGCAGTAATCTGTCTAATCTTTCTCTGTAGAGGTTCTATCTAAAACCAAAATTGCACCCACTGCTTGTTATAAGAAACTACTACCTACAGATATATATATAAAAAAAAAAAAAAAAAAAAGTACTGACGTCCTTCATAAACTTTCCAAATATAGAGTATACCAGCAGGTTTTCATTAAGAATATTTAACCAGGATAATGATTCTGAATAAGTGAATAATATTAACATTATATAATATTAATCTCTACAAAGTGACATTACACAAGTCTGAAAACTATTCCTTTTTTCTAATCTGCCTTTACAAAAGAGTTTTTTGTTACTTCAGTCTAACCACTATGTAATTATTTTCGTTATTTTCTAGTTTTGAAAGATTTAGACAATCTTTAATAATAATAATAAATAAATAAATAATATATATACAACCTGTGTTTTGCCAATTTCTGGAAATTTCACTTACAGAGCTCAAATACTATTTAGACTAGACAACTTACCTAGTACGTTAGAGTAGTCTTGACTGTCGCTCCATATTCTGGAAACAATTTATCACAAGTTGAATTCGTTCTCGAGAAAACAGAAAATTTCAAATTCGTTTATAGCTTCGGAAAAGAGCATATACAATATACAGGGTTGTTATTATATTCTGTCAGTAAAATTCAACTGCGTATTAACCCTTTGCGGTAAGTAAACAATGGTAACTAATATTTTTTATTAAGTCATCCAAGAGTGCGGGAGAAATATTTTGACAGTTCGATTTCCGCAGTAATTTGTAACAGAAGAAAATGAATCTAGAAGGAAAGCGTGCGTTCGCTATTGAGTTATATTCGCGAAATTTGAAATCGAAGGCAATTTGCCGTGAGTGCAGAAAAGTGGGAATTGCCGATAGATTTGTTTTTCGTACAATAAAAAGATTTCGGGAAACTGATTCAGTGAAAGATAGGCTAAGATCAGGTAGAAAGCGTACGGTTCATACACCAGCGGTTATCAAACAAGTTCGAGAAAATTGTAATCGTTCGCAAAATCAAATCGCTAAACAACATGGAATCAGTCGATCAACAGCCAGAAATATATTAATAAAGGATCTGAAAATGAAACCATATAAAAAAAGAAAATTTCATGGTAGGTATAACGAAATTGCAGGAAGCAAAACGACATCAACGTTCCAAGATTTTGCTTGAATGGCACGCTGATTCCGAAATAATTTTTTCAGATGAAAAGCTTTTTGTTTTAGAAGAAACATTCAATTCGCAAAACGATAGGTGCTATGCAGTTAATATCACTGACATTCCAAGAGAAAAACGCGCTATTGAAAACTTTCAATCTTCATCTCGCATAATGGTTTGAGAAGCTATTTGTAGCAGGGGAAAATTGCCATTGCTATTCATCGATAAAGGTGTTAAAATTAACTCCAGTTATTATTTGACGGATGTTTTGCAAAATCATATGCTGCCTCATGCCAGAAGATTGTTCGGTGAAGACTACTTTTCAACAAGACGGAGCACAAGCTCACCCAGCAAACGTGGTTCAAGATTGGTGCAAAGTAAATTTGCCAGATTTTATACCAAAGGACGAACGGCCTCCATCCTCTCCCGATCTGAGCCCACTAGACTTTTCCATATGGGGTTATATGCTTGGACGTCTAACCAACTGGGACGTCAGAAATATTAGTGAATTTAAAAAAGTTTCGTTGAAAGTTTGGGACGATATTCCATTAGAGGTAGTGCGTGCCGCTTGCTCTTCGTTGCCAAAGGGATTATGAGCTGGTATTAAGTCCAAAGGTAGTCAAATTGAATTATAAGTTCTATATTTTAAATTTTAATAAGCCTTTTTATTACTTTCAAACAAAAAAATAAAATTAATTAATTTGTTCAAAAGTTACACGTATTTTATTTACTGACAGAATATAATAACAACCCTGTACATATATAGAAGATATATGTATAATAAGAAGATTGCCGACAACGTAAAAAATTGTTATATATTATAAAAACATCGGTTCGTTTTCTTACGCCAGTTGTGTGTAATTATAAAGGTAATGCCAGTTTACTTTGAATCTTATGCAACTTATTAGGTCTGTCTGTTTACTTTTGAGTAAAAATCTTTGTGTAAAAATCAAGTAAAAACTTTTATGTGGTAGAGGGGATAAATCAAGAAAAGTTACCAGACACTTTTCGAGTAAATTTTGTTTAGCTTGTCATGTGTCAAAAATTTGGTTGCTACCTTTCGGTCTAAAACAGAAAACAATTAATTAATTTGAAATACGTTTTAAAAAACCCACCCTCTTTAATATTTTTTTTTTAATTTCGACTCTTTAGATTATCATTTTACATTCTTTCGATAACCCAACAAACGGCTTAACCTCAAATTTAATACTTTTGACAGTCAGCTGATTGCATATCAAAGTTACACATCCTCTTGATCATGAGTAAAAATGTGCAACTTTGTGCAAGAGGGGAAACGTATAAATTTACTCGATTTTTACTAGTTAAAAGTAAACAGACGGTTTGTGAGTAAAAATGCGTAAAAGTTTTTACACCGAGTAAAAACTTTCGAGTAAACAGACAGACCTATTATTCCACTTGGGTTAGCTTGATTATTCTTTAAAAAGTTAACAAAACAGGTTGGACTGTTTTTCCTGACTTTGAAAATAATAAATATGACGCTCGCGTCTTTTTACCATCATGCATATTTAGAACATTCGTTAGGTGTTTTTTCACGATTTTTGTTTTTTTCGAAATTTTTGCTGTGGATAAAAAACAAAGTTTACTCCATATAACCCCGTGTCCTACGAGGGATTTAAGAAGAAATTTGAATGCAGACAAATTAAGCAGCACAATGTAACGATTTAATGCATAGATAATGTTAGATTATGTTAAAATATTGGTCCGTCCATTTGATGTAGACCTAGACCTTAAAATAATTTGTTTGCTACCTAATATACGAACGAACATTAGCAACACCTTTTACGATATATACCAGGTTTCTTACAATAGCTAACATTTTTCATATCAGTTTTCTATAAGACGATTCAATATTTGAATATTACTCTTCCCATTTTTATTTTTACCAACTTTTCGCGTATATCTTCCTTCGCTCCTAAATCATCAATGAATGCATAGACTAGATGTTATAATGGGCTTTGTAGTAGCCAGTTGATTTCTTGAGAATGGCTTATAATAACAGACTATAATGGAAATTCTATTTGATGACCCTACACTCTTAAGGGGAATGAAGAAAAAGAAAACAAAAATTCTTAATTTGTTGGTTAACTTATTGCAGAAAATATTGTAAGCCCAAAAAGAAAATACTTTTAAAGATTCTGTTTTAAAAAAATGTGGTTCCAGAATTGTTTAAAACAATCGTTACATGACAGCCGGAGTGATCATTGTTAAAAAAGAAAATTCAATTAAATTTTAATACATATTTCTGATAAAAGTTCCGATATATTCCTGTTTTTACAGAGTATAGCATTTATCATTTTTTCGTTGGAATATGTAATTTATACATACAAATTCCAAAACATAATGTGAGCTACAAGCTAAAGAACGACTACGAAAAGAAAATTCACTTCAAATACACTGAAGACATAATGGTAAGAGGGTAGCGTATCTGTGCATCTGTGCATATAGTTAAGTAAATGCATATCAGTGTTGACTTACACAATAAACAGAGCCGAAAAATTTTCACACTCCAACGTAGTGTAGAAAAATAAAAAACGCCAATTTGAGGTGTGAATAAAATACATTAAAAAATGTTTAAAAATAAATAACTTTCGTAAATAAATTGCACTAAAAAGTAAAAAATATTTTTTCTTTCTTGTGATATACACAAGAAAAGTTTCGTTGCAATAAATGCTACAATCATACCAACTCATGCCTAAACTTTTAAAATTTAATCCGAGCAGTAGAATTTCTTATTTTGCAACGAAACTTTTGTTGTGTATATCACTGAGAAAGAAAAAAAATATTTTTTACATTTTAGTGCAACTTATTTACGAAAGTTATTTATTTTAACAGTTTTTTTAATGTATTTTATTTTATACTTTTTAGTCATAAATTCTATACACTCTCTCCACTTTCGACTTTAGAACCTTGAGTCTCGACTCTCAAATCTCTAATCTTGACTCTCCAATCTCGACTCTGGCGCAACTCGAATCTCCAATCTTAACTCTCGAATCTCTACTCATATCACACACGGCCCAAATTGGTCAACCCCAAGGGTGGTAGTTACCACCCTCACCCCAAAACCCGCCAAAACGTAAGAAAATGTAACCCCATTCACTCATTCTAAATAAAAAAAAACATGTAAATCCATCCACGTTTACTACCCTAAACGTCTTTCGTCACAAACGGCACCCTCAAGCGCTCAGGCACAAAGTTTTTTAGTTAGGGGCTTGTGAGGTGATAAAAGTTATTTAAAAAGTATGATTTTTTCCAAAAAATGTGTTATTAACTAATACTTTTATATTACATAGAATGAAAATAGCTTTTAAGTAGTCCATTAGCTATACCCATATTTGTTGTAGTTTATATTTAAAAATTTATATGCCCAAAGTAATGATTCAGTTATCAAATTACTGTTATTTTTCCAAGTCTGGTGTTTCTTTTTTACATTTTTTAACCCTTTCAGCCCCGAATTATGAAAGAATGCAAAAAATAAATAATAGACAATATTTTTATTTATGAAAGAATATATACAAATAATTTTAATGAAATTTTTTTTGAAAAAAGTTAGCGTTACGCAAATATTTTTCTGATTCCAATTTTAGTCATTGGTAGTTAGGGGTACTTATATGTAAAAAAAAATTATTATTGTCTATAATAGTAATTGTTATCTAATAAGATTACTTACAACCTTAGCCTTAATATTATTTAAGATGGAATGCTCTGAAACAATTTTTTTCTTTATTTAAACACAGCGGCATTTTACACTTTTCGCATCTAGTTCGGGTATAACTATGAACGCAGTGTCTGCATCTGGATTTTTGGTCAATATGTTCAGGCCAATGATTTAATCCATCGTATCGTATATCTTTAGGTGGTCTAGGAGCAACTACCTTTCTCTTTATAGCCAATGGACTATAACTGGGACGGCCTCGCTTATTTATTGCACATTGGCCTTTTGAAAGGAGTACATGGCTTATTTCTGCTCTAAATTTTACAAGTGGTATATGTTTTTCTTCCAGCTGTTCGCAATGGCGTCGGTAAAGCAGCCAGGCGTTAACAACAGCTACGTCGATAAAATGAAAAATAATTCGAAGGTAATATCTTTTACCTCTTATATTTGTTCTATATAATGTTACCAGCATATCTTGCAAATCTACTCCACCCATTTTTGAATTGTAAGCTCCGATAACATGTGGACGCGGAACTTCCACGTATTTCTTTTCTTTTGCAGACCATCTTTTCACATTTTCAATCGGTAATGACGTCTTATAAGAAGATATAACATGGACAAATTTGTTATCAAACCATTTTAAAATTAGAAGATTACTATAAGCATCTACTTTGAAATCAAAAGAACCCCTTTCGTGCTTTTTTAGATCCTTATCGCTTGCTAAGTCACACCCGGCCAGGCGGTTTTTGCGTATGGTTCCAATTGAAAGAAATCCTTGCTGTTTCAGAGTGCGGTACAAATTGAACGAAGAAACCCAGTTATCCGTGTATATTTTAAAATTTTTCTGTTTCGGAAGACCTTCTACGAGTCGTAAAACTATGTCCCCGCTTAATCCTAAAGGAGTGCTGACAACACCAGTCGATTTTCCAGTATAAATTTCAAAATCATATAAAATTCCCCCGGCTCCAGCTCTAGCGAAAACTTTTACTCCCTATTTATGCGGCTTATTCTTCATATACTGGTGGAGACTTGATTTCGATTTCATTGGGATCATCATTTCATCTATACAATTGTGTTCTTCTGCCTCAATTTTTTTGAAATTGTCTTTGAGCGCTGTTATAAAAGGACGAAACTTAAATAATTTATCGTAGTTTGGGTGATCTCTTGTCAACATCTCGCTGTTATCAGAAACATGCAAGTAAGTTCGTAATTTTGAAAAGCGATTTCGAACCATTGCATTTGCTATGGGCGGGTATCTTGTAGATTCACTCCAATACATGCTATATTGCGGCATGGATATAATTCCCGTCAGTAAATGTATTCCCAAAAAACGACATATTTCATCGTAGCTGGTATTGACTGATACACCGCTCTGTTGTACTGAGTACAAGTTTGTTTGGAATACTAAATTTTGAATAATTTTGTCGTCAATGAATCTAGTAAAGTATTGAAAAGGTGTTTCAACTAATGGTGGATAGGAAAACTCAATTTCACATTTATCATTTACGACTTCCATATCCTTCTTTTGCCACGTAGGAGGCATCTGTGATCTTAAGTCCCTTTGGATTGTTGCTAGTGAAATATTATCTTCATCACTATACTCTCCACTTTCACAATTCAGACAATCAACTGGTTCTTCTGGAATATTGGGATATTCAGCTTCATTTTCAAGATGTTGGTGCTCTACAAGGGCACAATTTTCATAATCTAGCGCAAGGTCATCGTCATCAGATAAATCTGATAAATCAGATAAATCGCCCTTCAGAATTACTTCAATGATATTTTCATTTCTAAGTTTAATCGACATCAGAAATATTTTTGCCTAGAAATTAAATACCTAATAAGTGTCATGCATTTTATAACTTCTAGCTACCAATGATTCCAATTGGAATCATGCAAAAATTCTGCTTTTTCTATACAATTTATTAAAATTTCGAATTACCTTGTGGTGTATATCAATAAAGTAAATTCCAAACAAGCAGAAAATATTTTTTTTTCTACACAAATGTATGAATGCAGGCTTTTTTTTTAACTTCGAACAGCTCGCTCTGGTGAAAATTCGCGAATGAGACAATTTCAAATTTCCAACTGTCAAAGATTTTGTTTAAAATATTTTATTGCCATCGTTTTAGATGCCTACTAATTTGAATCAAATTTTGAAACCTATTTCCTTTGATACGAATCCAAATGAAACTTGAATTTTCCATATGATTCAAATTGGAATCACTGGGGCTCAAAGGGTTAACAATACTTTTCTTCGTCAATATCCGTCTGTATTATGTGAAATCGAGGCTTCTTCATGAAAAGAAAAATCAACAATAAAGGAAATGGAGACCCTACCAACCGGGCGTGGAATACAAGTATATGAACGTTCGAATCTAGCCACTGACCAAATATGCTTTCCCTTTTCCAAATGTAATATATACATATAATATTATATATATTCTTATTTTGCGGTATGTTCCAACTGCCTCTTTATTATGATTATTATGTTAATTTTAAATCTCGAATTCTTCCTTGTATGTCATAATATAAAACTTATGTGGTCTTTATTTTTCACATCATCTGAAAGTTCACGAAGGGGAAGTAGACATATTCATATTTTTTTTTTCTTTTTTTTTTCTTTTTTCAAATATTTTCTATAGAAGTTTATGAAAAGCTGGTGATATATTTCTCCATCCATATTCCTTTTTACATAATTGTGCTGCCTACATTACATAGCTTCCAATTTTTTAGTTGAACTTCTTGTTTACTGGCAAGTATTGCCAGTAAATATAATAAACTCAAACTAATTTTTGTAATATCTACCGTTATGAAGGATTTTTAAAAAATATATTAGCGATATTATCATCATTTGTGCTTCACATATCCATAATTCTACATGTTTTCTTCAATCATCATGATTATCCCTGGTCCAAAACATGCAGAATATGATCCACAAACTGTAACTTGTAAGGGTGAAATGTAATTTAAAAATTGGCATGGTTTATCTTCACAAACAAGACTTAATATATAACTTGTTGTATCTGTTAATTTTTCCAGCAGCTATAATTTATATGGTGATATATATGAATTTTAATTGTTCATTGATTTTACCGACAGCTTCCTTTATTTTTTTCATTAGTTCGTTAGCGATTTCAAACAAAATTGAATGAACTTTTTTCTTGAAATTTGAAGTTCGATTGATCGATAAATCACGAAAATATTTTGGTATAATATTTGACGAACAAGGACAAGACATTTTGCGCATTATCAATGATGCTATAAAGATATTTGCATTACGGTATTCTTCATCGACTTATTCTATTCTGCCATAGCCCCACTTGCAAACTACCATTGATTCGTTTTCCCCATTTTTCAAATCACAGTTTCTATTTTCCCTTTCTGTATTTTCCAAAATTTTTCCGAAAACTTTTGTCATTTTCTCTCTCTATTTAAAATATAAGTTATCCAAAACATTGTAAAGCCATTTTAATAAGTGCAACAAACATGGAATCCTTCATCTATACCCATGTTCTACGATGGATTTAAGATGGAAGATGATGAATCACTATCAGCATAAATCACCTTCAATTTCTCGATTTAAGCGCATTAGTATAATTTAAATCTGAGTAATTTTCCATTTCGGTATAATTATCCCCAGAGATTTTTAAAGTAATGCATAAAAATGCTTTCCTCTCCCGGGAAATTAAATTCATACATTCAGCCCAATCTTCTACTTTCACCACATTTAAGGCAATTTAGGGAAACATTCCCCAGCCGTTCGTTCTAAAAGGAAGGGCCGGGTTAGGGTTTATAGCTTCTTAAAGAAATTTATTTGGCAGTCGCATACAAAGGGGAGATTACAGGGTGAAACAATCTTTTTTTTTCTTTTTATTTTTTTCGATTAATTAATATTCACCTCCTGCGCCGAGGCGAAACACATTTTTGGAAGCACAACATCGGTATGATATCATATTAGATTTAGTAGAATATTCGCCATCCACCAGAATGGCGTGATAACACGCTAGAAATTTCTTTTAGTTCTTGAAAGCAGTTAAATGCTTTAGAAAATTGTTATACAATAAACAACCGAGAACGTATGGACAGTTTTGTACGGGCTGCACAGAATTTGCCTGCGAAGGGGTAATTAATAGAATGCCAACAGGACACGCCTATATAAAGTTTATTATAAAGTTCGTACCTATAAGCAATATAATTATCATAAGATGTTAGTTCGTACCTATAAGCAATATAATTAGCATAAGATGCTTGCAGAACTAAATTAGTCTTTCTAACAGCTAAATCGAGTTTGCATGTCTTTTTTATCTTACCCCTCCACATCAACACTTTTAATCCAAGCTGTTTCTAAATCTCTTTAATATGTGGATAGATTAATTGTAATTACATTTAAATCTTTATATTAATCAACACTATTCCGTTCGCACGGGTGCGTTTATAACCATTTCTTGTTCTTTGTTTCAGAAAAATGAACATCCAAAAATGCATTACCATTCATCGTAATTTGGCCACGTCATCTATGTAAGTTTTTGAAATCTTATTCTAATATAATGCATGTAAGTAAATATGTAACTGTTTGAATCTTTTTCGTTAAGATAATATAATTCTTAATAAAGTGAAATTTTATTCTTAAACTTCTTTACCATATCTAAATTTCTATTTGCATATTTTTGCCCTTTTTAAATTCCCAATATTTATCCACTTCGGAAACTTTCTGCACCAGTTCACTATCCTGAATAGAAATTCAAATAAATCTTGATAATTCTTTCATAATAGTCCTATATACCACTCTATCATTGACAACTCAAATGGTGTCTGACTTTTGTTGCCTTAATGTCTGATATTACTAATATTACACTTAATAATTAGCTATCGGCCTATATTTGGGGCTTTGTATTTGATTCAAGGATCATTTTGTGGCTCGCATGTTTTGCTCACTTTGCTTCGATTCACAACATTCTACATTATTTCCAACCCTGTCTTGACAGGTTACGATTCACGCGTTCAATTTTCCATATGAATTATACAAAACGTAAAAAGCCGAAACAGCTCTGAAGATTTGTGATCTAAAAACTCAATTTTGAGGATTATTAGTCGACCAAACATTTTTGGAAATTACCTGAAATATTAATTTTAATGATTATACCCATTGAAGAGACAATACTTTCGCGATTTCTCTGGACAACAAGGTCCTCTTACTTCACGAAGCTGTGGCCCTGAAATAGATTTCTACTTTGACTGATACTTTTTTATTTAGCTCGCACAGTGCTCCTTTCGAATGTTTGTGTTATTTATTTTTGTACTTTAATTTAATTTAATAATTTAAATTCAAATTCAAGTTCACATATTTAGAATATTTGCACACTTAAAGCTTGAATTTCTACTTATGTGAAGGTAGAATTTACAAACAAAATCTACAGCACTATGAATTAGAATTAAAAAAAAAAAAGTATAGTAATAAACTTAAAATAAACTAAAGGTGTGCTAATAAAAATAGTAACACTATTAAATATATACTTATCTATAAAAAAAAAAAATAGTCAAGTATCATCCGAAATCACTGCTACTACTCTTCCTGATCTCCAAAAGTAGAGTATTCCATATCCTGGTAGCATTAATATAAAAATTGACGCTCAGTTATATGATAATTAAAGCTTGGCATATTAAACGCCACGTTCTACTTGATCATGAAAACAATCATATCGATCAAGACACCTTTTATACAATTAAAGTATGTATAAATAAATTACTCTGAAATCAAGATACGCTTTTCAAGTGTATTCAACGACAGATTTTACATAAGGTTATCACAGGAGCAATCAGTTATTTCAGTAAAATGAGCCTTGTATTTTAAGGAGTAACGAAAAACGCAACGGGAAGCTTACGAAGGGCTGCGTAAATCTTACACACTATACTGTTGACATGGTCAGACCAAATAAGTGTAGTGTTAAAAATGATGCCAAGATCCTTTACCGACCTGCTGTATGGAATGCGAATACCATCTAACATCACTTCTAGAAAGTCTGTGTTGCTGTGATTATTTCTGTATAAAAAAATTGCCTGAGAATCTAACCGATTACGCTGTTGTGCCCATGTCCACAAGGTTATTTATCCAAGGTCTTCATTCAGTATACATAGCGCATCTTCTATTATACCACACGATCTTGAAAGGTATAGCTGGCAATCATCAGCATATAGGTGCAATTTACAATTCAAAATAACTGAAGAAATATCATTTATGAACACAGAAAAAAGCAAAAGCCTGAGAATCCCTTGCGCAGCAAATTGTTAATATTTTTTGGGATTAACTATATTGCGTCTCGACTATTGCAGCTGGGAAGCAAATTGTCTATACCTCTGCTGATTTCAGAAAGGTATTGAACAGAATCAATTGCAGGACTCTTATACAAAAAAAAAGCCACCTCTTGGGATTTCTGCATTATTTGGCAACTGGTTGAGCTTTTATTTGCTTGATTGTGTCTGAGACAACTTACAACTAGATATGAAATCTCCATATTAACCCGGATCACTTTTTCAAAGCTCTTTAACTTTTTATTCAAACAAAGCTATCATTGCGAAGAATTTATGTGGCATACTACAGCAAGAGAGAGAGAGAGCTTTCTATTAGAGGGCCATTAGCTCATTTTAGTTGGACCGCGTTTTGATGAGGTTTTGCACATCTATATGTAAGTTGTCTCAAATTGTGTATAGTGTATTGTAATTACAATCTTGTAATACTTTGTGAATTTTAAGTTACTCTAATAATGCTGAAATCTTTTGCATCTACACGCAATAACACGGTAGTTTTTGGTTCACCTTTTTACCTTATCACGTTAAATTTTAAAATCCAAAACACGATTAAGTAGTGGCTTTAATTGACAGGATTTAAATTATAGATGTAGCATATGTGCGGTATGTGATATGTTTTCTCCAAATTGGCAAATGGCCTAAAACTAATTCAAGGACAGCATGTCGGTTTGTCTTGTTTTGCAAAGCAACTGAAGAAAGGAGTAAGTAGATCTCTAGGGCTCACATTTATGCGATTCATATTTCCATTAATTCATAACTACAGAAGCAGAAAGTGTAACATATACATAGTCATCAACTTTTTATTCAGATTCTGTAGAAGATATGCTTGTTAGTTCTATATTCGCAAGTAAATTTTCCGAAATTGTTCTGATAAGCATTCTCTGTAGTCCGATCCTCTGCATAGTAACGCTTTCTTTCTATTTTTTCCGCAGTAGATCTATGACCACTGGTCCATACAATACAGCATTGATACCATATTCCTGTCGTTTTTTTTTTTTAACAGTACTATCAAACTGAAATTCAGGGTGGCATTCAAATGAAGTAAAATCACGATTTCACGAATTTACATAAATAATTTTTAGGCAGTAATAGCGAAATAACGACTAGCTAAAATTAACATGCTTCCATATAGAAATTAAAATTATATGACAATAATAGTAGTATAACAATAAAAATACGAAAAAATATATAAAATATTATTTAAAATTGTGTTCAAAATTAATTGAAAGATAAACATACGTAAGGTGAAGAGAAAAAAAATTATGTTAATTCTGTTAATAACTAGTACAAATAGTTCGAATAAGCATTATGTGAAAAATCCCATTGAAAGTAAATAGAAAGGATATAAATAGAAGAAAAAAACACGAGCTTAGCAGTTCCAATTAGGTCATTACAATTTATTAAAAATAATAATTATTATTATACATAAACTTCTACACATATTGAGATTAACTGATTTCCTACATTAATAAATGGAAAATATTACATAACACACATAATCCGAGATTCTATAAAAATAATATAAAAAATGAAAAAACTAAAATTATATGTGCGTTCATGAATCCTCAGCACGATTTTGTAGTTATTTCAAAAAAAGTTGCTCCCATCCGTAGAGCTGGTTTAAACTACTGTTAAAATTATGTTCGTGAGAAAACGGCTCGCGCTCAATTCATAAGTAGTACTGTAACAAATTAAAAATATTATGGAAATAAAATCCAAATTAAGTAATCAGTAAGAGCTGCTCTATTTTCAGGAAAATTCGTTAGTTTTCTTCATAAGAGTTAGTACCATCCCAAGCAATGAGGTAACTAAATTTCTAAATAGAATATCTACTGGCAGATCATACATGTTTGCATGCTCTACTTGGATTAGTTATTACAACACTACATTCAATGATAATTTGTTTTAAATCACACCACATTTAGTTTAAACATTCGCAGAAATAATATATAATTAGTAAATATTTTGATGGTTCAAAAATTCTATT
Organism: Dioctria rufipes; assembly: GCA_963924295.1. NCBI lineage: Eukaryota > Metazoa > Arthropoda > Insecta > Diptera > Asilidae > Dioctria > Dioctria rufipes. Next base: position 225,902,690 of record OZ002740.1, read on the forward strand.
CTCGGTTTGGAATACTTTGCTGGTTGTAAAATGATATCAGGCGTAGAAAGTTGTAAATATTTTGAAATGATTAGTAAGCTATTACCTAAAGAAACCGGTGTATATAAGAACTACGTTTATTAAAATATTTTGCAGCGAATATGAAATAAAACTTTAATTTAAAATTTTCCGAGGCTTTCTGATAGAACTGTCAGAAGAATCTATTTCAAAGCTTCAAAAGGATTTTCTGATATTTCATATTTTCTTCACAGCAATCACACCATCACCCATATTTTACTCTTTCACTCTTATTCAAGTGCAATTTGCGTAATTTGCCTTAACATTTGACTTGGAACATGAAAACAAATGGATGTGCAATATCTAGTATGTAATATAAGATCTTGAGCCAAAGATTAGTAATGATCCTAAGTACCAACCAGTATTAAATGTTCTCAGCTTAAACCAATGCCGTCTTTATTACAGGCCATGGCGCTATCATTGCCAGATGCGTGGTTTACTCAGAATTAGGTTTTAAATGTGAAACATTCTTAAATCTCCATAATGCGTGAGACTAAAAAGCTTTCAAACGACACGTTCCTCATACATATAACAAAGCAAAGTTTTAACGTCATGGCCTGTAATAAAAAAGGCAGTGCTTAACCGCAATAGAATAAATACATTTTTATCGGCAATTTTTCCATTATTCTTCCTATATACCCAGTAAGCATTATTTTTAAGTAAACACATATATAACAGAGTTTCCCAGATTTCTACCTCAATGTGGAGCAAAAAATTGCATGGGAAGATGAGCGGGTGGTGGAAGGAATATTGTAATTTTGGGTATTTTTCTCCAAACACCCTGTAACTATCTTGTTATACAGTTTATAAAGGTGATTTTCATCTCAGATTATAGTAAATCGTCTAAGCTTTCCAACCATCACTTCACTCCTTTAAAGTCGCTAGTTATAGCAAGCAGGTCAAAATTGGAGGGAATTTTTTTTTTTTTTTTTTTTTTTTTTTTTTTTTTTTTACAATTTTACATTTTCTTGCAAGATTTACCGCAGAATGTTACCTTTCATTTGATCACACACGTGTACCTACCTACAAGCAACCGTTCTTGAAATAAGCCAGTTTTTATGATTAACTGTGGCATATAGGCAGGAACATATGCGGGATAAAATGAATGGTAACATTGTGAAGTTTACTTATCAGGCATTTTGGCGAAAAGATAGTTATAATTTAAAAAAAATTAGGAAAATATTTCCAATTTTTTTACTTTGACGTCCTATAAATAGCGATTTGGGGAGGTGGAGTGATCGTTCGACATTCGTTTGAAAGCTTGGACGGTTTACTATCATTTGAGCTCAAAATCATAATAGATTCATAACAAGGTACAACAAGGAAGTTACGAGGTTTTTTGAGAAATAGTACCCGAAATCACAAGATCCCCCTACCATCCATACCCTGCATTTCCCACCCCTTCTCCCATACATTTTTTGATCCACATTGACTGAGGAAACTTGGGTATGGAGGAATGACGCGAGTTTTGCGGATACCTTGTATATGGTGCGCATTGTCTATTTGAATTTCAGTCTAATAAAGACGAAAAATTTCCAGCTTATTTGATTTTAAGCATTTTCAGTAGCTAAGAAAATAAATTAGTCATTAATTAGTAAACAAACTTCCCGTTATTTGTCCCGTTTCTTTACTTCTGAGGTACTCCAGAGCCCGATATGTCAAATAAAACTAATTTTTTGTTTTCAATGCCAACTCAAACTGTGGCGAAGAATATGATAGTAAAAAAAACGATTTGTTCATTACTCTGAAATTGTTCGGTGACAAAACCCAAAATATTTGTACACAATGGGTTTTGCCTTAGTACCCCAAACTTAAGTTTAGTGTTCATGGATCTATACTCTAACTGTTACCAGAATTTAGAGAATGCATTTAACAGCTCTATATGTTCCATGATGGGCTTCGACACTACGTTCATGTAATCCAATGCAGAAAAATTCTTAATATTCGAACTTGACCATTGAACCAGCCGAGGTTTATCATAAGTTCCTTACGCACCTTCAGGCATATTAATATTTCGATCTCTCCCTAGTATTCAATATTGAGTTAACGTTCATTTTAATATTACATTATGTACCCTACAAATCGAATTCTCTTCCAGTTATACAACTTTGCATATTTAAAAGGTTACTATCGAATAGGTACATTCAGTTATTAATTATGATTATGATAATATACGACTAGCTTATCTATGATCAGTACATTATTAATGTTTCTATATAAATGTAAGTATTGAATTGTATATTTGCCAATTCTGCTTCAGCAGTTGATTTGATTCCTATAAATAAAATCAATCACAGAAATAATTTCATATATGGAATTATTAATATTATTAATTAATTATTGGTTTCTACCCTTTCTAATATTAATTAATCCATTTCGAAGTTGCATTAAACCATTTCCATAATCTTTTTTAGATTTATTTATAAATTTTTTTCATAATTAATATCATCTGCTTTGCTATAATGATCTCTAATTTTACTATCTTGAATTAAGCCCGCCTATTATGCCTAAAAACACATATTAGACAAAATTGTCATCGTTATCTCGGCGAATCCCATCCAATCATAAAACTCACATTCAAAGATTCAACAATGACATGACGTTTAGGGATTTCTGTAATTTTTATTATTTTCATTAATTTCTCTCGAAAAGCCCTTGCTTTATTTTAATTTTATAATTTATCTTAATACCAATATCATTCTGCTTTATTATTTTGTTTAAAACTTCTTCATGTTCGGCTTTCAGTTGATTATTAAATTAATCAAATGTTTTCCTGAAAATTTTTTGGACAAAATTTCCACGCTGACAATTTCAGCAATTTCCTAACAATATTACAAGCAAAATACTCTGGCGCTAACAGTTAAACTTTATCTTTCTACCTTTCCAAAAACTAGACCAGAAAAAATGTCAATTTCATATTATATAAAAGCAGTTTTTAGTACCCAGTTGATAAAATATAAACTAGTTTTGAAAACAATCATTGGAAAGTTAAATTTCATACCTAAACAAATCATTAAAGAGCTCGATGAATATGTTTGCATCTAAATTGCGTTTATTTTCTTTTATACTGTTGTTATAAAACACAAATTGGATAAAACTTCTATATGAGATATCAAGATTTGTGTCTTGGAAGTAACGGTCTGAATAATGAAATAATAGGTATATAAAAGTATCTACATATATGCCAATTTTAATAAACTCAGAATTCTCGACGCGTTGAATTGCTCAAATGAGATTTTAGTAGAGACGTCCTTGGCGAAATGTAGCTGAGAGATTTAAAAATGATTGATTGCAGGTTGTTTTGTAATATATGGAGCCGAGCGTTGCATGCACAGGAAAATACATGCGCATAGTTTATCCTTTATTCACCGTCAATTGAACATCACCACCAAACCCATATGTACATACTTATTCTTATTATTTCAACACAGTTTTAACTAAACATAAATTTACCGCGCAAGATGTCTATAATTAATTTATTTGAGTAGTTAAGACATTATTAATCCAGAACGTCGAATTTAATTAGCTGCTAGTGTTTTTCGGCTACATATACGGCATATATCGCCAATAGCAAGAACCGAAATTTTACAGTAATGGGTTATGCGTGGACGTCTGTCAACAGATTGTAAAGTGTGTATTTTATCCGAATTAAAGTATTATAACTAATTTCAATGCTTACACTAAATTTGCAGATCAATGTAAAAGCTTCAAATGCGAGAGTAAATAATTACTGAATATACTTAATTGGTCAAATGTATTCTGTATTTCATTATATTGATTTAATAAACACATCTTTTATTTTATTCATCCAAACAATTCACGAAGATCGAAACTTTTGTTGAATATTTGCTGTTATTTTTTTCAAATATGACTCAATCCCATAATAATCTTTCTGCACTCGGAAAATAAAAGAAAAACTTTTAACTAAACATAAAAAATGAACTCGATTCTTTTCAATATCCTGAAACATGGCCAAAAAAAAGAGATATAAGATTCTGAGCTTGAGGTAGCCAATAAATATAGTGAAATGCCTCATTAAATTCAATTATTCCACAATAAAAAAAGGATTCACAAAAATCATGGAAAAGTGATTTATAGGAAATTACTTCCAGAGCTCTTAATATGAAAAAAGGATAAGAAAAATTAAATTGTTCCTTCATTGTAGTTTGTCTGATTGACGGGGGAAAGTGTTTATCTATAGAACTGAAGTTTTATTAGTTGAAGCTTGTTGAAGCAAAGTGGAAAAAGGAAGAAAATTAATGGAGCATTTGTTTTAAATGTTATTATCTTTAATAATTTCTCTCTCTCTTCAACTCTTATTTCCACCAGCTATTTCCTGATTCGCTTACACTGCTCGTAGACAAATAGTGCAACGCCCATGAGAAACCCCACACCACTTTTCTGTAGCGGATTATGGTGAATACAGGATATCAGGATTAATGCAGAATCAAACTTTAATGTTAGAATTTTTAGAAGATTATCCACTGCTGGAAGTTGTTGTCCAAATGCTCAAGTGACTACCAACACATACTAAGAAGACTGAAAATTTAACAACACAACATGACAAACAACTTCACACATCATTTATCTGTGGTTCATTAAAGTTGTTACTCATAGTATACATTAGTCTAAATTTTTATTTTTTTATGTCTTTATTTTTTATCTTTTACTATATTATTTGTTTAATTTATTTATTTATATGTCTAGTCAACGTTTTAATTTATTTTTAATGTGTATTTGTGAAACATGTTTTAATACTTTTAGAAAATCTATCACATCGGAAACAGAGGTATAAGAAAACGAATTAATTATACACCTTTCATACTATGGTTTTATATACTTAGCTCCAGAAGAAAGGTTCTAAGCCAAGGCCCCAAACGTCGAGCAAATAACAAATAATACAATAAAGATCGGAGTTTTCCTCAAAAAATTAACATAACCATTACGTTTTATTAAAGACAAGTCAACAACCAACCTGGTTTAATTTACATCTATGTACCTGTATTGAATCTTTTGAGTATGGTTGAGACTTCAGTAAGGCTTTTGGCAAGCTTCCAGCTTCCTTGTTGTCTTTTTATTATTTAAACTGCGGTCATTAGACTTTCTACTTATCTATCTTATGGATAGCAAACTAAGAGTTCAAATTCCTCTTCGCTCTATCTATAAAATAACTAACGGTTTACTCCGGTTCTCGGCAGAGTAGTCAGTTAGACCCCCCTCTTTTCCTCTTTTTGTGTGAAATTGCAGGACGACCTGGATAAACTTGTTGAATGGTTTTTAAATGTTTATAAGTGTAAGGTAGCTTTTTCTTCTCATGTTATGAATGGGTGTCTACCTTCTAAAATCAATAAACTACGTGACTTTGGTGTTTTGTTTGATTCCAAGCTCACTTTTAGCTTCCACATAGATCACACAGTTGATAAAGCTAATGCGATTCTAGGTTATGGGTAGCGCTTGGCAAGACATCTAGATGCTATCTACATCACTAAAGTTCTATTTGCCAGTCTTCTTACAACCAATTTGAAAAATGCCAGTTCTGTTTGGCCTCCTTCTTATAGATAACACTTTGATCATATAGAGAGCGTACAAAGGAGGTTCTTACTTTTTGTTCTTAGAAGTCTCGGATGGAGGGATACACTTAATCTCCTTATAAGAGAAGGTTCTGTTTCGTGCTAATGCAGATTATTGGTTGCAGCTGTGCCGCTCATTTTGTATGCCGGTTGAATTTCTTCTGCTGAGGTAATTTGCTCGATGGTATATGATCTGCCACAGCTTTATTAATTTCTATCTTCCCTAATTTGGCTTTTGTTTTTCGGACTAATTATCATCGTACCTGTTCGATTATACTACACCTGGACAGTTACTGACAGCACGCAGTGCCATAAGATATTTTTCACTGCTGCAGATTTGAGGCTCATCGCTTGTTTTCTAATTAATTTTTGTCTTGTAATTAATACAAAGCTTGCGCACAGGGGTCTAAATGACCCCTTGATAAGCTTAATTTTAAAGATAATTTTGTATTCTTCTTCGAATATTGTCAATATTTCCACCATCTATCTGTTCACTGTGAATTTCCTGACTTATCGGAGACAAGTAAGTACTACTTGCTGTGTGCATTTTTATCAGACTTCGACATATTCCCTCAAACGGACTCAAACCTTTCAACGGCCATGTGTACTGCAGCTAAAAATTGTATGTTTGTTCCTGCAATTTTATTAAATCGCGGCTACTGAGAATGACGACTTGTAAAGTCTACTCTATTAAAGAAAAAGAAGACGTGGTTGCATGTAACGGTTTATGCGGTAAATCTTTCCACGTTTCTTGCTTGAACCGGAGCTCCAGAGCACCTGCTCCTGCACTTATTACCTGCGCGAATACTCGGATATAAGGCCCCGCCACACATTAAGGATTTTAAAAAAAATTTCCGAACGCCTTGACTCTTTCTCTACCGTTCAGTCTAACGTTGCGGATAAATTTAATAGCTTATGTATGAACTGGACCGGTCTTGAAGTATTTTCCGATGACCTTAATACTTTAATTGGTAAAATTGACAAGCTGTTTAAACTTGTGGATCTATTTAACATGAATTCAGACACACTCCTCGAAAAGTCACATAGCCTATCTTTAACGGTTCAAAATTTGTCGGTGCAACTTACGCGAGTTGAAGGCGATATCGGGTCTTGGTCATCTGCTGTTTCCGATATCTCAAGGCTATCAGCCCCGTAGCGACAAATGTTAAGAAATTGACTCCAGTGAATAAGGAATCATCAACTCTCAACCATCACCTCTCGTGCAGCAAGAAGTTTCTCTCCAGAAACGTTGTGTGATGACATATTGAAGTATGTGAAGTCCAAAAATATCGCAACAGATGGTATTTCTTGTCAAAAAATTAGTACATCTTCTAAACCGGTTTCATCCTTTGTTTTAACTGTCTCAGCAGATATGCAGGACAATCTTTTTGGGTCCCACATTTTGGCCCTCTTGCACTCTTCTATTCGTACCTTCTGGTCGAAATTGTAGAAATACAGCTAAAATAAGCAGCGATATTCCAAAAACCTTAAATCGCTTTCCCTTTACTATCAAAATGTAAGGGAGATTCGGACAAAAACTGCACAAATATTCAAATCCTGTGTTGCGATTTATTTCGATATAGTTGCTTTCCCTGAAATTTGGTTGCATCGTGACTTTCACGATGTTGAAATCTTTGACAATTCATACCAAATTTTTAGAACAAATAGACATACTGATTCTGTAGCTCGTGGCGGTGGCGTACTCCTCGCCTGTAAAAACCAGTTCTCCAACACTCTCGTCGTTGAACTTATAACTCATAGGCTGTCTTTCTTAAAATATGACTTATACATACTTTGTTGCTATATCGATCGTCTAGTTCAATACAGGAACAAATAAAAATTAATTCTTTCGAGATAATTGACATATAAGTTGTACATACATATAAGGTTTTTTTTTCAAATCGATATTCCTCCAGACTCCATAAATGTCGTTGATGACAAAGGTCAGAATTATTACGACCTACGCATTTCAACATCTATTGTACTTTTATCCAATACCCAATACCCATTACCCAATAACAATGTGTCCTAAATGAAGATGACGATGACTATTTTCCTCTTAATAACTTTACAACAAGGGAATTGCTCTTCCTGGACATTTCATCTCTTGGTCTTAGCCAAATCAGTAATTTTAAGAATGAAATGGGTAGGCAGTTATACCTGGTATTTTCCACTGACGCGGGAACTTATTAGTTGAATCTAGCCCAGTTATAATGCCTACTCTTGACAAATACCACCACTACTAATTACATATAGCTATGAATCCGAAAAATTTACAAAATTGTGACTTTTCCAATTTTAGAAGGGCTAACTTTCGAGTAGACCTATCTCTATTGATTTCAACACATTGTTGTCTTGTAATAGACTTTGTGAAGACTTTTCTAAATTTTACATAATTATTTTCGATTTATTTTCCTAGTGTTCCCCATGAGCTCAGCAGTTCTCTAAAAAATCTCCGCCAGGGTTATATGAAGGACAAACAATTATAAACCGCAGTAATTTTTTCACGTCCTATAATGAGTTCAAAAAACTTTTCTCTATACTTAATGATAAGTATCTTCAAAGCTTGCGTACGGAATTATTTAGTTACCCACGCATCTTTTTAAAGTTTTTAATATGAAGAAAAAAACGGACAACTACCCCAATACCATGAGGTACAAATATTTTGCTAGTAATGATTCGTCTGAAAATATTCGTCTGAAATATTGTATTGCCATCTATTTCTATTCTATATATTCGTTTGGAAAACCACTGAACTGAAACTGGACTATGGTGTATTTTGTATAGAACTTATTGTTTGTAGTTCCGCGGAATAAAGTAGTCAAACCAAAACGAGACAACTATGGGAAAGTGATCGCATAATAATGTCAAAGAATGTAAGCATTTTCAGTAGTATCAGCAGTCCATTTTATATTATGTCAGTGGTTTAGATGCAATAAGGTTTTCGTAGTAAAATTGAAATTAAAATAGTTTACACACCCCTGACAACAAAAGTGGACCCATATGAAATAGAAGATCAAGCAGTCTACGTTATACATGTCAGTGGTTGAAACCTATTAGTATGTCTAAGCGATATTTCAGAAGAAACCTTAATTGTGGATTCAATTACAACATTTTTCAAAAAACAGAGGATTTTCACCACCCGCGTCATATACCATGAAGAATTTAAGAGGGTGTTGAAGACGAGGACAGCGTAAGGTGCCAGCCCTTAAAATATCTATAAAGACTTAGATGTTCTCTCGCAAATTGATTATATATGAAACCGCTGTTTCTTTATAATTTGAATCATGTACCCAGGATCGTATTAGTTTCCGCAGTTTTGAGGGTATACGAGCTTTTCGACCTCTTCTATCCCAACATCTTACTCACACTATTTATCAAAAAATAACTAAACCAAATAATACTATTACATAACAAATTCTTAACTATAACCCACCGCAACAGAAAAGCAGCCCAGTCTCATAAAGTGTTTTGAAAAAGCCGACTATACTTGAAAAGAAAAATGTGCTTTTCGCTGGCGGGAGAGATTTATTTTGTAGACAACTTCTGACATTTAAATTTTTCCGGAAATGTGTGAGTATTATAAGAGGCAAAAACACACTCATAATTTATTTGAGGTGACATTTTGTTTACCGAATGAAATGTTCCTTAATTCATCACCATTTAAGAGGATATGATAAAAATATGAGCGCTTTATACCTTCATTTCTTCTGTATAATATTTGTATAGCAAAAAAATGTTAGTATATCTCAACGAAACCATTTGAGGTTTCCTAAAGATTTATATGTCAGGCACTTTTTAAACAGGTGAGGATATTTCTCAGCAGGTTTTTATGTGAGAAGTAAAAACATTTAACTCTTCGATAAAAAGCGTATTTATAAAAGTCTAAAAGGAAATTACCTTAATAAAAATCTTAGCTTACAAATTTTTCTCTAGTACTTCGGGCCATTTTAATGTAAATGTATTTCTGGTGTACAATAAAAATGAATAAAAATTACAATAAAAAGGAAAAGTGGAGAGCTCGGAGATATAAAGTTCAAAATTAATTCACTTAATTTCAGAAGACAATGTACATCACCTGCAATTTTTAAAATAAAATATTTAAATGAGTTAAAGCAATAGGTTCAAATAAACGAACTGAGAAGTTAAACAAAATAATCTGAACGACATTGTCTATTGGATAGGTCTATACAAACCTCATCTCCACATAAATTTTGCGCACATGAGGATGATGAAAATAAGATATACATATCTATCAGTGTTTTGCTAAAATTCGCTTTAGACTATTTGATGAAATCAATTGTGTGTCCAAATTAGTTGTCATATGATTTTACAAATAATTTCTCATTTGCAGAGGTCGTGCTGGTTTGTTCACACATATAATGACATAAGTGATAACGATAATAGTAGACAAAAGTTTTAACTATAACATTAACTTCATTAATTATTAAAAGGCATGAAGAGGAACAAATAAAAGAAAAAACACTATATAGTAAGAATTGACTCTTGAAACCAGCCAATGACATTTCACAGTTGGTGATGAATAAGCTACAAACTGAGAACTTGAAGTCTTTCCAAAAATTTACCAAAATGACAAAACTCTAACTTTTCGAATCCCTCCAAAAAAAATGCACCCTTTAACTGATAAACATGAGGAATCAATATCCTCCAAAAATCATTTTAATAACAAATGCAAATGTGTCTTCTTATGTTTCATCAATTTGTTTTATTACTTTCATTAAGTTCCTTATGTTAAAATCCTTATAAATAGGTGAAACACTTTGTAATTACATTTGTGCTTGGAATGTTGGCTGTTTTGATTAATGGCACAGAGATTGAAACATTCTTTCAGAATTTCAGTCCTTACAAGATTGTCAGTTACATGCATTAGCCCAGATCTAGTTTGCATGGTGTAGTTTTTACGATGCATGATCGCCCATTCTCTTTTGTCGAAGAAGAATAAGACTTATTGTGCGGTCACAATGTATAGTTTTTGTACAGCAAGCACTAAAGCAAAAGCAGTCTATTATTCCATCTTTTTGATCTGCCCCCAAAAATATAATGAAAAAGAGAAAGAGAAATTGATAAAATTTCATTTTCGCGCTCGATACTGGGTCGCAGCGCTGTGCATGACTTCCCCTTCTCCGTGCATCTCCCAGTCACTTACCGTTTTCGTTTGAGGTGTCTAGAGCATTCTAGAGTATCGATCATAATTAGTTTTCAGATAGTTTATATACATTTCTTAATTTCTTGGAAGAAGGCAAATTAATATCGTTCTAAATTCGTCATGCGATCTGTAAGTAAGATATAACGTTTTCAAGCAAAGATTTGATACAGTGATGTGAAGCTCATGATAAGGGTTTTCACGATTGCTCAGTATTTAAATTCTAGTCGGATTTATAAATCAAGACCTACGAGTAAGAAACTAAAGGAGATGATGAATTCTCCCACTTTCTAACATATGGTTGCATCTCTGTCTGGGTGTGCCCTAGATGTTAGTTTTGTTAATGTTCTGTTTGGAAATGTACCTTAGCATAAAAGCCTTTGGTAAAATTAAAATTGGAAGTGCATTAAATAGAAAAAAAATTACATTCTTTGATGTGCAAATTTAGTAATATTGTATTTGTATCTTTTTTAACAATAAACTGGGAATTGGAAAATTGGCAAATGCTTGTAATATCGATAAAAGTGCTTAATTTTCAATATATTTTCTTGATATAGATTTAGCAAAAATGAAATTTTAAGCAAGTTATTGTGCAACCGCAGATGGATGCTGCTGCTGGTATACAATTTTGTCTAATGAGTCATTCCATATCAAATAGTCAACATGTGTATATGACCATCACCAATTTTGCTGAAATTTAACATACGTGTTGGGTTTGTGAAAACAACAACACGAATTAAAGATTTTCCCTATACATTGCGCATTTGGCAAGTGATAGCGTTTTCAAAATTTCGAAAAAATGCTGTCCTGGTCTTTTTTAAAAATTCATATATTTTTTTTTTTTTTTTTTTTTTATATTATTAAGCCAAGCTCAGGGGATACCCTATGATGCAAAGCACAGCGTGGCAGGAAGGAGATAGGGAAAGGATTAAGGGATATGAGGAGAGTGGCGGAGGTGCCGATGTATGTCGCCCTTAAACTTTTGCAGGTTGTATGCCGGAGGAAAGACAGAAGATGGTAGACTGTTCCACATTCGCACAGTTCGGGATAAGAAAGCATCACGGAATTTAAGTGTACGGCCGAAGGTAATTTGAAGGGTAAAAGGATGAGCGCGGGATGCAGCGCGGGTATTGCGTGCAGGAACTATTCTACAAGGGATCAGACTAGATATTTCATCAGAACATTGGCCATGCATATAGCGATAAAGGAGCGAAAGGCTTCCAACATTGCGACGGTGCTCGAGCGAGTCGATATGACGAGTAATTGCCACATCGCCAATGAGCTTGCAGGCTCTCTTTTGGACAATATCCAATGAAGCTAAGGCTGTGCGACCAGCCCCGGCCCAGATATGGGAATTGTATTCCATTCTGGGTCTGATGTAGGACTTGTAGAGGAGCGCTATATTTGATGGGCTGAAATATTTCTTACACCTTTTCAAGAAACCAAGACATTTGGATGCTTCTTTGGCAACCGAGAAGATGTGATCTGTTCAGCTTAACTTACTGGAAATATTAATGCCAAGAATTCTTAGTGACGGTGATTCAGAAATTAATGCACCATCAAACGAAACGGGAGTGGTTAAGTGATGGTCTTGTTTTAATGAGATGAGACAGCTTTGGGTCTTAGATGCATTGAATTCGACGCGATTCACTTTGCCCCAAGCGAGAATATTGTATATAACATAAGTTCAATGCCAGAAAGTAGGTAATTATCTTTTGAGAATGAGATTCTTAAATCATTTTCGCTGGATAGGCATACGAAAAAGTGCGAAAAACGCAGAGCAGAAAGGTTTACATTTTGGGTGCAGAGTGTCATAGGTTATTTTAAAGGGCAGCTTTTGGGTTAAGAATCCAATATGAAAGCTTGGTGTTGATGACGTTCTTTTGATAAAAATTGAAACTAAAAAAAACCGAAATAAAATTCCGACATTTTAACTTTGTTGATCCATAACTTCAAAACTGAGAGGAGTAGGAGAAAATTGTTATACCATTGGAAAGGTCCAACTATTATCAATCTACTAATTTTAAATCATTATCAAAAGATGTAACGTTAAGGAGTTACAGGGTGATCTATAAAAACATACCCAAATATCTTAAAGTCTCGTTATCTCGGAAACAGCTAGATTTCCCCACCACTCATACAATTTTTTGCTTGTCTTAGCATGACAATTTTTCTTTATTTGTAGGTAGTTATAGATAAATTTTGCTGAAATTTTCTTGATTTTTTACTCCTTGATCTCGTTTAGATCCGAAGTTAAAATTTTGATATATTTTAGTGGATAATATAAGGTAAAAAATAAAAAAAAAATAATAAAATCAAAGCACGTCTTCCAAGGATATTCAAGGACAAAGGTAGATAACTTGATCTCTTATCTTTCAAATGAGCGATATTTTACTGTCCTAGCATGAATAGACAAATATATATGAATTTGTAAAGAAGACCAGGACAACATTTTTTCGAAATTTTGAAAATGCTATAACTCGCAAAATACACAATGTATAATTAATTAATTCGTGTTTTTGTTTTCACAAACCCTCCATGTATGTAAAATTTCACAAAAAAAATGGTGATAGTCATGTCACGCTTTTTGTGAATTTTGGTCGATTTGATATGAACTTACCCTCATACTTTCAAAAACCACGACAAGATCCCTTGCATTAACTTTTTTTTTTTTCGTACTTTTTATCGTATAGTTTAATTTATTTTAAGGGGATACCGTCGAGAGGCATGAAAAATGAATGATCTTTTTTTTCCCTTAAAATAAATACTTTTGAAAATGGGTTTGAAGGTATTTTGTTCGTCTATCAATGGAGAGTAAATTCTAATTTTATTTATAAAAAAAAACCCAAAATGGCGGCTCCAGCACCCAGCGCTCCACAGCTCTGCCAATTCATTCGAAACAAATAGGGTTGAGAATGATTAAACTTGATAAAATTTGGGTGACCTTACCGGTTTTCGCTTTCAAAACAACCTCTGAATAAAAACATGTTAGGAATTTGTTCCCAAAAAAACTCATATAAAGTTTAACGTTACAAAAATCTTTGACAGCTTACTCTAGCTATTCCAGCACCATACAGTGGCCTGTTTTCTAGCCGCGGACGGTTACGCACTCAACAGGCTGTGCATTCTAAAATACTTTAGATATGAGAATATCCTTTTACCCACGTGTGCTAAACACTTTAAGGATGATATATATAAATCGAGGTATTCATCGTCATGAACGGTAACCTCCCCTTAAAATGAAATAAACTATACGATAAGAAGTATAATTTTAGGGTAAATGAAAGAGGTAAATCAAAATGAACCACCGAATTACGACAAAATGAGATTTTAAAGTATGTGAAAAAATATATGTATGACAAAAAGTACGACAAAAGCTCAGAATCACTCCCTAGACCAATGAAACATGAGCAAAAACACTAAGTAAGGTTCGAAATAGTTATTTTTTTATCTACAAATTCTCTAGTATGATATTTTTCTTAGTATTAATAATTGTGGCTGCTGACAAGATTGGTCATACTAACTTGACTTTTAATTTAAATGTTTTAATAATTCCGAATCATTTTTAACAAACTGATATATCAAGGTCTACGGGGCTTTCGAAAGTCATAAAAAATAAGTTTTGAATGCTTTGTTAGAACATGAAAGTAGTAAAATTTAAATCGAACATAAATGAAAATCCTTACACTGTTTCGGAGGTAATTTTAAAAATAAAGACGTAAATGTTTGTTTATGAAATCTAAATATTTATACCATAGAAATGTTAATACATAGTAATTGCATTCTTTTCATTTCTTGTACATATTTTTCCTTTGTTTTAAGCAATGCAATATTAGTTCATAAAATTAAACAAGCTAATAATCTCAATGTCGGCCAAATGAATACAAAACATAAAAATCATGCTTCCGAATAGCGGTGAAAAGCACTAATTACTAAACTAAAAATAACGAGCCCAATAAATCAAAATTATAATTAGTTAAAGACTACCGCCATAAAAATGATAATAATAAATAAATGAAAACAATCTCGACTTACCAATTATAATAATTAAAAGGACGACTCCAATTACTCCCATTATTATCATCATTTTGATATTCGCCCACCAGTGCTTTCGCTTAAGCTTTCCTGCCTGTTGTTCAAATTGTGAGGCGCCATGCTGTAAGGCATCCGCTCTTTGGTCCAATTCAGAAAGTTTTTGATCTCGTTCTAACACCTTCTCCACGTTTACTTTCATAATCCCAACAACTTCATCAACTTTCGCCTGAGTTTGTTGGAGCCGCTTTTGTGCAAGACTGGGCTGTGGTTGTGTGCTGGGAGGTGGAGGTATCACAGGGAAACTATGTATTAATTATGAGTAAAACTTTGCAACAATTATATTATAGGTATTAAAATAAAAATAAAAACTACAAAAATATATTCGCTTGAGATACAAAATTTATCCATTATGTTACTACGCTTTGGTTGCACCACATATTTTTAACTTAATTTGTTTTTGTGTTCTGTACATTTATCTGCTTTCAAAACTTCACACTGGAAAATATTTTCTACCTGAGGTGATTTTAAAAATGACCATCCAGGAAGAGGAAGCAATATAGCCAGAGCATGATTTAAATGCACGTAAAATTCATGGAAGTTTCATTCTTTCATTCTGTTTGCTCTATAAATTCCAGATGGGGGTGCTGAAATTTAACAATGTGAGGTAAAAAGTGAATCGAATTTAATATTTTTATTCCAGAGTTGGACTTTTTATGGCTTTTTTTTTTTTTTTTTCTTTATAAAGTATTCATATAGAAAAATGAATAGTAATTCATTTTGAAAGCAAAGTCGAAAATGAGGGATGTTTCATTCTGAATTATCTATTTTCTTTATGAATGGTTTTAGGTATAATTTTTTTTTATCCGACGCGTGGTGGTTACTAGAGATGACAAGTAGATTAACAGGCATAATATATATAGATGTTCCATTCTGCACAATGGATAAAGACCAATGAACCACCTCAACAAATATTTTAACCATATCCTCACCCAATGAAGGTTATTCTTAAGCCCAACTCACTATAATATTCTCCAACGTAGTCATATAAGTAATGCATCTCATCTATAAGGAATAAAGATAAAGTAATCGTCAAAGAGCAAGCATTGGTTAAGAGAGGTGGTGTTAAATTCTCAATACAATGCTCAACCAATTTTTATACAAATTTCCCTCCAAAAATTGCAGCAGCTGGAGTATAATAATGCCTAATCTACAATGCATGATAAAGCAGCGTCGTCAAAACGATATTGTTTGCTGAAGAATGCATATAAATACACGAAATATGTAAGTAGTTGTAAGCTGCCAAATTAAACAGCTGTCGACCTATCAATTATCATAAATGTAATTGCTTTCTCGATTTCATTGCAGAATTACATCAAAGGAAGTATTTGGTCTCAATAATTTATACTATAGTATAGTAAACTAAGAAATTGTTTGGGGCAAGTCAAATAATATAAAATATTGCTTTCAAGACTGTTTTGTTCAAGCTGTTTTGTTCTAAATTCCCCTACATGGTTCTCAATTATGCTGAATACACCTAAAGTATTACTACATCGTTTTTGCTGATTAACTACTACACATAAGCTCGTGCTCATGTCGTCAAATAAATGAAAGAGAAAAGACATTTTTGCAAGCAAGAATTTTTAAATGCAACAGTGGGAAGCAAACACAAAAATCCATATCGTCTTGACGACGTGGTTTTACCATGCATTGTATGTAGATTAAGAATAAAGCGGGAAACACAGTGCTGGCTTTTCCAACCTCAGCCTGAACTTTGACAGTTTTGTAGAATATATGAGATCAGGTTATGAAGAACCTAATGGCAAAGTTGGTGAGGTCGACCAGGTTAGGGTTGAACTCGAGTAGGTCTACTCCTACTCTGCTGGAACCTTGTCACCTTTGACAGCTAATTTTTGTTATCGGGAAAAAGTGTACGGGAAATTTTTTGAAAAAAATTTGGGAAGCATATTTAACGAAAAAGTTGTTCCTACTGTAGTAAATTATTACAAACAAATTTTAATTTTTAAGACAACAGGCTAATTAAGTGCTATCATACAGAAGTTGTCAAAGCTCGCATTGCGAGCTATAAAAATTGGTAGAGTTCACCAGGTTGAGGTTCTTAAAGTTTTACTGAGGTCGAGGTTGGAAAAGTTAGCGCTGTATTTCCCGCTTGAAGCTCCATGCAATCCACCATATTTAGCTTTTCCGAATTAGTATGTACTTCTTAAATCATTCTTAGTCACGCATAAATTCACCGCGACACTTCTATGAAAAACGACATCGAGCAATTAATTAACTACAGCGTAAGTGGAAATGCCCAGCAAGTGATATTGATACAAACAAACAGTCAACCTATGAAAGTAAATAGTAAATCAGAAAAATCCGCTGCATCATAAGTAAACAGATGATTCGCTGTTTATAAAATTAGATGCAAAATTGAGGAGAATTTAATGTTTACCGAAAGTGTTATTGAGAGAATGGATGATGGTCTTCTGAAATTCGCGAGTTGAATATTTAAGAAAATTAAGAGTGTATTGGATATATTCAAGATCTAGATGGATTATCGTAATTAACTACTTCCGGCTTACAAGCGAAGGTATAGAATTTAGATATGATTATGATGATCTTCTGCCCGAATCTCGACTGTCCAATGATGTAATTAGTAAATTAAGTGAAGATACTCCCGCCGTAATTAAAAGCATTACCCTATCCCATTTGGTTTAATAAAAAAAAGCTGTATCGGCTGGTGGCGGTAGGACAGACAATACACACAGAAGGAATGTAAATATTTTGCAAGATTCTCTTACCATACTTGAACATTGTGCCTTCCTTTCGGCATTTAGAAATTTCGGTGGTGGATTAAAATTGAAAAAAAAAATCGTCGTTTCAGAAATTTCATTCTTTTTTCACTCCACTTGGGTGCATAAAACCTCCTTATTCTTTTCATACCACTATTTTCTGGGCCATTCTCCCAAATGTTTCTACTCTCCTTCCCAATATGATTCTTAGTCTTCCCACCCTTTGTTTCTTGTGTTAGAATGCAAAATATGCCTGTCGGGTGATTGCTTATGTAGATATTCTGCGTGTATAGCCTACCCATCTCCACTTCATTTTATCTCGATAGCTATTGATTCGTTGCGCATAGTTAGCCATAGTTCTATGTTCGGAATGTATCTCCTAATACCGTAAAAATCTAAATCGTGCAAAAACTCCCATATTTGGATTTTCTTTTCCTCTGACAGTATTCTTAAAATGTTGGCGCATAAGTTTTATATGAGTGGTCATGGTGAAAAGACGTGTACGATTACACAATTATTACTTTATTGTTTCAAGAATAGTAAGCACCTTCCATTTAGTACCTGTAAGCTCAGAAACGCTTTCCTATTCGGATGTTTTTAATAAAATAAAAAACTAAATTCAATGAAGTATACAGCTCGAGAAATCAGTCGAAGAAAGGGCACGTGTACTAACAGACAATACGGCGATGGTTTCAGAATTTCGGCAAGGGAAATTTTTATTGTCGTAAAATAATCCTCTTGAACTACCGATTAGCAGCACTGATGATACGGAATCATAGACGAAAGTTAAATGTGATCCACTGACAACTGTACGAGGGTTTCCAAAGAAATTTCAGATATAAACTGCCATAATAAGTTGCCGTTTTGCTAGGATTGGTAAAGTGAAAAAAAAAAAAACTTTGTGCTACAAATGAATTGACCTGACTACAACAACTACTGCAATACAATCGAAAAAAAAATGTAGCTGTTTTTACATCGCTCGCATAATAAAGTGCGATGAAGACCTGCACAATAATTTGAACAATGGCTACGACGTGAAGAAGTCGTAAGGCAACAAACAAGGGCCCCACTTCACCCAAGGAAAGTCATGCTAATCGTGAATTAGTAAAGGTTTTTTTTTATTGTTCATTCCTGCAACCAAGTGAAACCAACACGGTATAGTCTATACATACAATTGGTGCTTTGCCAAGAGAGATTGGTAAGTTCTGTTTTAAAGGAATTTGTGAGTTATTAAAGCCGGAAATCCTTCAAAAATGGAATTTTTGCATTAGCAACATATAAAATAAATGTTAATGGTAATTACTTCATGTATTTGTAATAGTTTTTTGAATTTACTGTTATGGATATTTAGTCCCTAAGAGATTAAATGACCCATTAAAAATGGATTTATTTTTTATTATTTGCGCCATTTGATTTCCAAAATCTGATCCCCGATAATATGTATTTTTTACTTGCTTAAAACTAATGCCATTCAAATATGTAGCTCTATCGGACAACTTACCATCACCGAAAAGAAATATAATATACCAATTACTTCGGGTTTCTTCGAATCCAATTGCTTATTCTCAATTTTAAACTAATTACAACGACAGTTTGCTTAATCAGCAATAATCAAAGAAAGTCAACATTTTCAACATGTACTAATTTGCTTAGGATCTGATTTTCGTATTCCCTATCTATATATTGAAATCTCATTCAAGAAGAAATCCAACAACGAATTCAAACAGTACTTAACTGAACTTTCTCTTTTCCAGCGATCACAGTCCATTAATATCATCATTCGAAATCTCATAACAGAAAGTAAACCAATCCAACAATTACATTTAATCCAGCAAAAGTAAAAAAAGTATTAAAAAAGATTAAAAGGACTTTAAAAAAAAAAAAAAAAACCGTAGGAATTAAAAACTATGCATCAGAGGGGGTGATAGATAACCATAGAAAATGTATAGCCGTACGTTATTTAAGCCGAAGAATTAAATTTTTGGAAGCCCTATGATCCTAGTCATAATATAGTGTCGTACCACTTAATTCTGCAAAAATCTTCATAGTTTTAATGAGTTGGGGTTAGGTATATATGAATTTTCTCCGATGATGAATCCAAAGTGCACGAGGATAAAGGCACTGAGACTTGCTCAGAGGTCTTGAACATACATACAGGAAGCAGATTGCCTCATTATCGCGGTGTGTTTTAGCGAAAGTATTAGCTAGGGTCTCTCCTTAATATAATGTAATATATGCATGTATATAGGATGTATCAGAGGAAAGAGGGATAAGAATATCGACTGTTAAGCGGCAATGAAAGCTTCCAATGTTTATGTAAACAAATTGAGGATAGTTCAGAAATGTTGTTGACTCTGTGCAAGTATGATTATCAAGTGGAAATAAGGCCTTTGGAATTTGTTAGGAGTGAGGTGAAGCTGAAAACTGATGCGCAGCTCGCCAATTATAGATGGAGTACTGCGGTGCTTCGTACATCACACAGATTTCTTCAAGTTTAGTACGATCTTGCTTGAAATTTCACAGGTTGTTTAGTTACTCCATCTGTTATTGCAGATAATGGGCCCCATTCTATTTTACGTAATTTTGTGGTTTCTATTACTTTTTGAACAGCTGGTCGATTGACATTTCCTTAATAGCTCTCGTCTCGAAACACTTGGCTGTAAAAGTGCTAAAATATGACAACCCCCAACTGGAGTTTGATATGAACCATATGCGTAGCAAAGCACTTAGGAATCTTAAAGTGAACGAAATGGAAATTTTTCTAGCATTATGATCTAGTTTCTCGATGAATATTATAACTCCAACCTTATTCCGCCGAAACAAATTTTGAAACCTATAGTTGGATAACTCAAATGGATCGCTGGAATCAGTAAGATATCGCAGATTTCTCCTATGATCTCTCCTGCATATAAATAAAACTTTAGACAAATTTCACTAACTATTTATATTTACCATATCGGAGTGCGCATTTCCATAATTTTCGATAAAATTGTAATTTTTAGCAAACTTCACATTATAAATCGTCATTTTTATAAAATATGTATGTCGTAATATTTTTAAATGTACTGCTTAGGATCTTTCATGGTATGCTCCAAACAGGAAATATTTTATGTTACGATGCATAAAATTAAGACAAATTTCTTTGACACAATAGAATTTTTGGGGAATTATTTAATTTTAAGGCATAAAATAATAGAATACAGTCCATTGTCTCGTTGCAAAACCCGCTGAATGCATATATGGACGAATGCAAATTTCGACAGCATTCAGCATTTATTTTTCTATATAGTTCAAAAGAATTTTAAATTCATTAAATAAACATTTTATAAACTAAGAGAAAAGCTACATCAATTATCATGACTTTAGGTAAGGTCAGACTCGTATCGTAAAGACACCAATTGTCATTTTGTATAAAAAATGTGTAGTTTAAATCTAAATATCCCAAATATAAAATTATGAAAAATTGTGAGATGTGAAAAGTAATCGTTGGTAAATAAACTCATTCGATCAGTCTGAATGAAAAATGCTCCAGTGTATCAAAGACGTGGAAACAAAAGGAAAATACATACATAGATCAGACCCTACCTCTGACATGTATATAAATGGACTGACTGATATCCTGTTTCATGTGGCACCAGTTTTGATTTCAGAAAGTATGCTCTCACTGTCAATGCTACTAACTGTCGTAAACTGGCGCTATATTTAAATTATTTGGGAATTTACTTATATACATGTCAGTGGTACTTAGTGAATCTACCACAAAAGTATTTGGGACTATTTGCATCGCTAAATTTTAATTATCAGTCGAAGGAAGTGTTTTTTACAAGGCTGTTTTGGTAGGAAAGTTTTGATTACCACGTTGCCAGTTCTGGAAATACCGCTGAATCTCAAGCAATTTTTGGTTCCCAATCGTTACAGTTCAGTGGGAAAGTATACGAATATGAAAATGGTGTCATTTGCTTTCATGCATTTTTGGTTCAGCAGTCCATTTATATACATGTCAGTGGACCCTACAAAAAGAGGATTGATTCGAAGCAAATTATTTCTATTCTTAGCAGATGTAGCAAAAAACAAAAGCTGGCAATATAACATCACATAATAGCTTAAAAAGGCAGAGAAAATAAGCATAATATTGCCGGTTCTTTTCCATTCTGTTAAATAGTCTTTAGTAGAAATCGACCCCTAAGTTTTCCATTTCTGTATTTCCTCAATAATGCCATACAGTTCTTTGTTTATTTTCAGAGCTGTTTTAACTACTTTATTAATTTATAAAGCAACGTATATGTAACCGGTCATAAAAAGCATTAACTACATAAACAAAATATTTTAACATTGTTTCAACTAGCACCGCTGTAATAGTTAGGAGCTTGATGATGGGAGTTATTTTGTTGTTATTGTATTTGTTATAAGGGAAAAAATCTGAAAAGAAGATTACGTAAGTTGTCATTTCAATAATTAGGGAAGAACATGTGTATGTGTAACTAATTTAGTAGTCGCCTACCCCAGGCCTATTGAAGTGCATCGATAATACATTTCATGCAAAACTATTTTTAGGAGGATCTCCACAAACAAATTATTCATAGAAATTTTATAAAACGAAATTTATCTATTAACTATATTGTTAAAAGTTTGTTTGTTTTGAAGAGCATAGAATATTTTCAGGAAAGTCTTTCCTATCAAAATGGCATCGAAAACAATCAAAAAATACCCCACTCCGCTAGCCGTAATGGAGAATTTAAAAATTGCAGTGGCTATTTTTAATATTCCGATATATATTAATAAAGCAATTTCGAAAAATGCGGTGGGATAATCTGATTTTTACACTAGATAAAAAAAATGGTAATATTAAGCTTTACATTCCGTTTGTAACACATAAAAATAATAATGGTACGAAAAAATGGACGCACACGTATAATATTGAAAGACATTTTTATTTGGAGAAATATTAAAATTCAGTTAATGATTAAATCGTTTTCTCGATAAAAAATGTAAAATCAAAATGGAAACTTTTCCACTTTGAGAGGCATCCCCCCAAAAGCAGTGAATTTCGGTATACTTTTAAAACGAGTTTAAGGATTATGTATTTACCTGAAAAGTTAAATTAAAATCGAGACATGCGATTTATCAATGGCAGAAATTCTGGCAAATCTTTCCAATCCGTAGACGTATAGTAAATTTTTAAAATTGGAAATTATTTGTAAGTTTGCTAAAAAACGTAAAACATACCGAAAATGTTATTGCATGAACGACAAGCTTGTAATATTGATCTACACGAAATTAGTTTTCCATCTTTCCACATGTTCTTCGAAAGAGTTTTTGATGTAGTTGATACCTTCAATCAGTTGTCCCTTTTCTGCTGACTCAGCATCCTCTGCGAGGTGGTTAGCGTATGTAATATTAAGAGTAATGCAATCCATGATTTTCAGCTACTACGTCAAGATTGAAACTAAGCCAGGTAAAAATTCAGCAAAGCCAAAAAAAGACTTATCAGTCGACATTGAATTATTCATAAATTGCACAGTATTGTGCAAAAAGAAATTAAGTATGTGTTATTGGTAAAACTATCACGACAGTGCAGTGTGAAGCCCTGTACTTTGTTCTACAACGTCAAATATTTTTTGATTTATAGTTTATTACAACCAGTTGTAATTCACGGCATCATCTTCATAGTTAAAATGATAACAAAATAATGAAAGTAATAAACGGGAAAAAATTCTTTAACATGCCTTTTAGATACTTTACATTTAAACAAAGCTATACAAACACGATTAGGTTGATATACACATATGTATGAACATATTTCCTATGCATACAATTTTCCAGTTAATTACATTTTTCATATAACGTAAGGATATTCCAGGACATTTTCCTCTTCTTTATTGTTTTTGTACTATTCTCCACAAATTGAAAGCGACCCAATTCTTTTCTTATTCTACTGCAATAAGAAAAGAGCCCTGAACTAAATAGTATTGTAATCATTGCAGCTGAAAATTGCACACATTCCCTACAAATAAACCTCCATTTAAATTGAATACAACCAACTAACTAACTACGTCTAGACTAGGAAAATACCATAAGACCGTAGATAACCCTATGCTCCAAAGGGGTTAGCCTCTTTCACGTAGTACTCTACACTTCATGGTGCTTTCATTTTTATGGTTTCTATTCCAACAAATGCCCATTTAGCAAGTTGGAAATAAACTTTAATTTTTAACTTCACTTTTCACGCGTTTTGCTGATCATTTTCTTTCATTAAAATTTATCGCTAGTTTCATGAATTTTCCCAATATCTAAGATACGTTTCTGCTTACTGTTTCACAGAAAAACAACGCTCGTAATATACTACAAATTGTCTTAATGACTGACTCCAAGGTATACTTTATTTCCGGAATTGAAAACATTTTAGAGATAATGTTATCAAGAGAAACATTTGGAATAATCATATCAAAGTCAATTGCAGGAAGGGAGTGTTTCCTACGGTTTTATGCAAATACAGCGGCTAATGTGAGTTGTACATCTTTGGTAGAATTTCAATTCCGACATTTGGGTGTTCACAGAAGAATATACTTGGAGGAGTGAAAAGCAAATCAAGAAAAATCTTTACTAAATAGATGATTTCGACTTCATCTAGGGAGAAATGAGACATCCCTTCAAAAGCATATAATGAAAAGAAATGTCACCCAAATGACACATAAGCAACAGCTCGAATTCTTATTCACCCCGTATTTTCAGGCATATTTCGCATTGAAGAATTTATATCGATCGAAAGCGAATGAGTACTACAAATGCTGTGAGCCTCTGACATACTTCGAAATTCCCCTCACATCGTTAAAACCCCCTGTGCCAACGCTTTTGAATAGGTTGTAGAGGCGTCAGTTCACCCACCGGAAGAGAACTCAAGTTTACAGGCTTTTAATCCTTTGCATACTAATTTTAGGTAACATGAAGCACTCGGGACGTGGAAACTAACGAAAAATTCTATATAGACATGGAAAAGTTTTAAATTGGATAGAGAAAATTCACTTGGCTTTCGTTCTATGCATTTTTATATTTTGCATTTTCGCAATATTTTCCGAAAATAATTTTCTGCTTTTCTCGCAGTTGAATTAAAATTAAAGAAATTGGTACGGCAAATATGTATATGTATTCTAAAAATTGTTCCAATTTACAATCGCATACTTTAAAAAAAAAATCCAATTACTTTTGGTAAGTGGCACTGTTTTGCTTTTCGTGCCAGTATATTACCTGAATTTTAATTTGGTAAAAACTCTTTTCTTACCATATCCTGATTTCAGTAATTCAGATTCCCTCTGTAGTCGGAAATTGAATGTCTTTAATGACTCTATTAACTTGAACGAACATCAGATCTCTGATTTTTGATTCAGATAATTAAAAACATTCTTGAGGAGTTAAGTTGGAAATCTTGGAAATTTCGGAAGTAAATTTTTTTATTTATTATAACATTTCGTTGATGATTCGTACAGATGAGTTTTGCTAAAGTAAGAAGTTTATAAAACATACAAGGTTCTTACTTTGTTATTTCTTTTTAAATAAATCCAATTTTAGAATGAAGTTTTTTCTAAAAAACTAAAAGCTCATTGTATGACCTTTCCAACGACTGGTCAACCAGCCCCGTACCCTATCTAAACTAAAAATTTCGGATTTTCTTACCTTTTTCTACTTTGACATTTTTTTTTTTTCAAAAAGGTCTTTTATACAATACAAAATGTAAACTGTAGACTCTCCTCTTTAATTTGACCTATTAAACCCTTTCTGCTAACTGTAGCCGTTAAAGAGTTATTAGCTCTTAACCTATTCTCAAAGCTATACTCAAAACTATTTTGAAAGAAAATTTGTTCCCTTAGTGACTGAAATGCAATTCTTAAAAAAATTCGTCTAATTTCAGTATGAACTAGTAACTGTTTAACGGCTACAGTTAGCACATAGGGTGTAATAAATCAAATTAAATGAGAGTCCCCAGTTTACAGTTTTTGTAAAAAAAAAGTTATATTAACCATCTATTTACAAAAAAAATAGGGGTCAAAGTAAGAAAAAGTTACGAAAATCCGAAATTTTTAATTTAGACAACCATAATAGTTCAGTCAGTAGGGGTTTTTACCCTACAAAAGGTGGGATAGTTGTGATTTTTATATGAATATGTTATTCAGTTCCGGGCCCCGATAAAAAATCTATGTTTAGACCCTTGGGGAGCTCCGTGCGGTCCGCCATCTTGGAATAAAGGTACCAAAAATTGGTTTTTTCAAAATTATTCTTCAACGGTTGATCCTATGACAAAAATCTAAAAATATATATTTGAAGAAGACTAAATTCCCTACATTTTTTGTAAAAACACTTTTTTTGTAAGTCTGATGTGTAACGAGTTACAGCGGCGGAAACGTGAGCATTCTTCTAAAAAATGCATACATATAGTACCATTTATACAGGATGTTTCGTCCATGGTGCTCCACAGGACAGGTAGTGGTGGTAGTCAGCTAGTCAAACAAAAAATTGTATGACAAGGGGGGCTAGCATCTTAACCATTTCGGAGTTACAGAGTGATTAAGAAAATTTGCCAGTCTTTTACAAAATACCGGGCCAGATAGATATCAAACTTGCTTTTGAAATATTGATATTTGGACGTTCGGATGGCAGTTGTTGCTCTATTACGCAAGAATATACATATATAAAATAGGCGAACCTTAGTAGTTATTGTCCTTTTATAGTTATGACATACATAATACCGCTTGGCAATAAGTTGCTTAATTCTAGCAGAATACCAAGGACAATGGCCATACAATTTTCTGAGCTTTGTTTGAACTGGAGCATACTTGTCATGTAGATAAATAACAGTGTGATCCATGTGAAATAAAGTATGCTATCCCATAGTAAGATCTATGCTTTTATAATTACAGTATGTACAAAAAATTATCATTATTACTTGGACTGACTAAGATTTCAAAACAAAGGAAGAGAATGTCATGGTCAAGGAAACTGGGTGGGTCAATCTAGTTATAAAATAACACATGATCTGAGCTGCTTATTGCAGGTCGATAGGTCTAGCATTGACGTATTGTAGCAAGTAGGCACAGAATTCACCACGTTATATGGGCAGACTGCAATAAAAAATTATTAATTCATTAGAAGATCTACTCTCACGAAGAAGATTATCATTAAAATCCTCACCCACAATTATATTGTCATATTTTTGAGACAAGTTTAAGAAAATCAATGAAATTATAAGGTGGATTCGCATGATCAAAGCAGGTAGGAGGACAATAGGCCGTATAATCCTTTTTCCCTCACAAAATTTTACCTCAATACACATAAGTTCACTATTATCTAAACTGCTTTAATCTCTTCTTTCAACAAAATAACAACCCCACCACCTCTATGATCATTGCTGTCAGAACGATCTAGCTTGTAGCATAGTATCGAGACTAACGAATATGGCATATTAAATTGCAACCAAGTTACACTTATTAAGACGGCATGAACACTAGAGCCAACAAAAATAGAATTGAAGTCATCTATTTTATTACGACTACTTCCAGCATTAACCGAACAAATATTAAAGCCTGGACTCTGTTTGCAAAAAAAAATATTAATAAGAACCCGTACCTTTTCACAAACCATTATCCAAATGATATCCAAGAAACTATCGACACATTTAGGATTTTTAATAAGATATAAAATTGAGAGAAGACTATAAAATAGAGCAGAAGTGAATCAGCATTTAAAACAAATTACTACTAAAAACAAAAAATAAATAAAAAAGCACAACCAAAATCAAATAGAACTGCGATCATAACAACTAAACTAAAAATTATATTTAACATACTCAAGATAATATCAATCCAAAATAATTCAATAAAAAGAAAAACACAATAAATTATCTAGATAAATTTCAACACATAAGACAATAGTTGCTCCCGCATCTGAGTTAAAATTAGTAGATATTAGCAAACGTAATTGTTCTTTACTCTTTATCTTGGCAAATTTCGTTGAACGTATACGAAGCCATCTCTTACATGCACAGAATGAATCAATTTATTTTTACCGTAGCTCAGAACTTCTCAAAAAAGAAAATTACTGGAACGAGTGAGACTTTCATTTATGTATATTGGATTGTTCCCAATTTATTCTCAGTAATGAAATTCAAAGATTCTTTCAACGCCACATCAAATGGAGATGGCCATGACTACCCTAGTCGTAGGCAATTAACAACCCTAAAGTATTCGTAGATTATTAACTGCCCCTGTGCCTTGTTTTGCATGTGAGTATAATGTGATCTGCTTATTGCACTGGGCAATTAGTAAAGGGTAAATAGATTTTGTTTATATGCATACTCCCGAATAAGAAGTAGTCCCTTTTCTCTTCTACCTCGTATTATTACCTGGTAGTAAAGCCAGAAAAATTATTAGTTTTGATGTGGCAAGATGCTGAAGAATCGTGAGATTAAATTATAGTTGAGCACGGCGGGCGGCGAGTTGATTTCTGCATTTATCCGCGAATCGAGTGGATTTTAGATATGTGTAAAAGTAGAATTTAAGAACTTTACAATATTTTCAGAAATATCCACGAATTATGTTATGATAGGATATTTTATTTCACATGGAGAAATAGCGCTTAATGCCTAATCTACAATGCATGGTAAAACCACGTCGTCAAAACGATATCGTTTGCTGAAGAATAAAATAATAAAAAATAAAATATTGCATTCAAGACTGAAAGTACAAGTTCCAGTTTACAGCTGTTTTGTTCTAAGTTACCCCACATTGTTCCAAATTATGCTGAATATACCTGAGGTATATACTACATCGTTTTTGCTGCTTAACTACTACGCATAAGCTCGTGCTCATGTCGTCAAATGAATGAAAGAGAGAAGACATTTTTGCAAGCATGAATTTTCAAATGCATGAGTGGGAAGCAAATCAATGTCGTTTTGACGACGTGGTTTTACCATCCATTGTAGATTAGGCATAAATCACATGACTGGGTTGACAAAATCTCTGAATGTAAAATGCAAACAAAGAAAATTCCAAAGATAAATATTTACGAAAAATGTCGCAATGAAATGATAATCTATTTTTCCACGCTTAGGTACATACAGGAGTCAATCCTCATAAGCTATAAAAGCTCCAATTCACCATGTCATGGATTGTGATGCATATCATTACCTCAAAACAAAAAAAAAATATATATATATATATATATTTCAACACAGTTGCCTCAACGAAAACACAAGTAAAAAAAGCCACTGAAAAAATTAATTGCCCTTAGAATATCATCTTATATATATATATATTGAAAAATCGGAACTGTCAACTTTATGTTCTGTTCTTAATACATACTGCTCACCAGAGCTAAACTCACAGGTGTCATTACAACGTTATGATTGGATATGCTGGCCTGCATGCCATATTTTTTTTGGGTTTTGATATTGACCCCGATGACTGACTTCTGTTGATAGAGAAGTGGCAAACAGATAAGTTCGATGGAGTTCTGATTCTGACTTGAGAAAAAAATAACTTATGTATATTATAACTACTATAAATAACGAAAAAGAGCCTTACTTGATAGCTTATCGCACCTTAGGCTTACAAATATTATATTAACTGATAGTTTACAATTAGTCTGAGAAAAATATGTGACATAATGTTAAACTATCGCCAAAAATGCTTTGTAAAAATCATAAATAAACGAAAAAATAAAAATGTAAAAAATATTTTTGAATAATAAAAAACATCAAACTTTAAATTGCTTCAGAAATCCGCAATCGCATCCTATCGAGCCAAGGTGAAGTTTAATTGAAATTGTTTTTAACTTAAAGACTGCTGTTTCGTCCTGCAGCTAACAAGATGGGTGGAAGAAACTCAGCTAATCTAAAATTAGGTCAAACAAGACGATATAAAATTGTTAAAGCATGCATAAAAATCAAGTAATAGGGTCGCTAACTAGTCTGTTAATAACGAGTTAAAAAGTTTCCTTCGGCATAATTTGATAATTTAATGACTCTTATAACATGAATATCTGCGTCAGGCACAACATATCTTGGGGCGTCCATCCTACATTCATTTTCATCTCAGCATGCTTTATCTATATTAAATTATATGTCACTAAAGTAAAAATGTGCAAAGAAGTGGAACTCAGAATGATATTTACATATATATATATATATATATATATATATGTCTACATCAAGATTCATACAACACGAAGGATGCATTGAAGAAAATATTCGCAGCATGAAGCCAAAATACATTTTTCTTCAAATCTGACTTTGATAGGAACAAATTCGAGCACACATATTTCAATTTCGGGTAAAAAGAAAACGGTTTATAACGTGTGTATGTGAAAGACTCAAATTCAATTGAACAACATCGTTCGATATTTCGGATATTGTTAGACGTAGAGAGTTTTATATGAGATTTTTCTACATTTTTATTAATAAATTTTTGTTGACATAACATTTCTGAGACTTTGAAAAAGGAGTTCGAAGTTTGACATTCTTTGAAAAATGCTTCATTTCACGAATGTAAAAAAAAAAACCTGTATATTTCGATGCAATTCTAAAACTATCAAACTAAATCAAGGGAGTGTAAAGAAAAAGGAAGAAACTTCTGACTGAAAATCAATTATGTCGCCACTTGTTTATTTCATAAGCGATGATTACACTTCACGTAAGACTGAGTGTTATTTTGTCGTTGCTTGTCGATTTAAGGCCCACTGCACTTTTCGGTCTTAATCGAGAAAGACAGAAAGTTATGGAGAGATCATATTATGATTATTTTCTCGGAATTATCTTTGACTCACTTACAATGAACACATCAAGAATTATAAAGACAGCACCGCATTTTGTATATGCCAAAAATCTTAGGCAGAAAATTAATTCTAATTCTCTAAATGCTCTTTTCATTCTACACTAATCTCGTTAGCGTCCTAATCATCTACAAGGACTTCGTATAAAGCGACAGGACAGGACACAGGACAATATAATGAAGACATGGGAGGGAATCCAGCACGTCTATTGTCAAATGAAAAGACCTTGTTGGGTTTCAGACTATTATTTACGGACTGTATGCTTAAGAAACTGAAAGAAATTGAAAAGACCAAAAATGATAATAGCATTCTGTAACAGAGATAAACTGCGAAGTACTTACTAAGTTGATACATGTTTACATCGTTTCAATTTCACTCGTTCTAAGCAAAGTGCAAGAGCATGTTGTAGTTTAATCAGATGGTAATTTCATTGCTTTTGCCAAGAACTAATCTACTTTCCCGAATCGATTTACACTTAGAAAATCGAAAGAAATAATTGTGTTGCTTTTTAAACTTACCATTACAAAATTCGCTTGTAAAATATGTGCGCCAAGTGACGAACAAAACACAGAAAATAGTCTTAATACTTTTGGTAAGGCCATACCTTGTTAATCTTCATAACATTGCGTACTTCATTGCAGAGCGTGTGTTCAAAAGCTATCAAAATAGTAATAATAATTTTAATTGTGGGAAAGAAGCGTCTGATTTTCTCCATTCATAGTCTCTGCATTGAGAAGAATTGACATCGGTCATAGACGGTTGTAAACGCGCAACTTCAAATATTCCAATTTCCTCCAATTTGTATTATTGTTGCAGCTTAAATTCAAACCTGGGCAAGGAAAGTTACACCAAAAAACATTTTTCTTCAAAATGCACACATGAAACTCAATTAGCAACAATTAGGCATAACACTGTTTTTACACTGTCTGATAAAAGTAACGAATCTAAATTATGTTAATTCTGACTAGCTCTCATTCACACACCTTACTCCCATTGCTAGGTCGTGCAAATGTCTTAACAGAATAAAAAAATAAAAAAATTATACCCAACTATTAGATGAAACAGCTTCTTAGTTTGTGGTTATCATACCAAATGCCTCAAGTATTAAGACATTGAATTGCATGATTTTATTAAGAGCTCTATATCCTCAAAATTGTTGTAATATGTATTGCAATGTTTTAGGTGGTGATTTTATGAAAACACACAAAAATTCCAAATGCAACTTAATGTTATTAACTTAAACTTAGATACAAATTATAGAATTGTGATCGATGTCCGTTGATAAAACAACTGTACGTACTCTGTTCTCTCGTCTTTGTTTTTAGGAGATTTGAGTACAGGTGTTTTATAACCAGTAATCGTAACATTTTGGAATTTTAATATTTAATGAGCTACCACCACATCATTCCCCCTTAATGAGAAGTGCTAGCAATTCTTCATTGAAAATTTTTAGCTGGTTTTATTATTATTATTTTTTAAATTTGCTACTTATATATGTCTAATATGTATAACTACGTTATATTTGTTATAGCTTGAAAAATATTATTATACTATACTTATTCAATTCAGAATTTAATAATTAAAAAGGATTGTATATGTACATAAATAGTATTTCTGGCAAGTTATAAATCTATTAGAGTTTATACAGCACCTAGTTTAATTCAAAGTTGAAAGGATACTATACTTTTACTATTGGATCTTGTGGAACGATCAACGTTGAAAACATCCGGGTTTAGGGCAAATGCTCGATCAATAGATATTAAACGTTCTTTTCCATCAATCAGAATTTTAAAAATTTATGGTTTTTTTTCTAGGATTTTGTATGGTCCCCTTATATGGTATGGTGGGTTAAGCCTTCTTTTATAAATATCCACTCTTACAAATATGTGTGAATAAGTACAAAAGCCTTTAGGCACAAAAATGTTATTTTGCTTTCGACTTCTTATACCTTGTGGTTTAATTTGTGTGATAGCTTCTTGGATGTCTTTAAGTAAAGAGGGAGTTATTTTATAATTGGTAAAGTTTTTGAGGCTATAAAATCGCCTGGTAAACGTAAGGCCTGACCGTATAATATTTGCTACTGGTGAAACACTTAAATGTTCCATTAGGGCTGATCTGATGCCGAAGAGTATCCAGGGTAAATTGTTGAACCAATTCTTAGGGATCATCTATAGCTCGGATTAACGTTTTGAGCTGCCTGTGGACTCAGGCCTGTCACTCCAAAAAGGAGGAATTTTCAATGAAGCTATAAGTATTGCATTATTAGCATTCGGTGATATATCTTGCTCTTCATTATTTGCAGGAAAAGTATTTGATTTCTTATCGTTGGCATTTTTGTTATATTATTATGTTGTTATTTTATAATAGCAAGAATTAATTTTGTTTTTTATTCATAAAATAATTCGCAATGAATGTAATGTAATCGTTTATTATTTATTTTAACGACGTAAATAAATTGATATTTGATAAGAAATGTAAATACTGTTATATATATTTATGTAAATATTTGCAATAAAAAATTTTTATATTTGAACTAATGTCACGAAATTTTTCTTAAATGACGTGTTTTCAGTCACTAAGCAAGTTAACTTTGAAAATAGGTTTGAGAATAGGTTAAAAGCTAATAACTCTTTAGCTAGAGATAGGACATACACCCTATAAGGCAAATTAAAGAGGAAAGTCCACACTTTACAATTTTTATAAAAAAAGTTATGTTAACCACCAACCAAATGGTAAGAAAATGGCGAAATTTTTTACTTTAGACCACCAGTACTCCGAAGAGGGCAGGAGTACGGGGCTGACAGGCTGAGCAGTCCTTGGCAAGGCCATGAAGCTCTACATACAATGAGCTCATGACATCACCGTACACCATGTACTTTTAAGATACAAGGTGTTATGTGAATAACTAGCATAATTTCTTAATCACCCTCTATCTTCCAAACGGTTGATGTGGACCCTTTCCCTCTTGCCATACAATTTTTTCTTCGTCCAGGTGAGTACAATCACCTCCTGCTTTATGCACCGTGTATATAAGCGTGTTGTTTTTTATCTTCTCAAATTTTTTTCTTAATTTCCTCTCTTGTACTCAGTTTTCAGTTGAAAAAAAATATTAATTTGGTTCCAACACAAATAGAATTTGGATTACTAGACTATTCTAAAATGCCTCCTTCAAACACAGAAAAATGTCAGCGAATATCAACAGAGTTCTGCTACCTTGGGAGTATGATCAGCTTGTTGAATACGGAAGTACAATGAGACATGTTATGATCAGGATCAACCAAACTCTAGAAATAACTAACAACTCCAAATAATGGTTTGGAGAGGAGGACAATATCCTACAAAATAAACTCAAACTGTTTGATGCCTGCGAAATATGGAAGTTCGTCTGGACTCTTATTGATCCGCAAAAAGATCTTTTCTATGCGTGTCTACGGCGAGTATTACGTATTCAATAGAGGATCATATACGCTGACATATAGACCAGACCACAACCGACAGTCAATACACTTCCAAAGCAATTTCTTCATTTTTATAATTCTAGAAGATTTTCGTTTGGGATCTGTAGACTTATTATTGTATATGTTCCTTAACACTAATCCAACCGCTCGCCGGATTGAATATTTTTAAAATCGAGCTATGTATAGACATTATTTGAAAATCCATGTGTCTTTCCAACTTTTTTGTTTTTATAACGTTTGTTGGTATGTAATTCCCCGTATGCCTAAATTAATTATATAGAAATATGAACGCTTGCACCGTTAACTCTACATACAATTATGAAACTCATTAATTAAAAAATAATAAAATCATTGTTTGGAATATTGTTAATATGTACTTACTTATTAGATCCTGTAGCAGCATCGTCTTGAGTTGCCATTTTGAAAGATTATTCTGAAATAAGAAACACAAAGCGATTAGCACTTTAATGTGAAAACAAGGAGTTAGACAATGACTTATAGAGTGAAATTACACTTATCACATATCTTCTAATAAAATAGTAGCTTGCCTAATGAAAATGAATGAATTTCTATGAAAAGTTGGCTCGCGGTGTTTACAAATAAATTTTTTATGATTTTTTCAAATAGATAAGGAACAATAATTGCCTAAATATTTATAAACACGGATTACAAATAAAATTAAAGATATTCGCCATATAAAATTAATAAGAAACTGTCATATTGCTCTCATTCAAATGTATCAAACGTCAATTCGTTCATTATGGAAATATAAGAAGTTTGAAACAAATTTTCTTCCTGAATTTTCCATTTTCCACAGCTTACAGTTTTCATTAATTGGATTACATAAAAAGTTTTTCCAACTGTTTAATTTAGCTCGTCTTGAGGAAATAATGCTATTTTCGCAGCATTTATTTGCGTTGGAATAATTTGTACAAGGAGAC
The DNA here is from genome assembly GCA_963924295.1 of Dioctria rufipes. Lineage (NCBI taxonomy): Eukaryota > Metazoa > Arthropoda > Insecta > Diptera > Asilidae > Dioctria > Dioctria rufipes. Next base: position 225,937,529 of record OZ002740.1, read on the forward strand.
TCTTTTATCAGACTTGCAAAAATATTTTTCAAGTTAATATAAACATTGAATTCAATAAATTATTTTTAATTTTGTTTTTTTGTTCTTTCCAAAATCTGAAATCTACTGTCAGCAGGATAAGACAAGCGTTCAGGTGGAGCTGCTTACGACATAAAAGGCATATCTGATGCCATAGGCAAGATTTAATGCAAAAACATTTCTTCTTTTGCCACGTTAAAGAAATCTATAAAAGGGAAATCCACTTTTTAAACTCCACAGGTTCAGATTTGATTTGGATATTTTAACCTACATATATCTTCAGCTTGTATTCTATAGGAAATTCGCAACAGAAGGGAATAATCTATTACTTTATAGCCTCGCGAATCACAATATCAAAACAGCTGTTTTAAGTGCTACTTGAAGCACTTTTACCATTCAATATTTCCAGCAACTAACATTACTTAATTCTTTCCCATCAAATCAACTTCCACCCACACTCTACAATAATAAAAAAAGGCTATCATTTTTTTGTCAGAGTATACGCCAACGAGGTAAGAAGTAGGCCTGAATTGCAATTACGACTGATCTGTCGGCTACGATTTTGCATAAATGGGAAATGCATGTGGCAAGATACAATTGCAACTTCGACTTCTACTGCGACTCGGACTGAAATTAAACTTTGCTCAAAGTGCAAAGTTGGTGTTCGTTGCGGCCAACTTCAGTTCAATCACAGGAGTCGGGACTTCTGGTTTGTTCAAGCTGTTGAAGCTTTAATTTAATTACAAATTTCACCTTAGTGTCGATTTCGACTTAAAATCAAGTCGCAGTCGACAGATCAGTTGTAATTGTAATTCACGCTGTAAGGAGATGAAAATAAGAAAATATCACGTACCCATTTCTAACACATTGACAGTGATATTGTTTGTACATAAGCGCCGTACAATTTATACCCTGCTGTACACAATTGTACAACCTGTGCGCAATTTTAATGGCTTTTATTTTCATATGCTCAGAAGTATATACTGAATTTGCAAACATGAACAGAAAAAAGTTAATAATTAAGAAGAAAAGTTCAGTGGTAAGAAGTTTGTGAGTAATATTTTATTTCACGGGTTTTCCTATGTGTTTCAAATGTATTCAACTTCTACATGCCAATTATTTACGTTTACTGCGTTGTGAGTCCGTTGCATTCTGTTCCAGCCATAAGTTACCCCGTACGCGTGGCATCGATTAACTATTGATTTTTACACCTAACCAATTATTAATTTGCAACTGTAATGGAGAAACTATATTCAAATTTAAAATTCAAACAAACAACACTAAGCAACAAAAGTGAAACAATTAGCTCTCTAAATTTTCAACCACAATACTTATCACAATTACTTAGTTAACTTAACTAATTATGTTGTACGCATGGCGTCAGTTAACTATTTTTTTAGCATTGTGCCCTTGGCGCAAAATACATAATTCTATATAAATCAATTTATGAAAACATTCGGTTTTTTTTTTTCAAGTATCTTGTTGTCTCAGTACAGTTACAGTAGTTTCATCCTAACGAAATTCACTTCTGATCTTCTGATATAAATAACAATACTTTTGATAATTAATCAAGGTTAACGTGGACTCAATTGGAATGAAATCAGTTTTATTATTACAACAAACATAATCTACATCAATTTGATATAAATATATAAATAAATAATTGCTACACATGTACAGTTCTACATTCAAATCGTTCTGAAGGACACATATTTTCAGCCGAGCACGATACACTTTTTGGCGTTATTGAGACGAACCAGTAGAGAAGAACTCCAACTTTTTTAGTGGAGCCCATAGTTCCTCTGAAATCAAGAGTAGAAGATGAGAGATTTCCTCTGTTTTCATCTATATATTTCTATAATCTGAATGCTCCTTAAGAGAATAAAAGCCTTCACCATGCACAATCAATTAGGATAACTACTTCGATCTAATTAAATTATATCAGTGCTTTTATATCGACGAATTAATCCCTTCTTGAAAGGATTTTTCTCAAGTTTTGTTGAGAAACAAAAAATTTAAAATTAATGGATTTTTATTAAAGAAAAAAATTTAGAATGTTTTCTTCTATTTACTTAAATATTTCATAATGGTGCACGAAAGCGTGGGTCACTGCCTAGATATATTAAATTCCAAATTAACGCTGTTATTAAAATATAAAGCATCTTACTATTTAAGGCAGATTTTTGTAAAATTGCTTATACTCTTCATCCAATTAGCAATATTATATATCCCACATATCCCAAGATGTTTCATATTCATTCTAGTATACTCATGTTGGTCATATTCGAAAACATTTTGTCAGATGAGGTAACTCCCATATGTGGCTATGGATAGATCATGCTTAGCAAGGAAAAAAATTGTATGGTTGAGGGAAGAAAAATGCTAAGGGTTTCCGAAATACCGGTACTTAAAAGATATTTGGGTATGTTTGTATAGATCACCCTGTAATTTTTGAATGCAACACCCTATGGTGATGTTGATTTGAACATTAATAAATAGATAACCGTTGAACCTTTCCAACGGTCTATTAACTTCCCCTCCACCCCTCCGTTTTGAAGTTTTAGTTTGATTTTCTTCGTAACTAAGTTTCTTTACATTTGATAGTGAATTACTCCTGTTGCTGTGAGGGCTGCTACAGTCCATTATTACTTTTATCTGAATGATTTTATGTAGGTTTATTTTTAATATGTTTACATCTCTTTTCGCAGTAATGTCAATCTATATTATATTAATAAATGCTGATTTGATTTGATCTTTATTCTAATTGTAATTAATTAATTCGTTTAAAACAGAAAAAAAATGCAAAATATTTTTACATTAATCAGTGGTAAGCAAATCATTGCCACTATCAACCTTGTGTCAAAAATATAGAATTATAAGATCATGACTAATCATCACTGAAATATTGTACTAAAAACTAGTTTTCTGGTATTTAATAGGTTTCAATTTGATAACAAATTTTGTTTATTTTGTAATAATTGTCACAAACACAAAATGGAGAATCGCTAATTTTGCAATGGTCAGCTAAAATGTATATGGTAAATGTGCTTTTACTTCACTGAAAGAAATTGGCTGTTAGCAAATTTAAAAATTGTTTGTCCCGCGGCCCTCCATTTGTTATCTACTTCTTTTTGATAAGGCACAAAAATAGCTCCTACAATAAAATAACGATTGTCGCAAGGGTTTGAGGTTTAAGTTTTGCATAAGCGAATTTTATCTGAATTTCTATAATGTTCTCCTGTTATATTAAATCTTAGTTATTAACAAGTATTTGCTAATCAAATACTACAGTAATGTAAACAAGCCAAGTCTATAATTCCCACGAATAAATACAACACATTGTTTTCACCATGAAACACGTATTTAGTATAATGAATGAGTCAAAAACGTACTTGATATCAGTTTCTGTCGTTTTAGAGTAGACTACATTTTAAGCAGTTTGCACTGCATACAAGAAAACAATTTATCGCAATTGCTAGTGTGAAAGTACTTCCGCAATTAATCTTAATTTAAGTCTATCCAGACAATATTATGTTCGCCTTGAATGATGGATGAACATACCTGAAAGATTTCTGCCTGTAAAAATAAAAAGATTTCCATGCAGACGGGTATATTATCGATAAGCAATAGGGGGCTATAAATAATTAATCCTTCGGATGGGAGTAATCGATAACAAAGCAATCATAAAAGTAAGAACTTCTTCTGTCACAAAGGTATTGATAAATGCCAGGCTTCCTTCGAAATAATTTCTTTAGTAACGAAATGAATTAAAGTCCATCTGAGTGACCAAGTTGTTGAATCATCCGGCAACAAGTACATACTTGTTGCATGCTTCAGGATCGCTCTTTCGCAGAGCGCTGGCTGTTTACGTCGTACGCTTGGCACATGATTTATTTTACATTTCTAATGAAGTACTAAGCTTTTAAAATTGAATTATACTTACTTTAAAACTTGCAGTTTTTTAAATGAATGAAAATATAGCCGATAACAAGAATTCAGTTCAGATTTTCTTGACGTTTCACTGCCACCAACAATCAGCCATTTAGAATGATTGACACTAATGACGTAAACATTCTTGGTAGTCTTGTAGGCTGCGCTCGTCACTGAATTTACTTAAAAGCATTGCCACAGTGAATATTTTATAAAATTTATAAATTTCAAAATAGTAATATAAGTTATATTTCAAAAATAGAATTTACAACTTTTACAAAAGTGTCCTTTCTTTTTATAATATATGTGTGTCGCGAGATGTAAATTGGGAGGGGGAGCAATATGTGGACTGAACAAAATAAAAATATCTAGAAATATGTATATAATATTTAATATGCACAGTGTTAGCCATAGTCCACACAGGGGGGATATTGGCACTTTTTACTGGTGGGTGGTATTTGGGGGTAGGAAGAAGTTGGTGCTACCAAGTTTCGATCAGGAGTACGGGCAGCATACCAATGCCCGACCTAGACGAGAACTTTTTAGAGAAGGAAGGAATTTCCTTCCCTTGGCTTAGATGTACCATAAAAATAATATTGCTGCGTGTTGTTTACCTGCGAATTTGAAGTGATAATAATATAATAATTTAATTATTATTGCGTGCCGTGGGTTTGTAATACACTTATCGTTTATATCAAAAACTGTAACTTAATTGAACACGCACACAATAATTTCGATAATCATATAAGGAATTACGAGTAGCAGCATTATTGTGCTGATTCGTCTAAGCACAAGAGGAGGAAGATGCTTCCCGCTCTAAAACCCTAAAACCTTATGGTGTGGGTTGGCTTAAAGGAAATTGATTCGGCTATTTTAAAATTGCGAAATTTCTGAAAGGAGGACTGTGCAGTTCCTTACATGTGATTTGAAGGTGATAATATAATAATTTAATTCTCATTACGTACTGTGAATTTGTGATACAATTATTATTTATATCAAAACCTGAAAGGTTTTTTTAGCACTCACGCAAGTAACCTCGGTAATCAACAAGATACTCCGCGGAGAAAAATTATTGAGCTGGCACGTCTTGGCACAAGGGAAGGGAAATATATCCTCTTCGTGCTGAAGCGTGTGAACTGGCCCCACTGACTTACAAGACATAGCCCACACAGAGGGTGATATTGGAACTTTTTACGGATGAGAAGTATTCGGGGGTAGGAAAAAGTCCGTGTTACCCCGTAACCTCCAGAATATACAAGCCATGAACAAAGTCGAAAAAAGAAAGCAGCGGGCCGGTCAGCAGGCGACATCCAAAGTCTTCTTCCCTTGTCTTACTGCAGGAGTTTTTCATATAAAAGGTACTTGTATTTTGTTCGCTATAATTTCCATAAATTTTTTCCACATGCTATTTTTTTCTAAACTATTACAAAGAAAATATATTTACTTGTAATTTGTTTTAACTTCATTTGCTGTGGGAGCGGCAGTTTTGGGCTTTAGGACCTGTTTAAGGTTAAATTTTAGTTTTTCCTCCATCACGAGTATACAAAAAGCAGTGAGAGTGAGCTCTTACTGCATGCTGTACCCGGCACGTTAAGGCGTTTTAATGTGTTGGTGCCTGCGCTGACTTCATGGCTTGTATTATATTCCGGGGGTTACGGCCAAAGAATAAATAACTAAAAGAAGGGACACAGAAGACTGTTTCGATTGTTTTCCATTTAAATGTACACGGTGAGAAAAGGAAGGAAAAGAGAAAAAAAAAATTAAACCCTCTTTGAACATTTTACGAATAATGTCTGATTTACATTACTCGAACATTGCTAGAAAACAGAGTAAGTAGTTTCCCCTTATCTGAAAATACTTTAGAACGCTAAGGACAAAAGATAACCCAGCAAAATTTTACTGAGTTAAATGTCAAATTCCCCGATGAAGGGGAAATTTTTACTGACATAATCAGCCATCAAAAGTTCTAGAGAAGTATATTTTATGGCAATAAATTTTGCTATTATGGCAGAAAACTCATACATATAACTACAAGCGGGTACGAATATAATCGTATTTGAAGAATGTCACAGCACATCAGCTGGAATGTGTCAAAGTTTATTAAAAAATTTTAAACATTTTTTCAAAAATTATTACATTTTTTTTTAAATGTGTCAAAATTTTAAAGGGAATATTTTTTATTCTCTATTGTTTTCTGTATCTGTATTGTTCTTGAAGATAGTGCCTTTTCTTATACGATTTTGAACTTCAGCATAAACGTCCAACTTGGCTGATTTACATTACTCGAACATTGCTAGAAAACAGAGTAAAGAGTTTCGCCTTATCTGAATATACTTTAGAACGATAAGGACAAAAGATAATCCAGCAAAATTTTACCGAGTTAAATGTCAAATTCCCCGACTAAGGGGAAATCTTTATTGCCATAATTAGCCATAAAAAGTTCTAGCCAGAAGTATATTTTATGGCAGTAAATTTTACTATTATGGCAGCAAACTCATACATATAACTACAAGCGGGTACAAATATAATTGTTTGCATGCACACAAATTAAAAATATTTGAAGAAAGTCACAGCACATCAGCTGGAATGTGTCAAAGTTTATTAAAAATTTTTAAACATTTTTTAAAAAAATTTAAAATTGTTTTTTTTTTATAATTTTTAAAAAAATTGTTAATTGTTTTTTATAAAGTAAATATTTGTCAAAATTTTAAAGGGAATATTGTTCTTGAAAATAGTGCCTTTTTTTATCCGATCTTGAACTTCAGTATAAACATCCAATTAATTTATGCAATTGACAAATTGATGAAATGCCACAAGTGACACTTCGCTATAAAAGAGTGGGAAATAATGCTTTGACAGTCGATCACCTCTTCCTTTTTTTCGAACAGTGCAAAGTAATAAGACCCTCTCACTCACTTTCTCAGTAAAATCGCATGTTCGAGTAATGTAAATCAGCCAACAGTGCAAAGTAATAAGACCCTCTCACTCACTTTCTCAGTAAAATCGCATGTTCGAGTAATGTAAATCAGCCGTAAGACAAAAAATGTGGAAGCGAAGATTACATGTAACAAAATGGAATAGCAAATGATTTATTTTCGATTTTACGCTCATAAAATGTTCTCGCGTTTTTATGAAAACAGGTTTTTCTGAAATTGTCCCAATTTTTTTAGCAGGAATTCTAAACTTTGTTGGTGTAATCACATGATATGTGAACAGCACGTTTTTCTGTTTACATTTGTTTTGCTCGAAAGAGATTAAGGGCCGGTTTCACAGTTCGAGTTTAAACTGAGTTTAAACCAACGAGGTAATAACTAAAGGAAATGCAATCATATGTACGATCCGTGTACATGAGCGTACCCAAAATTGCCCTGAATTTGTGTATGTTTCACTCCGCCATTTTTGGTCTTCGCTGTCAAATCCATATTTAGGTTTGGATGGTTTTGGGCTTGGTGCATTGACGCAGGAAAACCCGTGAAATTACCGTAGGGGCCACGAAGCAAATATTACTCACAAACTTTTTACCACTGAACTTTTCTTCAAAATTATTAACTTTTTTACGTTCACGTTTGCAAATTCAGTAAAGACTTTTGAGTATATGAAAATAAAAGCGATTAAAATTGCGCATAGGTTGTACAATTGTGTACAGGTGTACAAATTTTATGGCGCTTATGTACAAATAATATCAGTGTCATTGTGTTAGAATTGGGTACGCGATATTTTCTCATTTGCATCTCCTTTAGTTCTTACCTCGTTGGATGGCCCAAAATAAAATAAGATTTCTCGTATAACTTTTATTAATAATCAATGGACACCGTGTGCTTAGTCTAGTCTTATCGTAACAAGTCACGTCTCTTCTTCTTCCTATCCAGTACAACATTCTTAATCTATTATTCACACAACTTGCTGCTAACGCCATATATTCTTTAAGCAGGATTTACATTATGATGACATGCAAATTTTACAGAAATTGTGAGGGAGATAGTGCATCGTATACGGAAATTTATTTATGAGTGACGAGAGAAGCAAACGCGTCCTGAATTTTTTCCGGACGTCGACTTGTCACTGTGTGCGTGTCCGGAACCATAAAAAGACCTCAAGCATAGGGAGTTTTTATAGTTACTGAAACTAAAACATATTTATTGGCAACCCTAATTTGTCAATTTCGACTACTGCAGCTGCCATATTGCTGTTTTGTTACTATAATTTTATGGCATATACATATCTGCCAAGAAAAATTATTTGTAATTAAATATTGCGAAATTGAAAGTTATTAAATATTGCTTTATAGAAAATATTGATCTTATTTCTGAGGTAGTTTTTTTGTCCACAAGCAGAGAGTAGTGTGTTCACAGATTGACTGCAGTGGTGCTTTTTCTTTATAATTTGCGATAATCCGTCATGTGAACACGAACCGGACTGGAATTATCTTCACCGACGTTAGTTCGGTAGGGTAGTGGAGTGGGATTATTTTCATGTGAGCACTTGAGTGTATTAAATGGATTAACGTTTACATATTGGGCAAATTAGTTACTGAACTTTTTGTTTACTATGAAATAATTATTAAATAAAAATTTCGTTATCGTACAAAATGATGATTGTAGAACTGAATTACAGTACCACCTGATATTTTGCGACAAATTTTTTCGATAAAATCTCATCCTTTGCTTTGAACTCCTACGTGCTTTCATGCAATATTTTAGAAATTGTAAAATTATACTTCTTTTCATGATCCGTCTTTGAATATCTACGAAAAAACGATTAAAAACTTGACAATTTCCAATTAGATAGTTTGAGAGTTTAGCCATAAAAAGTAGAGGGGACTGTACGTGTGAGGTATTGCGATGTTGCTTCCGCAGCATTTAAATTTCAATAAACTATCTCCCTCACAATTTCTGTAGAAATTGGATGTCATCATAATGTAAATCCTGCTTTATTCTGTCAAGATTTTTCGAAGCTACTACAATAAAAATATAAAACGGATCTTAGTAACTAAACTTCTTCCCAATATGAACATATTTACCGTCTACAAATTTACAGCTTTTGTAAAACTTAATTAATTCTAATGTCGGTTTTTATTTTCATACGACATCTTTTTGTTTTTCATTTCATTTAAGGAGGAAAATATCCTTAGTATTATTATGAGAAAAGAATGCGAATATAAACATATATTCGCTGAGTTCTGTATTCGTTGAACATGTTAATTCCTTTAGCCAACTCTTTCAAACCTTTCACTAAATTGCTTTCAAAATAATCTTGGATTTTATCCTTTAAAACAAAAAAAAAACAAAAATGTTAAAGAGCTCCATTGATCGTACAGTATTTCTCAAGGGGCTTCATTAAACAGGAATGCTACCAAAAGGGAAAAATAGTAGGAAGTTCTTCCTTATGAATTCGTTTAGGATCTATATATATGCCCTAGACATACAGCACTCTTAATGAAGAAATAACTAGCGACTCATTAGTCTATAATGTTTAATTATAAACTGCAAACACACAGCCATTTATTTAATTAAGTTGTTCTGTCAAACTCGTTTTGATAAAATTATCACATTAAAGAAGCAATATGGATAAACTTTGTTTTCATTTATTTTATTTTCAATTTAACAATTTGCAAATAAGAAAAACATTATATTAAAAAAAAAATATTGATAATATAATTTGTGATTTGCATTTCTTTGCATTTCTTCTTCTTATTTTTCAAATCGGCAGATGCACAGCGGAGCTCCAGATTTACATTATATGCCAAATCTAGCACATTTTTCCTCATTATAGCTATAATGAAGGTGGAAAACACTTCATTAGTGTACTTCATTATGATCTTATTTTCCAGCCATAGCTATGGATAGTGACGTATACTATGTGACACACGGCATTTTAATGAATAGTTAATACAAATGATTCAATAGGTCATGCTGTGTGTCTAGGGTAATATACTCTAGCAGGCGCAGCTGGCGATCCAGAATATCAAATCGTCTCTTTAACTCGTAACATAGTTCAGTTACTGAAGAAGATTCTGTTTAATTTGAACGAGATTCAATTCATCTGGGTCTATTTTAATATTGTTACGTGCAATAGAAAGAGACAACTGGTGACATCTACTGGCAATGGAGAAGTAAACGACTTTAGGTTCGGAGAATTGATTATGGTATCTACAGGAAGGTTCAGGAATAGAATGAATAGAACAGTCAAGAAGCTTCTGGAAAATAGAACACTCGAGAATAATCTGGAGAGTTTCTAGGGTATAAATATAACAGTTGTCATAGCCAGAATAAGAGTCTTGTCTTAGACGTTGCAGTGTTAACAAGCGAAAGTAATAACATGCGGAAGTGTTGTAATTAGATTGCGATAATTGAAAGTACAGTATTAAGCGATAATTAAAGTTGAGTTGATTAACAGAAAGTTTATGAATTTTGTATGATTAGAGTGAAATAAAGAACTTGTATATTAAGTATTTAATATTGTGTTTTAAATAACGAAACGCTCGCAACAACTGGTGTCAGAAGTGAAATAAATTCGCGAAATAAAGTGGTGGCAATTGACTTTAAAATTCAAAGTGTGATTAATTTTGTGAAATTGTGTTAAATTTTGAAAGTTCTGTAAAATAATATATATTCAACTTAAAGTGAATTACTAAAGTAATGGGGCGAAAATTCGAGGAGCTTCGAACGCAGGATTTGAAAGTGGAGTTAGGGAACCGGTCATTACAAACGACAGGTGCAAAGAAAGTTCTAGTCGAGCGACTCAGACAAGCTTTGATAGAGGAAGGAAAGAATCCTGAAACATTTGTTTTCGAAGATAACTTGGAAGAAACCGAAGTTGAAGAAGAGCCTGCGATGAAAATGGAACAGTTTTTGAGTACTTTAATGAGCAAAATGGAAGCCCGTTTTGATGAACAAAAGAATTCTCTCGAGGAACAAAAGAATTCTATGGAAGCCCGTTTTGATGAACAAAAGAATTCTCTCGAGGAACAAAAGAATTCTCTCGAGGAAATAAAGAATTCTCTCGAGGAACAAAAGAAATCTATGGAAGCTCGTTTTGATGAACAGAAAAATTCCAATGAGGAACAAAAGAATGCTTTTGAAGAACAAAAGAATTCTCTAGAAAAACAAAAGAATTCTCTGGAATCCCGTTTAGATGAGCAAAAGAAATCTATGGAAACCCGCCTGGACGAGCAAAAGAATGCTTTTGAGGAACAAAAGAATACTCTACAGAATTGTCTAGAAACTTGTTTGGAGGAACAGAAGAACTTTCTGAAAGGTTCATTAGACGAACAAAATGTGAAAATTGAAGAAATCCAACAGGAAGTGTTGGAAGTTCGACAACAAGTGTCGGGAGTACAACAAAATGTTACAGAACAGCTTGACAGTTTTAAAGCAGATCTAGAAAGAATAAAGCATCGTCAGCCACTAAACGTAGCAGCTGAAATATCTGGCGCAGGTAGAATGAAACCTCCAATATTTGATGGACAAAATTCATGGCATATCTTCAAGAGACAATTTGAGGCAGCTTCAGAGGTAAATGGATGGAATATTGAAGACAGAGCTATAGCTCTGGTGTTAGCACTTCGAGGTCCTGCTTCAGAGCTCTTACAAACTGTACCGATTGAAAATCAACTTGATTACACTTCATTAGTACAGGCGATAGAATTACGTTATGGAGATGAGCACATGCAGCAAGTATATCGCCTACAGTTGCGCAACAAGATTCAAAAGCATGGCGAATCGCTACAACAATTGCAGGCTGATGTGGAAAGATTAGCGCATCTTTCATACTCCAGCGTAAATGCGGATTTCCTTAATGAAGTGGCAACGGAGGCATTTGTGAACGCTATTGCAGATCAAAATTTACAACAAGCGTTAAGGCTAGCAGGAAAGAAATCAACAGCAGAAGCACTAGCTTATGCATTAGCGTATGAATCCGCCAGACAAGCTTCACGGAGTGCAGTACGAGTAAGAGAAATTTCAGTGGAAGAATGTACTTGTAACAGAGTGCAATCATCACAGAGCCCGCCTTCACGTGGTGTCCTACGATGCTGGAATTGTAATAGATCAGGGCACCTTCAAAGAGACTGCAGAAAACGTCGACGAGTGGAATCACTAGAAGAAGGGAAAGAAGAATGCCAAAGATGTCGAGCCAGGGAACAAGCTATTCGTGGAGAGACTAGATATCAAGCAGCGACTAGTCGCATCAGCTCTCCTGTTGAGCAATCGGAAAACTAGTAAAAACCAACTTTGTGGGGCAGAAGTTGGTTGGTGGAATCGGCAGCCCCGAAGTCATCATTCAAGGAGGCCAGTTGCAGAGAAATAATAGCAGTCTTGTTATATATGGAAGAGTAGGAAAAAATGACTGCGCAGTCACTATCGATACTGGAGCTGCAAGATCAATTATTAGAACAGATCTTGTTAAGAATAAATGGCTTCATAATACCACCAAATATCTACTAAGAACAGCAACTGGAGCAGCAGCACGGGTGTTTGGACAAATAACTTTAGATGTTCAACTAGGCGAACTACTATTTCCTCACACTTTCCTGGTTTCAGACATAATGGATGAATGCATTCTTGGAATAGATTTCATGACCACATACAAAATAAATCTGGATGTCGGAGAGCGGACTCTCAAATATGGGAACATAGAAATTCCTATGAAATTAGGAGAAGGAGCAGATCATCCTGTGAAAGTAAGGACGATGGTCTGCGAAAATATAACTCTTTCGCCGTGCTCCGAGACACTAATATGGACAAAGCTTACTGATGGCATCGGGACCTGCAGATTCTATCTGGTGGAGCCTAACCCCACAAAAGTCACATCGAGCATCATTGTGGGGAAGACTTTAGTGAAGGCAAAAGGTGCAACATTAATACCAGTAAGAGTGCTTAACACATCCGAAAATGAGGTACAACTAAAAGAAGGTGCTATAATTGGAAATTGTGAACCCGTTTACCAAATCGTCAATTTGGGTAATGGTAGTAATGTCAAGGAGACAAAAACTATACCAGCTACTACCCAACAGGTTCAGAAACTTCTTTCGTCCAGTGCCTTAAGTAAACAACAACACAACGATGCCAAAGAGGTGATCGATGAATTTTCGGAACTATTTGCAATGAATGATGATGACTATGGTAAAACAAATCTTGTCCAGCATCGGATCGATACAGGAGAGTCCAGGCCCATTCGACAGACACCACGAAGATTGCCATTAGCCAAACAACCAGAAGTTGCAGACATGATGAACTCTATGAAGAAACAAGGCATAATAGAGGAATCTAACAGCCCTTGGACATCGCCGGTTGTTCTGGTTAGGAAAAAGGATGGCAGCACCCGATTCTGTGTAGATTACCGCCAAATAAATAACGTGACGAGAAAAGATAGCTATCCATTACCAAGGATTGATGACACGTTGGATACCCTTTCCGGAGCGCAATGGTTTTCCACGCTGGATTTAAAGAGTGGTTACTGGCAAGTGGAAATACATCCCGAGGACCGAGAGAAAACTGCTTTCTCAGTTGGCAGTGGCTTATGGCAATTCAAAGTAATGCCATTTGGGTTATGTAATGCTCCAGCCACATTCGAACGACTAATGGAATGTGTTCTACGTGGTTTAATCTGGAAAACATGTCTTGTCTACTTGGATGACATAATAGTAATCGGAAGGACATTCAAGGAACATAAAAACAACTTACGGGACGTACTTCAAAGACTCAAAGATGCAAAATTGAAGCTCAGTGCGAGTAAATGTGCTCTATTCAAAGATGAAGTTAAATATTTAGGGCACATAGTTTCATCACAAGGAGTAAGAACCGATCCAGAGAAGATAGAAGCCGTCAAAAATTGGCCAGTTCCAAAGGACAAACATCAATTACGGAGTTTTCTTGGTTTAGCTACCTACTACAGGCGATTCGTGAAAGGTTTTGCAGATATAGCAAGAAGCCTACATCAACTTACAGAAAAGGGAAGGCCGTTCATATGGTCGGATAAATGCAACGAAAGTTTTGAAAATTTGAAGCAACAGCTCTGTGAAGCTCCAGTACTTCATTATCCAAAGCTGGGAAAAACATTTATATTAGATACGGATGCCAGCAATGAAGGTATTGGTGCAGTGCTTTCGCAGGAGGAGAATGGTCAAGAAGTTCCAGTAGCTTACTATAGCAAAGCACTTTCAAAGCCAGAGAAAAATTATTGTGCTACAAGAAAAGAGCTACTTGCTATTGTAAGTTCAACAAAACATTTTCATAAATATCTCTACGGGCAGAAATTCATCCTTCGCACCGACCATGCAGCGCTTAAATGGCTTCTGCAGTTTAAGAACCCTGAGGGACAAGTCGCGAGATGGATAGAGCGACTCCAGGCTTATGATCTTGAGATCCAACACCGAAGAGGTCGTATCCATGGAAATACAGATGCCCTTTCACGACGTCCATGCAAACTTGAATGCAAACATTGCGCACGGGTGGAAGAAAAAGAAACAACAGCAACTATACAGTTGGTAACCGTAGAACCATCTACTGGTTGGGACAATGAGGACCTGAGAACAGCACAACGAGAAGATCCGGACATTTCACCTATTCTCGCTTGGAAAGAAGATATGGAAAGACCAGACTGGAAGGATATTTCGGAACGGAGTGAGAAGCTGAAAAGTTACTGGGCTCAATGGAACTCTCTTCATGTTGAATGTGGTATATTAAAACGCAAATGGGAAGCACCTAACGGCGAATATTTCCGAATGCAGATAGTCGTGCCAGAATCAAACGTCAAAGATGTTCTAGAAGAAATGCACGGTGGAACCTCTGGAGGACATTTGGGAGTGAACAAAACAATTTCCAAAATACGGGAAAGGTTTTATTGGCTACATATGTGAGAAGATGTGGAGGAGTGGTGCCGCAGATGCACTGTCTGCGCTGCTTGCAAAGGACCGCAACACAGAAGCAGAGGTGAAATGCATAAGTATAATGTCGGAGCCCCCTTTGAAAGGATAGCTGTAGACATCGCTGGACCTTTTCCTGAAACGGATGGCGGTAACCGTTATATTTTAGTTGCCATTGACTATTTCAGTAAATGGCCTGAAGCTTATGCAATCCCTAATCAAGAGGCAGCCACAGTTGCGGAACAAATAATAACGAATTGGTTCAGTAGGTTTGGAGTGCCTCACGAACTTCATTCGGACCAAGGACGGAACTTCGAATCGCGGACTTTCCAGGAGATATGTAAAATGTTGGGAATAAGAAAAACTAGAACAACTCCTCTACATCCACAATCTGATGGCATGGTAGAGCGCTTCAACAGAACATTGATCGAGCATCTAAAGAAAGTAGTTGACTATCATCAACGCGATTGGGATCGACACATTCCTATATTCCTAATGGCTTATAGATCAGCTATTCATAGTACTACCGGACAAACTCCAGCTAAAGTCATATTCGGAAGAGAGATGCGTTTACCTAGCGACCTCAAATTCGGTACCCCCAGAGGTGAACAAAAGTTACCAGAAGACTACGTATCGTAGCTCAAACAACAATTAGCTGATGTGCACGAGGCCACGAGGACGAAATTAGGAACAAATACTGATCGGATGAAGACCCGCTATGACTTACGTGCTAATTCCGCAGGATTCAATGAAGGTGATCTTGTTTGGCTCTACAATCCGAGACGACGTAAGGGACGTTCTCCAAAATTGCAACAACACTGGGAAGGACCGTATTCAGTAGTAACTAGAATTAATGACGTGGTATACAGGATTCAGCGTGGCACAAGAGGCAAGCATAAAATTGTTCATTTGGACCGCTTGTGTCAATACTACGAGCATCAAGACCGTGGACCACCTGTTGTTCGGGACGAACAAACTTAAGAAGGGGGCAGTGTTACGTGCAATAGAAAGAGACAACTGGTGACATCTACTGGCAATGTGGCAATGGAGAAGTAAACGACTTTAGGTTCGGAGAATTGATTATGGTATCTACAGGAAGGTTCAGGAATAGAATGAATAGAACAGTCAAGAAGCTTCTGGAAAATAGAACACTCGAGAATAATCTGGAGAGTTTCTAGGGTATAAATATAACAGTTGTCATAGCCAGAATAAGAGTCTTGTCTTAAGGCCAAAACACAGTGAGGACGACACAACAAAGTCGCCGTAAATTGGTTGCTGTCAAAGATTCGAATATACGGCAGTCCCATATACTTAACACAATGAGGGCGACGCGATAAGTTGCCAACAAAAAGTTTGCGAAAATCTCTAAATTAGTCGCCAACATAATTGACATTTCTGTGTGGACAGTGAATAATTGACATTCATGTTATGTGGATTTGGATATTTTTATGAAACATAGTAAATTAAAAGATAATAGTAAATAAACTAGTTATTAAAAACTTGAATAAAATTAATTTCATTTATTAGTTTAACAAATTATGGGCTTTGAGAAGGAATTAATAGAGAAAATGAGGGAAAAAGTTATGTTGTGCAATAAACGTCATCCCATAGAAATTTCTTCTTAGTCTTCTTTTTAGTTTTTTCTTTATGCTTTGCAATTTTAAGTAAGCCGCATAAGCTATACTAGCGATTTTCCTTAATTTTTGCCTTTTGCCATTTCTTTTACAATAAATAAAGCAAAGATAGCTGTCAAAAACATTTGTCGAGTCGCGTTCATTGTGTTTTAAATGCGACAATATCGTCAACTAAGTTGCCAACATTGTTGTGTCGCTCTCACTGTGTTTTGGCCTTTAGACGTTGCAGTGTTAACAAGCGAAAGTAATAAACGTGCGAAAGTGTTGTAATTAGATTGCGATAATTGAAAGTACAGTATTAAGCGATAATTAGAGTTGAGTTGATTAATTGAAAGTTTGTGAATTGTATAAGATTAGAGTGAAATAAAGAACTTGTATATTAACTATTTAATATTGTGTTTTTAAATAACGAACCAAAGGCCACGCTCGCAACAATATGTTCCTCAAACTCTAGTCCAAAGGACATGCTTGAAATAGATGAACATTTGAGTCTTTGTAATTAACAGAAACATTAATGTTTTCAGGTTGAATCATATTTTGCAAAATTTTTAAAAACGTGTGTGAAATCGAAGAATATAGTAAATAAATTCTCCCACACGAAGATGTTTCATTATTGCCAGCACAGTTATGCTTGCTTATGCCAACCAAAAAAATCGGAAAAGAGTAAAACAAAAAATTTGCTGAAATTTTGTATGTGCAATCCACAAACTTATGTAAAAAATTAAACACAAAACTTAAGGTAGATTTTGACCTTTCTGCGTGGAAGAGGTGGAAGAATCGAAATGTTTGAAAACTTGTGGTAGATCTTCCACAATTGCCGAAGAGTGGAAGCACCCCGATTCGAAGGAACTAATGAGAATCTAATTAGATGATATATAATTAGAACTTCTGCTGTCAAATTTAAAATCGTGTTGGAAGGAAGGCTTGTATGCACTGACATATAATAAGAATGGACTGAGCGTTGTTAAAAACAATAGCACAAATTTTGAACATGCTGTGAAAACCCTTTATTCATCCCCCCCGATTCGAAGGAACTAATTAGAATCTAATTAGATGATATAAAGAGTTTTCCAATAAGAGGTGTTATTTTAATTAGCCTGCTATTTCGGTAGATGTCACTTTTGGAGCTGTCATTTTTTGACATTTGACAAGTAGAAACTACGCCATTAATAAAAATGGAACGATACACGATTCAACAACGCATTGAAATTATTAAAATTCACTATAAAAATGGTGAAAATGTGGCAGAGACGGTTCGTAAAACTCGAACATTTTTAGGTCGTCGTGAAGCACCTTGTCGGACCGCAATACAGAAATTGGTAGAAAAATTCGAGCTGTCGGGACTAGTTAGTGATGTGAAGAATAAAACCCGTGCACGTCGCTCAAGAACAGCCGAGAATATTGCTGCTGTAGCCGAAAGTGTTAAAGAAAACCCAGGTTTGTCCATTCCTCGTCGTTCTTTGGAATTAGGCATTCCACAAACGTCATTACACCGTATTTTGCATAAAGATTTGGGTCTTAAGGCTTATAAAGTTCAGTTAACACAAGAACTCAAGCCGGCCGATCATCAACAACGTGGAGTCTTTGCTGATTGGGTCCTTGAAATGTATGAAAATGATCCGGAATTCCATCGAAAACTCATCTTGAGTGATGAGGCCCATTTCCACCTCGATGGCTTCGTCAACAAGCAAAATTTCGCATCTGGGGCTCGGAAAACCCAAGACTTATTGTTGAAAAGCCTCTCTATCCTCAACGTGTGACTGTTTGGTGCGGTTTATGGTCCCGCGGGGTCATTGGACCTTATTTTTTCGAAAATGACGCTAGAGCAACAGTTACGGTGAATGGATTCCGCTATCGACAGATGATTAATGATTTTTTATGGCCGGAATTGGATGGTATTGATCTGGACAACGTTTACTTTCAACAAGACGGCACTACGTGCCATACAAGCAACGAAACCATTGATCTTTTACGGGAAATGTTTCCGGACCATGTTATCTCTCGAAGAGGTGATCACAATTGGCCACTTCTTCCTTTGGGGCTACGTGAAAGAGAAGGTCTACGCCAACAGCCCAGCGTCGATTCAAGACCTCAAAGATGGAATTCGTGAGGCTATCGAGGACATAGGGCAGCCACTTTGCGATTTGGTTATGAAAAATTTCATGAAAAGGATATGGTCCTGTAGGCGTGGTCGTGGTGGTCATTTGGCTGATGTTATTTTCCATTATTAACGGCATATCTTCCTCTTTATAATTAAATGAAGATCCGATCATTTTTCTCAAAAAATGGCACTTTTCTTTGAATATCAAAATAACACCTCTTATTTTTAAAATCGTGTTGGAAGGAAGGCTTGTATGCACTGACATATAATAAGAATGGACTGAGCGTTGTTAAAAACAATAGCACAAATTTTGAACATGCTGTGAAAACCCTTTATTTCGTACAATTGTACACCGATTCATAAGTAATTATTATTTGTTGATTAAAAACCCTAAAGATGTTGAAAAATAGTATATTACATTGCATAAAAACTATTTAAGAAGTTAAAACTGTTTTAATTAACACAAAAATTAATTTTTTTGTTACTGAAAAATGTTCTCCTCTGCAGATTTGATGTAAAACTTTATTGAGCTTTTAAGAGATAAACGTTTATAAACAATATATTTGTCTCAATTTTCATATCAATTCCAATGCTTACATTATCATGGGATCACTTCTCTATAGTTGTCCATTTATGGTTTAAGTATTGCACATATTCCGCTGAACTTCAAATAATAAATTCTATACGAAATCTACCATAGATCAGTTTCAGTTCAGTGGATTTTCCAAATGAATATATGTATATAAAATAGAACTAGAGGGCAAAACAACATTTGTAATCTTGTCTCTGTCCCCCATAACTACTTTTAAGGATTGCCAGACAAAAATTGCTTAATTTTATTCCCTTAAAGATCGAGTTTAAGGAATATTTGATGTTATAGAAGATAAGCTTCCAATAACTATAATAATTTTGAATATATTTGGAATTTGTTGAGCTTGTAATATGAATGTTAAAGCGAAAATAAAACTTGAAATTAAGATAGTTTTCGCACCCTTGACAACAAAAGTGTACCCATATAAATAGAAGATCAAGTAGTCTATGTTATCCATGTTAGTGGTAATCGTATAATATGGTATTGACATAAGCGAACCAGATGAATGATTTTTAGTTTGCCTCTCGTGCCACGCTGAATTCTGTATACCACGTCATTAATCTTAGTTACTACTGAATACGATCCTTCCCAGTGTTGTTTGTAATTTTGGAGATCGTCCCTTATGTCGTTTCAGGTTGAACAGCCAAACCATCTTCATTAAATCCTGCGGAATTAGCGCATTTAGCTGGTCTTCATCCTATAAGTATTGTTCCACAACTGTAGTTGCTTTTTGATTGGGGATCGCATAAGCGTAAGGTCATTTATTGAAATAGTCAATGGCTACTAATATGTATATAACGGTTACCGTTATCCGTTTCTGGAAAAGGTTCATCAATGCCTACAGCTACATATAATTTTAAAGGGGGTAGAACTAGGAACCTAGGGCCTTGAGTAACATCCCACTGGGAAAAAGAGCGCTATAAGAAACCTCCTGAGGCGCTTCCCTGGAAGCTCGTAACCCCTCTTTTCTTTATTCCAGTTCATTGCTTTTTAACATAGGCAAGTCCGCAGAGACAGAGGACGAAGAAGTTGTTTGACTGTGTCTTTTCGAAAGCTTTAATGAGGTTTTTGGATAATCATCGCAGTGCTTCTTCCTTGATCTCAAAAAGGTGCATCCTGAAAACAGCATTGAAGCGCCTGCGTTTGCTTGTGGTTATTTATTTTACTTTTTATTGTGGTATTAAATTTTATGAAGTTGATTAAATATATTATATATATACATTTATTGTAGTTTTTGGCAACAGAAAAAGTAACAACTCTTTAGAACTCTACCGTTAAATTTAAAAACACATTTAAATGTCGAAATATAGAAATTTTGACAGTATAGCAAGTACGATATTTTTCTTGTTTTTTAAATTAAAATAAAAACT
The DNA here is from genome assembly GCA_963924295.1 of Dioctria rufipes. Lineage (NCBI taxonomy): Eukaryota > Metazoa > Arthropoda > Insecta > Diptera > Asilidae > Dioctria > Dioctria rufipes. Next base: position 225,958,038 of record OZ002740.1, read on the forward strand.
TCACTCCACACTGAAATCCACACTCAAAATGAGAAATGGGTTTTTCTTCGCACAATAGTAGAAAAATTCATAGTTTAAATCGTGGAAAAGAGATGAAATTAGTCTTTGTTGTTTGTTGTTCAGCTGGAGCTTATCAAATATTCTTCTATAGAGCTTGCAAGTGATTGCTCTAGAGGAAGAAGATGGATAGATCAGTGAATATGCCCTATACCCACTATGCCCTCTATCTTAGATCCGTCTGTATACCAGACGAGTGAACCGTATGGGAAATTCAGTCAGCCCACAGTTTTTCCAGCTTTGGGGGTTTTTTATAACTACTAAACGGCGCCGAATCTAAAGGTAGAAGTACATCCAGGCCTCGAGGCTTCCTCGAGGCATTGTAAAAATTTCCAATACGGGTTTTTCAATCAGGCGACACAAAACCAAGCCTAGCAGCTAGCCTCAAGGCCTAGTCGCTAGGCGTGCTTTACTCAATGTTGGAAATTCTTCTCTCAGGCCTACTTCTGTCAACAGATTTCTTTTTATACCCTAGATGAAATCTAAACAGTATACTAAGTTTGTCAAACCACTTCAAAAATCAAACTTTCACAGATGGGTGACCATACGAAATGACATCATCTAGGGTATAATAAGAATTGGCCTTAGACCAATTCTAGCTTTTTTACTTGTTTTTTAAAATTTTGTTCTATCAAATGAGATATTTGGGAAATAAGAATCACTCGATATTTATAATCAACATTTTTGAAAACCGATAATAAATTATTTCTGGCCAGAATTGTAAAGGAATTGTCGCAAATACTATCAAAATTACAAAGGCAGCACCGAGCTCGGAGAATAGTTGTTTTGATAGAATTGATGCTTAGAGCTTCGTTTTCTGACCAGCGCGTAGCAATATTTAGGGCTCTTTGCATTAGGTTCGTAATCGTACCATCATGCCTTGTCTCTTATTGTCATCAGGGTTATCTAGTATATCATAGCCCGCGTTCGAGAAATTATCAGGAGCTCGTCTATCACCATCGACCAAGAAAGGACTGATAAGTTTCCACCTTTTGGGTAGCCATTTCCCTCTGGGGCCTTATAAGGTTTAAAACTGCTTATAGTCCATATTTTCTTTTCAGCAGATGCGCCCTGTAATACTTTTATTCCTTTCTCCAGATACCATTGTTTCTTCAGAATTCCTATTTCATTTACGCCGTCCTTTTCTTAAGCTTTTTGGAGTCTAGCTGCTGTTGGGGGTTAGTCTTGTATTCCGGACATGTGGTTTCTCAAAATTCTTCTTTTTGATTTTCTTACCTCCTTCTTATAGGTTAAGGCCTCTCCCACCGGTGCGGTGGGTTCGTTTGACCTTATTAAAGGGTTTTCTTACTTCTTCTTACGTTTGGGGAAGTCATTCCAAAATCTCTGGATGCTCTCCTTTGTTTGGTGGGATAGCTTTCTTGGAAGGGGTATGCATTATTATTTCCTTTAGTGTTAAGGAGTTAATTTCCAAGTCTGGGATCGCGTTAATAGGTTCAGAGATCTCCGATCTGACGGTTAGTCATTCATGAAAGCCAAGCATTTTACGGAAACCAGCCAGTCCTCGAGATTAGAAGACCGGTCTTGCACACGATCTTACAGATGTTTTATACCAGACGGGTTTTCTCTGGTATCTTTTGTATTTGGGATATTTACTCCCATTTTTTTAATTAACTCAGGTTGATCGTGTTGCCGCCGTTTATTCTTTCTTCGGAAATGAGAACACATCTTTTACCGGCTTATTACTCAGGTCGGCCGCAATTGTTATACCTCCGAAACTAGAACATTCATTTCTTTCTGCATGCAACATATAAGTTATGTTATCACCCAAGAAATCTTTATTACCAAGACACATTATTATCCGGAATACATATAATCGAAATAAAAGATTCAAAGCGTTACACTGCAGTGGATTTTCCAATAGCTTTTATGTAAATATCGGACAGCACAATAATTCCGGAAGCATACACTGATAACAGTTAAAATGTCTTACAGATTTGGATTATGCTCATGATATCTGACATTAGAATTTCAAGATTAAAGTATTTTATTATTGTGAAGTATAACGTTTTGTTTCTCACTATGCAGTTCGCTTTAATATTTCACTCCACACAGAGATAAATATGCTTCATATTATTAATGAATAAATAAAATAAATTGTGTATTAATGTAAGATTCATCTTTATAATGTAAAAAAATCAATATTTCTATATTAGAAATTAATGAAATTTCATTACGGCAATTAACTTGAATTCATTAATTTATTCTTATTTGGTATCACGTAATTTTCATACATGTAATGAAAAATGTTACATTCAAATAGGAAAACTTATTGAGATTGAAAGTGTTTCATTCAGACAATGTAGATTTTTAATATCTTAAATAATAAAATCTTTCATTGCGTCAACAATATGTTTTCATTATTCCAATGACATTTTTTCTTTTCGCTAATGAATAAATTTCAAAACTGTATTTTTGTAAAGACGTTAACGAGAAGTCATTACATTAATGTAACTTTTCACTCAGTAATGATTTTTTCAGTGTGTCAATAAAATTTTACATCGCCTCCATTTATTTCCTAAAGTATTCGACAGTCCCATACCATATACTTTCAGCACCGATCATAATGTGATAGATATTCAAAGATATTGTACGGGGTTATTGTTAATATTTTTCATTCGAACTTTTAAAAGTGGATTTTTGATAATTTCAGTTATTCATTAAAACATTAGATTCTACTCAGAAGTAGAAGTATCCCAGTGGATTCCGATCTTTGCGGATCACATTGCGTTGAAATATTTATCCACGCGATATTTGTACTAGTTGTATTAGGTTAAAAATTTGAAAATTTTTGACTTACTTTTTAAGTTTTTGCAATTCAATATTAAATTAAAAACATTAGATTAAAAATCCGTATTTTCTCAACACTAGTTATTCAAAAAACTAGCTCAATCAAAAGTAAATAGATGAGGAAATTACTGTTGATGTTGATCCAGATCGATTTCTAAAAAAACGTAGCTAACATTGAATTTGATATTGTTAAAAAAATATAAACTTTACTTTGCAATTTGTATAATTGAAACAAAATTTTATTATGTATCTTGAATTAAAAATTTGTATTTCAATAACGTATTTTTTTATATTTCCCTATTAACCCCCTTAATTAAAACGACTCCGTTGTTTTTTGTTTAGTAAATTTCTTCAGAACGCGTTGATCCAGTGAGCTGAAATTTTAATTAGTGTTTTCATAAAAATTGTAAATATTTTTTTCCCAAATGAACAAAATCGCGGAACACTTTCGTAGGGTTGCCACAGTTGCCATACAAAAATTTAATTTTCACCCCTGATACGAAAAGGGTATGAGAAATATAAAAATCAAATTATTAACATTTTCATTGCTTGATAAACTGGTTTTGAGGTAAATTTAAAAAAACAAACTTAGCTATTTTTTAAGACAGAGGCATGTGTAGGCTATGTTTACTGCATTGACATTTTTAAGTCAAATAATTTATACAAACATTTTATTAATAACACAAACATTAATATTTTCATTGAAGTAATGTAGAATTTTAATTGAATTACATTCAATTAAATTTAATATATTTGGTGAACATATACACCGTTTTAATTAATGACATAATATAGACATCAAGTAATTTTAATTTATTTCAATGCAACTCAATTAAAATTCCACATAATATTAATGAAAATAGTCATAATGTTTTCATAAATACAAAGCATAACTATCACTAAGGTAATGAAAGTATTTTGCATTAAATCAATGAAATTCTTACATTAAAGGAAGGAGAATTTTACAAAATATATTTCATAAATGCAATAAATAAAAAGATTACTCTTTTGGACTTTTTACTGGGTTAAACTTAATTTTGTTCTATTTTTCTCAAACTTTTCATTTCTTTCTTCCTTTTTCATTTTTTCATTTGTTTTTTTAATCACCCAATTTCGCTATTTGGGACCTGTTGATGAGTCAAACCAAGACTTGAAACTTGTCACCAAAAATTAATGGGTTGTGTGATGAAATAACAAATTAGAACATTTTTTAGCTTTTGCTATATACCGAAGATATCCCAAAAAATTCTTTCTTGAACAAAATAAATGCAATGTATAAAATATCATTGGGCTAATGAAAATATTCTTTAAAGGAATGACGTTTCCTACGTTGTGTTAATTAAAGCATTCATGGTATTAATGAAACTTCATTATTGCTATGAAATCTGTACATTACTATAAAGAAATCACATTTATTTTATTAATAACTAATTTCATTGTTACAATGCTAGCTTTCGTTAAAGATTTTTAGTTCCAGAAATAATGAATTAACATTCAATAACATAATGAACCGCTACATTGGAGGTATATTAATGAAAAGAATAATTGAGATAATGAACGTTTTCATTGTAATTATGCCTGTTTTTGGCTCAGTGCATGCGATATTTTGGTAACTTAAAATAGCATTATATTAGTTTTGGTGAAATTTGAAGTTTCAAATTAAATTAATCTATTATTTTGATTTTATTTTACTTTGAATATATTTTTGTATTAAAACAGAAATATTTTATTTCTATAAACTTTTTACTTGCAGATAAAAATTTTCACGCTGTCTGAATGGCACAGCCAAAATGGTCCGGATGGCTGGTTCAAAGTTGCTTGCCAGACTTCTACTCTTGATCTGTTCGGTGACTTTGATTTCCTTGTTGGCCTTAACAAAATGTGGATTCGGAGGACTAGGTGTAGATAATAATAGAATATCTGATGATGACGGTAAGTTTTTTTTTATTATATATATGATGGAAATTTTAAAATTCTATGTGACATTGGTTTTTAAAATGGCAACTTTTTGAACTTACTCGATGCTCTAGTCTGTTTTTTTGCGCTATACTATGACCTATAAAAGTAAGCGTTATTACAACGGATTGGCCAGTCAGTCACCTAATAAAAAACAAAATCAAGCGTATGTCATAATTATTCATGTCACCATAAAATGATTCTCGTCGTTAGTCGAAACTTGGTAATATCCAAATGATCATATATGATATTATCAAGGAAAATCATTTCCATTCTTTCAACATAATCTCTCTATCGTTAGAGTGGCCTGCAAATGCTGTCTTTTAAGTTGGAGGCAAATTTTTAAGCTATACTCATCTCCTGTGAACCGTTTCCTTCCTTCGCAAGAAGTGGAACAACTTCTAGAAGATACTAAGAAAACTAAGATAAGATTATTTGGTTGTGACAGTAATAAGTATTAATAAGCAAGTAGTTTTCCACTTTTAAAGCTCCCCTTGTAATATATACCATTACGACTTAGTATGCCTGAAAGGTCATAAGGCTGTAAATCCCAACAATCTATTTTACATGTTTTCTCATAGGCTAAAACTATCTTCACTACATGACAAAGTGTTTTTCTTGAGTGTTGAAAATTATATTGTAGAAACATTTTAATGTTTTTCCGAGAAAGGGTTCCTTTATTTAGTAATTTTTATTTCATGTCGTTTATATACAATACTTTCATTGAGAATTCAGAACTTAATTTGAAGGTTTGAAAACGGGCGAGAATATGTTTATCTTAGATTTTCAAATGCTCTATTATTGCAATTGAACTATAATATACTACTGCTATAGCAATCACAAGCCCAACTCAATCGTTACCACAGCAACCGCTACCGCATTATTGTGAACGAATTGATTTACAGCTGTATGATGCGGGTTCGAATCTCACGGGAAATAAATACAACACTCATATCGATGCCGTATTGTACCTTTGACGTGGTGCATCATCGACCCATTTTCGCACCGAAACTGCGATGAATTTATACGCGATGCACATAGGGAGGGTGTGGTAAGTCAGGCCACACTAATAAGTCAGCTGATTTTCTTCGTTACACGATCAGCGTTTGGTACTGCAAACTGCTCTATTTTACGTCAGTCAGCAACTAGAAAATCAGAAGGGAATTGAAGACTGGAAACTGACTGAATCGAACCGACTGTTATGCTCAGTCTGCATCAATAACGTAAATATAACAACCACTTGAGTTTTACTCATCGCACGAAATGATTTTGATAAAAGAAAATGTTCCTGCAGTTTGTGTCCTTTTAAGGCTTCGTACAACAAAATGAAAATATGCAACCCTTATAAAATTCCTCGTACGTCCATCTGTCTGTCTGTCACAAACGTTTTTCTCGAAAATGACGTGGTATTAGGTCTTCATGACGGGCACATATTTCAATAGTCAAAGATTATTAAATATTTTTTTAATGTGGTGGGCTGGGCGCCCTAAAAATTAATTATATTCTTTTGTATCATTGTATGAAAAGGCTACTTGCAAGGATTCCAAAAAACAAATTTCAATAGTTTTAGTAAATTAGTTATAAGGATATAATGTGTAAAAATATACCGTCCCCCCGTGATCTTCAAGGTTTCTAAAGCTAAAATTTTGATATTATCAGGGTTAGTAGGCATTGAGTCATAGCTAACATCAAAACTGCAGCTTTTTCGTCAGTCTCATAGTTGCTGAAAAAAAAATTTTTTATTACTAAGCTTAGAGTTATTGAGCGTAAAATGGTAAAGTTATTTTGTAATCCAAACTATTTTATTATTTTGTTAAGTAAGGTATGTAGTAAGTGTAGTCTTTGGGAAGGTAAGGAACCAAGCTGTAAATTACTAGAAGAGTATTTACATACACATGTAACCGCTACTCAGATGAGAGCTTTGACCGTAAGTTGGTAAGGTGTTATTTTTTGTTTTAAGGCAGGGCCGAGAGATCCCAAGCAGGGAAGCTAAAGCGGCCCATTGTGCTATCCCGCTAGAAACCCCATCACCAAAACCTTCTAGTCGTCTTAAGAAAGGGGTGGGGAGGATACGGTATTTTGCATTTTTGTCTATTTTTGTCATAAATATACAACATAGGTATCAGGATTTTTGTGTTAAAGTTTGAAGTAGATTGGAGTAGAACTACCGGAGATATGGAATTGTCAGTCTCCATTAGCGCAGCGTGAACTCTTAAGCTGGCTTCCCACGACGCGTGGTTTCACACGCCGCGCCGCGCGAGCACAAGCCAACGCGCCGTGGGAAGGGTCTGGCTCGAGGTGGCGCGATCTCGCCTGTGCTGGCGCGCCCGATCCATTTCGAGTCGGTAACTTCAAAGGCGCGGCTCGAGCGAGCGCGAGGTGGCTCGAGGCGGTGCGTGACATTTACTCTTCATTTCGGCGGCACCGCGTCGCAAATCAACTCGAGCCAACACGCGCCGTGGGAAGTGTATAAGCGCGGCGTGGGCTGACGAGAGCTCGTAGCAGGCTTCAAACGGCCTGTGATTTCACGGGCCGCGCCGCGCGAGCACGAGCTGGCTTGGCTCGTGAAACCACGCGCCGTGGGAAGCCACCTTTAGCAGCTGCTGCGTTCTCTTTGTCTAATCTCTGCCTCTGCCCCCATCTCCTCCCAAAAACCCTTTTTTAGGCGAAGGCTCTACGTATGTATGTAGATGCTTGTACCTGTGTCTTGTAGAAATTCGGTGTAGAAGTAACTTTGTGGAGAGAAGCTGTACAGTTCAATTTTTATGCAAAAATATTTGAAACTTTTAAATGCGTACTTTTGAAATTTCTTTCTACACATAAATCACGAGCTAACGCTGTCGACTTTTTTTCTATTTTTTTTTTTTAATATGTAAGTTATTTTACAATAACAAAATTTCCGATATTTTAAAGAAAAATCGGTATTTTGACTTTTAAGTGTACCTACCCAAAATTAAAAAAAAAACAACTCGACAGAGTTTCCTTAAGGAACTTATCAACTGAAGAAATCTTTCTGGTTTCTTTATTTCGGATGATCCAGTGACGGGTTATGCGGTTCACCGCAATGTGACTTTCTTTTTAGGCGTCTGCAAAGATTTTTAGTCAATGGCTCATTTGTGCATAATAATTAATCAAAATTTTACAGAATATTCCTCAAATGTCTTTTTATTATATACCAATTACATGAATAAATATACATATATTCACTGGGTCGTTAAAAAAAAATTATCGTAAATATGCGTGTAAGAATTAACCTTAATCCCCCCTAAATGAAGAGCATCAGATCTTGTTGAGGAAGATTTTTCAGTTCATCTCACGATAGGAAGGCAGACCCTAGAGTATTCAGCCTGCTCCGGGTGAAGACCCAAAAACCACACAGAAAGTGTTCGGTTGTCTCAGGCTTTTCTTTCAGGCACGCCATACATTCAGGGCTGTCAAGAACTCCCATCCTTGTTAAATGAACGTAAAACGAGCTTGGGCCGGTAATTATTCCAACCACAGTTCTACATTGTTTCATTCCGAGCCCCATGAGAAAATCGGACATATTCCCATTGGGCAAATCAAGAAACAGTTTTGTGCACCTGCAAGTACTCAAGTTCTTCCATCTGATGCTTCCTATGATCACCCGTTTGATGAGAGACCTAATACTCGAAGTGGCAACGCCTACAGCGGGTTTCGGTCCAGAGAACGGAAAATTAGAACCAGCTCTAGTTAAAAGGTCAGCCCTTTCATTCCCTATGATCCCCATGTAACCAGGAACCCACTGAAGTGACACCTTATTTTGGATACATAACTTATCCACAGACGACCTGTAATCCTCCAGTAACTTAGATGTTATCCAAGGACCACTCAGCCTGGATGACAAGATCCAGAGGTGGAAAATTAAAGTAAGACCCCAAGAGCAGCAGTAGCTGTAGATCGCATTTAGCCCGTAATTCCCAGGCAGGCAAGCCCTTGCAGGCCCGCCAGCTTCCGGATCGCACTCCCCACAAGTGTCCTCGGCCACCATACACAGGAAGCATAAGTCAAATTCCCACGTCAGCTTCGAGTCAAGGTGGACTCCAGAATGCGTGACATGGGAAAAGAGTTGCAGAGAGTGCCCAAAGAGTTTTGAAAGAACAAAGTATCCAATCTTGCGTTTTCTGGAGGTACCAAGCTGGTCTTTGTTGAGTTCACTCTCATATCATGACGGGTACACCTGTCCTCAAAAATATTGAGGCCTCGTTGCATGATGGCGCAGACAGCAACCATGCTGTGCCTGGAGATGAGCAGAGGGATGTGATCCGCATACGAATTTTAAGGTTACTTTTTAATCAAAACTATTTTATTATTTTGTAAATTAAGGCATATAGTAAGCGTAGTCCTTGAGAAGGTAAAATGTGTAATCTTATTGTACGTTAAGCCTTTAATAAATCTAAATCTATAAATCAAGCGTAAAATTACTGGAAGACTATTTTCCTGCAAGGATAGTAGTTTGGGTTCTGTAACATATAAAAAATTAATATATGTTCCATAAGAATCAATATAAAACATTTAAGAGACTCGGACCAGAACGCACTATGAATTTGTTTCATGACTTAGAAGTATTTCTCGAGGGTTTGGTCAATCTCAAAGAAGATGGGAATACAAATGCACAAATGAGTTTAATTTGTTGTTCTACATCCAGAGATATTCTGAGCTTTATAATATGAATGCAAGATATGTTTAAATCTCAAATCAGATACTGAAAATTTGATTTTCTAATTATAATGATGAGAATGTTTTCAATATGCACTTTAAATTTAATTTAAAAAATTTCCATTCAGATTCCAGCAAAATACCCGCAGCATCAGCTTTACAGCAACAGCCACAGATACACCAGCATCATTTGCGAAATATAAACGCTGATGTCGACCAAAGAGAATATATTGAACTGTTGAGGCAAAGAGAAGAGGAGTACCGACAAGAAATCGTAAAGCTAACGTCAGAAATTAAAGCACTGAAACTGCAGATCCTTCAGCTAAAGAGTGAGTAACGATTCGTATTCGCTTATATGCAAATTTTCCGGACGCGACATGTAAATTAATTTTCAGGCACAAATCACAGTCACCATGTAGCCAGTCAAGATGCTGTTTCACCTGTAGCGACAAATACCACCACAGTCCATTCGGTGACGTCAACCGGATCCTTTTATGATTGCAGCAGTTATATTAGGAAGCAAGTGGGTGCTGCGGAAATACTTCGAGGGCTTCCCTTGAACAATGAGTATGAGCTCATTCCATTTAATCATTTCACATTCAGCCGAGTATATCCCATTGAACTTGGCTTAGGAAAGCGAGTGGTGGAGAAGCCCATCGGCTATAAGCGGAAAGACCTCTTAGATGCCTTGAATAAAGCAATCGAAAGTCTAAACAAGAATATCTCCAGCTCGACATCGAATAGTGGGAAGTATACCTTGGACGATTTTACAGAGGGCATATACCGCAATGAGCCCACTACTGGGACGCAGTACGAATTGTACTTTAGAACTAAAGAAGTAGTCAATAGGAGTGTGGGGCATGCGGAACACAGCTCAAACGGCCATTTGAGTGGTAGTAGCTATACAGGTGTCACAAAAGTTGTAATTATGCGCCCGTTTGCGCCTCTGCAGACAATTCAAATGGAAGTCTTCCCAAGAGTTCATGAAAAGGAGCTGATTCATATTATTCTTCCGTTGTCTGGAAGAACTTCAACGTTTCAGAGTTTCATGGATAAGTTTGTCAAAATAGCCCTTAAGAACGACAGAAGAGTTCACCTAACCGTTGTTTACTTTGGGGAGGATGGTCTTTCAGAGGCTCGAGCTATTATGAGCCGAGTCTTAGGAATGAAAAATAGTGGAGGAAACTCATCCAATCTGAAATTATTGGCACTTAACGAGACCTTTTCCAGAGGTTTGTTAATAAAATTCATTTAATTTATCGACATAAAAGTGATAAAATATTATTTCCTACTATTTGCAGCCAAGGGACTTCGAGTGGGTGCCGAACGGGTTTGGGATAGGACTGATAAAAACAAGGACGTTCTCCTCTTCATGTGTGATGTAGATGTCGTGTTCAGTGCCAAATTCCTCGACCGATGTCGTTGGAACGCCAAACCTGGTAGAAAGGTGAGTGCAACCCATTAAACCTTTGTTCAATTCACAGCAAATAAATTTCCTAGCTCTCTGGCAAACTCTATTCTCCTGTGATCTAGGCCCTAATCTTGAGAGCTATATAATGCATGCCCGTTCCACATAAAGTAAAGTTATTTCATTCCAAGAAGTGAAAAATTTCCGATAGCAGCAAAGAAAATCGTTTTGATGTGCTAGCAGATAGCTTCCTCCTATTGTGAGAAGCTCCTTCTCGTAAAATCGATGAAATCATTCCTGGAAGGTTCTCCCTCAATTTTGCAAGATTTAATCCAGTTATGTTATTATGATGGTATATTATGTGGGAGTTTCATTATCCGAACCAATTTTCATTAACAGCCAATCGATAGCTGTCGTAGGGGCGATAAATGATTCCGTGTTCGATTTGCATGGGGCTGAAGTTGGGGCTGTTTCAATTGCCTCAACACATGTCGGCACTGGCTTAATTGCTGTATACCGCCCTCAAGTTCCTAGCTTGAGATATTTGATAGCCGTCTTTCACACTCTCTTTATTAAGTCCCTGCCTCTTTTAATTAGCAAATATCTTGAGTTTGCTTCTTACATTTTGCTTACAACCAGCTTTTCATTTGCAAAACATCTGAAGACTTGGTCTCTATAATTAGAGCTTGTGACGCCAGGGTGTTTATGCTTATTCTGAATTTATTACCACAAGGAAGAAAGTGAAATAAAACGAGTAAACTCACTCATTAGGGTTTTAAAGCAAATTGTCGGCAATTTGTAATTTGCTTGGTAGACTTTATTTGAAACCGCAATAGCTCGCTATAAATTGGTACATGGGAAAATTAAAACTATATTGGTGCTTTCTGATTTCCCCTTTTATTTTAGTTTGCATCCCTTATTTGTACTTGGGAATATTGTGCGATGCAAGGCAGGGTAAGGCGTGGAAGAAAGTAGATAGAATTGCATTTTCCCACATTATATCCGGGAGGAAAAACAGACGGTGGGAAACTGTTTGACTTTCGAGATAACAAAGCATCTAAGGACATTTATCTTGCAGTGATATCTTTTAATTAATTGATTACTGCGAGAAAAATGAGAATAATGGTTATCATGTGAGATTGTGGCGGTGCTCCAGCCGATTTTGAATGTTCATAATTCATCGACACGAAAATTGATAGTTCTTTTTTAAACATTATCTAATACGCTTCTTCAAATGCATGTATATATGATTTTTTCTATGTTAAGTCTTATGTCAGGTCAGATTGTAGTACAAGTAATACCCTAGGCAGACGGAAAAAATCAATGATCATTCATTATTAATTGATTTTTTAAAAAATCAAGTTACCCAAGGTTTTGTGGATTAAAACGAAAGTCCTGTCAATTTTTGTACGTAATTGACAGCACATTTTTAATAATTAAAATAAAATTCAAATTTAAATCGATTTTTGAAAAATGCAATTACGAATAAATGATCATTTTGCCCGTCTGCCTAGGGTATAATGTACTTATTTGTAAGAAATTTGGTTCAATGATTGTTTTTTCATCTACATACATGTTAAAATAGGTGGCAACTAATAATGTTTGCAGGGGCTCTATACTAGATCCAATAACTTCAATTAAAGTTGTTTTTTTATAAAGCGATACATATATTGAATCCAGCTTCCTTCTTGATTTTGCAAATCCGGTATTGCCTACATTTTTCAGTTTTCATGCATTCAAAGCGTTTGTATTTTACATCGAAACTAAACCCCAACTTGTCGCCAAGGATACTGTGGAAAAATCTTAAGAGGGCCGGCATTAGTGGAAAGGAGGTTAGTCCTGTGTGCGAATTCAACCCGGATAACCTAAATGCTTTCTTCACTTCCGTTCGCCCAGCTCCTCAAAATCAAGTGTTGATGCAAGTGAGGTATTAAGGGCTATCCATGCGATACGATCAGATACTGTGGGAGCAGATGAAGTTTCTCCGCGATTCATTAAAATTGTTCTGCCTTTCATTGTTAGACATTTATTACATGTCTTTAATTCTTGTCTGACCTTCTCAACTTTTCCGCGCTTATGGAGGACTGCCACGGTGCTGGCACTTCCAAAAACGATATCTCCGAAGGATATGAATGATCTGCGGCCGATTAGTATCTTGTGTTTTTTTTTCTAAAGTTTTAGAAAAGTTGATGTCCGCGCAGATACAGGAGTAGGTACTTGGAGAATATGAACTTTCTCTCTGAGTGGCAGTCAGGTTTCCGTTCTAACCATAGCTGTGAATCTGCTGTACTAAAAGTGACCAATGATCTACGATGTTCACTTGATAAGGATCATATTAGCGTTCTTGTGCTCTTGGATTTTTCTAAGGTATTCGACAGTATTAGTCATTATATGCTTTTGGATAAGCTGTCTTCAAATGTTGGGTTTTGTTCTTCTGCTGTTCAACTGATCCGGAATTACCTAACTGATAGGTGGCATCAAGTTAAAGTGGAAAGTACTTTATCTGGTCTTCTACCGCTCTATTGCGGAGCTCCTCAGGGATCAGTACTTGGACCTCTTTTATTCAGTATATTTATTAACGACCTACCGGAAGTTGTAAAGGATGCAAAAATTCATATGTATGCTGACGATGTTCAGATATACCTAGATAGGCCTATTGGGCTAATAGAGGACTGTTTTGCTCGCTTAAATAACGACCTCAAAAATATACACAAATGGTCAGTAAACAATCAGCTTAAGTTGAATCCATCCAAATCGCAATATATGATAGTCCACAATAATAGTCTTCATACTGATGAACTTCCAGCAGCTGAGCTCAACGGAACTAATCTTACATTAGTGAATAGAGTTAGAAATCTACTCATTATTATCAACTCCAATATGAAATGCTATGATCATGTTAATGCTTCTATACGTAAGATTTATTATGGACTTCGGCAGCTTTGGCTGTCCGCCGATATATTAAGCTAAGAAATGCGACTACGGCTAGTTAAAATTCTTCTTTTGCCACACTTCACGTTTGGTAGCTTAGTGTTTCCTAAGCCTGACAGCATATCTAGACGTAAGCTTGAAGGTGCCTTCAACGACTGCATCAGATTTATCTTTGTCCTACGCAGATTCGACCATGTGACGCCCTATAAATTACAGCTTCTTGGTTGCTCACTGTCCACGTATCTCAACCTAAAAGCGCTTTACTTTTTGTTTAATTTACTACGCACGAACACCCCAAAATATTTGCTTGGTAATATTCAGTTCTTTCAATCAGCCAGGAATCGAAATTTGGTCATGCCACGGTTTCGCAGAGCAATCTTTGAGGATTCTTGCTATGTTCAGATCTTTCGTCTATGGAATAACCTACCAGCTAATATTCAAAACGCCGGTTGCTTCGACATATTCAAGGGGTCACTGAGGTGCCATTTCTCTGTCTGGGCTACTGCCCACTGACCTAAGCTCCCTGAACGCTGACAACAATTTCGATGTTTGGTTCTTTCACTCTTTTATTGTTTCCTTAAAAACTTAACAATTACTTTTATTATTATTATTTTATTTATTATTATTTTAACTTGTTTTTAATAATCGTCTTTCTTCTCTTTGCATTTATTCTATTATGTCTTTTTTTCTATCTTATTACCTGTATAACATTGCTTGTTTACTCATTTATATTTTAACATATTTTTTATATTTGTTTTTTGGTTATTTATTAGTATCTCTTTTATTTTTAGTATTTTATTATTCTTTTATAAGTTAATCTTTTAATTTGCTTTTGTTTTTGAGTTTCTTAGTTCATTTACCACATAACAATGTACTAAAAAAGATTGTAATATCTTGTGTATTCTATTCTATTCTACTTATATGCTAGATGAAATCATAGGGCTAACCAATCATACAGAGATAACAAGTAGGTATGGCCATAGATTAATAAAGTATTTCATACGCATGAAATACTTTATTAATCTATGGTATGGCCGATTCGAGAGGATATTTTTGTGCTGCCACGTCATGAGGTGACAATATCATTTCCAGCGAATTTGTTTTGAGTTTTTCGTTTTTTATTGACTGAAATACGTTTTGAATATATTAAAATATTTTAAAAAACATTAGTTTCATCGTTTAAATCACCTCGGGAAAAGGAATTATGTGCCAGTGCAAAAGCAAAGAAATTTCCAAATAGGAAATATTTTTTCACTTTGATAAGGACGATTGAAGTTGAGACGAACAAATTTGTGACAATTGTCGCCAAAACAGACAAGCAACGAATTGACATAATCTGGCTATACCTTCTTAATCTTTGCATCATGAAGCTAACCAACACGCTTCATCATGAAGCGGAAGTATTTTCCTCCCCTAGCACCTAAACGTGGCAGCATATTAATTTTTCTCCACGGTAGTTCCTTATATGATTACTAAGGTTAATTGTGTTCATATTCAAACCAGTTAAAGTTTTTGATATAAATACTAATTGTATTACAAATTCACAGCAGGTAATGAGAATTAAATTATTATATTATTACCTCAAATCACATGTAAGAAACTGTACAGCCGTCCGATCAAAAGTTTCACAATTTAAAAATGGCCGGAACTATTTGCTTGCAGTAGTATTGGTTTGTTTCTCGTGCTCCCGTTCGAATCTCGGCATTTCGGAGTTTATCTCCCCCCCCCCCCCCCAATCCCTTTCATCCGCAAAAAGCGAAGCGTTTAGGCCCTAGTATAGGGTACCTATAGTAAGATAGTCTCTCCGTTCGTAACGTACAGAAATAATGCTAGTAGAGCAAAATGGGTTGGACACCCACGCTTAATATTAAAATTACATTTTGAATTTTGCATACCCATCTGTCCGTCCGTCTGTCTGTCCGTCTTCACGATAATTCGAGAACTCATTCACTTAGGGAGCTGATATTTTGCACACGGGCTTGTTTTTTTAAAAAAAAGTAAAATTAAATTCAAAACTGAGAAAAATCGGGTAGCTCCTTCGTAGGGTTGTCATACAAAAATTTCGTTTTTTATTATATATATGGGCACTACCTGAGAACGCGTCGACGTAGAGGGCGTTAATTTGAAACATGGTGCTTTCATAAGAATAGTAAACAAGCTTTCAAAATTGGGCTAAATTGGGCAACCTCTTTTTGGTGTTGTCATATGAAAGTTCAGGTTTTTACTTATACTGTCAAAACGCTCAGCCTTAGTCGTACTGAAAAGCTCTTCAAAATATGAAATTCGTCAGAATCGACATAATATTAATTTCCATGAAATTGAATTATACTGTCAGATTGTCACTGATTTTTGCATGTCCGTCTGTCCGCCCGCCCATCTCTCCATTCGCACGATAACACGAGAACGCGTGTACTTAGAGAGCTGGAATTTATCATACGAGCTTTTTTAAAAAAACGTAAATTTATGTTCGATTGACCTCCATCGTGCAGTTACCATACGAAAATTTCATTTTTCACTATAATATACACGGTATTTTTATAAAAATAGTAAAAACAATTTCAGGAATGAACTAAATCGGAAAACCTCGTCTTGCAGTTGCCATATAAAAAGTTAATTTTTTTACGTATGCTGTGAAAATGATCAATCCTAGATATTTTTATTGTATTGAAAAGTTCTTCAGAATATGAGATCTTATGAAATTGTTTATAATATTTTTTTCAGTCTATGTGAAAAATCTCTTTAAAAATGAAACTTTCACAGATGAGTGACTGTACTAAATTACACACAGGCAATCATCTATCATATGTGTTGGTCTTATCTAGCTTTTTTTACTTCTTTACCATTATATTTTGGCAATGCTTAAGAAGGACTTAGAAATCCGAAATAGTAAATCAAATTAAAAAAAAAAAAACAAAAATCAGATTTCAAATCGGGCAACCGCTTCTTGGTGTTGCCATACAAAACTTTGATTTTTCACTATATATTTCTATACTGCCTGAGAACACGTTGACGTAGAGAGCTGAAGTTTTGTACATAGCATTTTTGTAAAAATAGTAAATAAAATTTCAAAAATGAACTAAATCGGGGAGCCCCTTCTTGTTGTTGCCATACAAAATTTTAGGTTTTCACTTTATTTAAATTTTATTTTCATCTAGGGTATAATATTGTTGGTTTTAGGGGAATTATAACTTTTTCTGTTGTGTATATATAATTTCTAGGTATACCCACAGTCGCACAATTTTTCTGAAAAAAATATAAATATAAAAACAAATATTTTGTTGGGAGATTTTTCACTTAGGGAGGGGCGATGATCATGCGTGGACAGGTTTACATGGAGTATCGATTAAACGGCCCCTGTAAACTAAAGGAACGCATTAAATTAGTTAACTTAAAAGAAAGTTTCGGTAGAAGTAAGATTTTGATACGCAGAAAAATATTAATAGCAAGCTAGTAGGAATCTGAATCTGAAGCTGGAATCTTCTATATATACCGTCAGTATGCTTTATGTAATATATTCATTTATTTACATTTCTCGAACGCAATACCAATCAGAGAACAATTAACTGAAACCGTATTCAATTGATTTAAAGAGTATGCATATTTATGAAATTTTACAACAATATTTCCCTATTGACCTCTTATTTTTTGAAATATCCCATAATCTGTTTTCTACAATTTTATCAATCTCACAAACATTTCCCATTCCTTGAAGTGAAATGGAAAATACGAAGTTCATCCCCTAACCCCATCAAATATATTTCGGGGCCGACCTCATATTGTTTCCAGATGTTTCCAGACCCAAAGTTTTACATATACGTATTGTTATTTCTAAAAAAAGAAATAATTATATATTTTGGAAAATAAAAACAATTATATGTTTCTATTTATCGCACTACTAAAACATTTACAAATGAATAAACTGCCATTCTTTTAAGGAAACTTAAATATGTATACTACATTTTTTTAAACTAAAGCTACATCAATTTTAGTCTAAAGGCGGAAACCTTTAAGAGTTTCTTTTAAATTTTATCTTCTTTTATGTTTCACTCCTCAACAACGCAATTAATTCAATTTCTAAAACTGTGCATATCTATGGTTAAATCTCCTCTAACATATGCATATATTTTCAACAATTTATTTACTCCTACTTTATTTCTTTATGTCCATAGGCGCCGCCAGGATTTTGTGTAAGATGGTACATGTGAAAATAATTATCTATTTCACCAAATGTTCCCAAACATTTTTCACAATATCGTTTTGTTTGTTTGTTTGTTTTGGGAATGAGAATGGGCGATCATCATTTTCAAAATCATCCCTCTTAAAAATCTTATATAACTGCACGCAGCATTTATTTCCAGATCTTCGCTTATCTGCTTATCGTGGAGCCCTAATAATTGAATTTTTTTTTTAAAAACAATTTGACTGCAAACCATTAAGGCGGAATTACAATGGACGCAACGGAACGCAACTGAACGGAGAGAAATGTCAGATTTACGCAGTAAAACGGACGTCGAGGTTAGCTGCTTACAATGGACGCATGATTAATTGAAAGTGACAGTGATGTTTGACCAAAAATTTATAAACAAATATGGATAAAATCAAAAAACTGTTTTCATTCCATTTCCTCTCTGCTTATTACACACTTGACGGAACAAAATAAACAATACCAAAGCTAATTTGAGGTTATGTTTATCCGTTCAGTTGCGTTAATTTCAGATTTTATTAAACTTGCTGCGTACGACTGTATTTGAAAAGCATATAAAGAAAACCGGTTTGACATTTCTCTCCGTTCAGTTGCGTTCCGTTGCGTCCATTGTAATTCCGCCTTTAATCACATATATTATGAAGTATTAGTAGAAAATTTGGAAATACCGCAATAGATATTATCAAAAAAATATTCCGCAAGAAACCATTGTACATTGTGTGTTAAAAAAATTAAAATTCAGTTCAACAAGATTATGTTTTTTGGAACTTTTTGGCAAAACTTAATTACACCAATTGCAAATACATCAACTGATAATAAAAAATTAAAACGAAGTAAAAACATACTAATTGTATGCTTAACTTCTTTTTATATCCTAGATGAAATCTAGAGGGTATACTAAGTTTGTCATTCCGTTTGTAACGCACAGAAATAATGATGGTAAAGCAAAATGGATTGCACACCCACGCATAATATTAAAACTTATTTTGATTTTTGCATGTCCGTCCGTTCGTCTGTCCGCACGATAATTCGAGAACGCATTTAATTAGAAGGCTGAAATTTTGTACACGGACTTAAAAAATAAAAGTAAAATTAAGTTCGACAAAGAGACAAATCGGGCAACTCCTTCGTGGGGTTGTCATACAAAAATTTCGTTTTCCACTATATATTTGGACACTGCCGAAGAACGCGTCGACATAGAGAGCTGAAATTTAGTACGTGGTGTTTTCATAGTAATAGCAAATAAAATTTCAAAAATGGACTAAATCGGGCAATCCCTTCTTGGTGCTGCCATATAAAAATTTAGGGTTTTTTTACATATACTGTGAAAACGATCAGTCGTAGACATTTTTATTGTACTAAAAACTTCTTCAGAATACGAAATCCTATAAAATTGGTTATAATCATTTTATCTGTCCGACGAACCGTTCTAGAAATATATGCGAGAAACCATTTCAAAAATCAAACTTGCATAGATCGGTGACCATACGAAATTTTATAAATTTTATATCAGCATTCATCTAGGGCAGGGGTGGCCAACCTTTCAGCTTCCGTGGGCCGCATTGGAAGTAGACGAGTTATATTGGGCCACACATAAAATATGCGAACCCTAAAGATAGTTAATGAACAAAAACGGGGAATATACATACATACTTAGTTAACAATTTTAAGTAATTTAAGCTTCATTAATTCATACATTTTTTTTTATATAATTTAAGAAATAGCAACATGAAATTGATGTGATATTTGACATTGTTTTTGAGACAATAATGCTTCGATATTTTGCGATCGAAGTTGATGCAACTCTCAGTGAGTTCTCAAGGTGCTAATAAGTTAGTTTACTCCTACTTTATTCTTTGTGTGCTTCGTCTTAGAAAATAGCTGCTCACAAATGTAGGTGCTTCCAAATATCGATGGCATGAATTGTGAAGCAAGGGTACTTTTTTCTGGGAATATAATTCTTATAAAAGTCCAGTAAGGAGAAATTATTAAATTTTTCTTAAAGTTGAACATCAGATTGCATTTCATTTGAAAATTTGCTGGTAAGTTTATGTCGACTAAAAATGGAGTCGAAAATATGTCAAAAAATTGATGATTTTTTTGGAAATCTTGAAATCTTTTCTCAGATTCCTGTATCAAATCGAAAATCAAGTTTGCATATTTTTTCTTACTCTCAGGACAGTGTTTAGCCAACGTTTTAAAATACATAAAATTATTTGCTTGGATTTGTGACTACCATAGTTTCAGTTTCATTTCGTAGGCCGCTATAGTTTGAGACATAGTTATATTTCACTTTGAAGACGAAAATTTAGCTCATTTAAATGAGCTGTCAAGTCTACTAAAAAAATCAAAATCTGTGAGCCTGTTTTTATCACTAAGTTCTGGCACAGATTTTATTCTTGATTCCATAAATGACTTGATTTCATTTCGGAAAACATAAAATCTTTTCAACATTTTACCCCGACTTAACCATCTTACTTCCGAAAAATAAATAATGTCCCCAATATCTTCAGTGTCAACTTGACTAAGTACAATTGCAGATTGAAAACTTTCTTTGGCCACAATGCGCAATTGTACATTTATTATGTCGAGAAGTAACTACTCCCATGGAAATGTTATATAGATAAAGAAAATGTTTTATAAAATTAATTGAGAAAGTATTTAAGTATATGAGTTTTGTTGGGCCGCATTCACAGCCGTCTTGGACCGCATGCGGCCCGCGGGCCGCGGGTTGGACACGCCTGATCTAGGTCATCATAAGCTCTCTATGCCAATGAGTGAGGCAGTGTCCAAATAAAGTGAAAATTTTATTTACTACTGAAATGGAAATATCACATACCAAATTTCAGCTCTCTACGTTACTCTTTACAAACTCGTTAAAACACCAAATATTTGTGTGGCAACCCTACGAAGGAGTTGCCCGATTTAGGTTGGGGGGCTTCGGAGATTAGCGTGTGCAAACACAGTGACACGAGATTTTTATTTATTAAGATAAAGATAATTGTAACCCAAATACGTGACTTCTCTGCGAACTTAGACACTACTTCACTTACAAAATCTTCATTATCAACAGGTCTTTTTTTTATGGCGACTCATCATAATTATATAAGTCCGACAATCCTTGTTCGCACATAGTTGATCCTCCAAGTCTTCACTCTTCTCAATGTGCTAAATGACCGTTCCACCGTACATATATACAAAGTTTGAGTCCAAATTTTTGCAACTGCTGGATTCGCGCTTTCCAAAAAATTAATGTATCTAAAGTTTTTTGAGTACAAGTTTCATAACATGGGTAGAACATAAAATTTTTCAACAAAGATGTTCCATAGAAGTTCCCTATTTTTGAAACAATTTCTTTGAACTCTTGCTTTTTTTAACAATTCATTTAGCTGGGGTCAATCTGCAGCGGGCGCAAAAGATATATATTATGATTTTCCGAAAACGTTCGTTCAATGATATAATAATATAATCTAAATAAGTAATGAATACTTCTATACTTCTTCTATAATATTCTTCCACAGAATATGCTCCTTAATTTGAGTTGTGTGTCATTCGCTTCACTAAGCGGGGCAATACCAAATAAATACTCAATAAGTCGCTACAAAATCTGAAATTTGCCGCCCATGCTTAGTGTTCAAGTATTCGACACGTTTAATAAATAAACGGTTAGCAATTCATGCGTTTCATCACTTAGTCGGTGTTAGTATTAGGCCGCGTTCACCCTGAAGAGGTTTGAAGTAGTTCGGTTTCGCGCCCAACCGCGTGGAAAAGTCACCGATATGGCAAACAATGGGAGTGTTCCACTGACTTATAACAATGGCACAAAAAATATTGTGTTTCTGTATATCAGAGTTTGAGCATCCTTTATGAAATTTTACATCCGAAAATCGAATTAAATTAAACAAATATATTTTCTAGTGTCCAAGTGATATTTTAATCGCTTATAAGGAATTAATCTCATTCCGCTTTTAACTTTTAAAAGGTTATTTTTACCTGAATCCTGCGTATGGGCAAAATAGACAGAGCATAGCAAACACTATCTTTACCTTATTCTTCCTGCGGTAATTGCATCTGTTGGTAGCTCTAACTCTGCCATAGCGCGAAAGAGAAAACTATAAGACTTGTGCCATTGCTTCCTATAGGAAAATGACAATACGCTCAGTCCATTGTTATAAGCCAGCGGAGCGTTCCTGTTGGTGAAGCTAAATGCGGTGCGTTACGACTCGTTGCAGATCGTTTAGAAGTGGTTAAATGAGACATCAACATTTTTGCTATCAATCGCGTGAAACCATTTGTTCAGTGTGGTGATTTTGATAGATGTTATTTGAAGAAACTAGTCGACGATATATAGATATTGGTAGGCTTAGTGAGGCTATTCGTAACGGAAAAAAGCTCAATTTGTGTAATTGAGGATAGTGCATTGGTGAATACTTGTCTTATGGAAATGTTTAACGCTCAAATATCAACTGCTCGAAATAACTTCGAATTCAACAGAAATCAACGTATTACCGCTTCTACGTTTTCACGCTTTCTGTTTCTAGAGTTTTGAAGCGGTTACGCGCGCAGCCGCACCGCTTCGAGCCTCTCCAGGGTGAACACACTATTATGTTAAACTAAACATAAACCAAACACCAGATGAAATTACATGTAATGCAACATTGTACAGAAAACATTAAAAAAAATTAAATAGAACGAAAAAGATTAATAAATTATCAATATCACCGCAGGAAAAATTGAGTAAATTTTTACATACAATGCAGGGCTTTAACGGCTACAGAGAGCACATACGGTAATAAGTCAAATTATAGAGGAGGTCAAAGATTTACAGCTATTATAAAAATATTATGTTAACGAGCTTTTTGACAAAAAAACAAAGAGGTCAAATTAAAAAGAGGGTAAAAATATCCGAAAGTTTTGGTTTAGACCCCAATAACTCCTGAGGGGAGAGAAGTGCGGGGCTAGTTGAGCACTCGTTGGAACGGCCATGAAGTTCTTCATACAATCAGCTTTAGACCGTGACCGTACATCCTGTACCGTTTTTAAGATACAGGGTGTTTTGTGAAAACCTAGCATAATTTCTTAATCACCGAAATCGAAGACTCTATAATACAAAGATGTTGCAGGCATGTGGTATAGCCACTGACATGTATAACATGGACTGATTGATCTTTTATTTCATATGGGTCCACTTTTGTTTGAAGAGGTGTGGAAACTATCTTAATTTCAAGTTTCATTTTCGCTTTAAAAGTCATGTTACAAGCTCAACAAATTCCAAATATATTCAAAATTATTATTTTTATTGGAAGTTTATCTCTTTATTTTTATTCTATATATTCATTTGGAAATCCACTGAACTGAAACTGAAATACGGTGGATTTCGTATAGAATTTATTATTTCAAGTTCAGTGGAATCTAGTCCAAAAAGAGACAACTATAGAAAAGTGATTCCATGATAATGTAAGCGATTTCAGTGGTGTCAGCGGTCCATGTTATATATGTCAGTGGGTATAGCCTGTCTCATTGAATAAATAACTAATAAGGAAACGGCATATCGGGTGAAAACGTAAGCCACTCGGCGAAATGTATTAGTGTGCTCTGTTTGTATTCGTTTCGTCATGGCAGTAATGAAATTCTGATATTCTGAAGGGGAACATTTCTTATAATCCAAATTGCTATGTAAAATAAACAAATTTTTAGCTCCCCCTTATTTTCAGATAATATTTCTTGGCGTTCCCTTTGTATGACTGGACTAATTTAGGCACCAACTGACAATTCAATTGTAAACAAATAAACCGGCATTGGTAAAATGTTAAATCTTTTGCCATGGCTCTTTATTTTTATAGATATTTCACTTTTATTATGTTTAAAACAATATAATTAATAAGTAAAGCTATTAAGCTTACTTTCCCACAGCACAGCGCACTTCACTTCATTACGGTTTTTTAAGACTCCGGAGTCTCTATTACATAAATAATCGTTTACAAAAGTATATTTTACACTAATTTTACACTACTATTAAGAAAATATCCTGTTAAATTATTTATTTATTAGAATATCGCGAATTCAAATCAATCAAAAGCTAAATTGCAAACCCCAAAAAAAATAAATAAAATCAAAAACAAAAACAAAAAGAGAAATAGGAACAAAAAGAAGAACTCAGTAGCTGAACAGATTATTGAAAACCATATATGTGCCGTCTGTGACGGCTCGGGAGATCCCCCCAAGAAGTACCCGAAAGAAACTGTGGTTGAGTGGATTCAGTGCTTGTGTTGCAAGAAGTGGCAGGAATCACTTATCCCACATACTACGCGTGTTACAAACTACATACTGACCTCATCTGGATCTGCCGCTGTTGCATTAAATTGGCTAAATCATAGCTAACATCAGCAATAAAGTGTGAAGCTGAACAGCATTCCCATCGTGATTCAGAGCTAGCAGAGAGATCACGATCGTCACTATCCGTTGACTCGTCCGCCCAATTTCCAGTCGACCTATCCACTGACGCTAACAGGGTCAACGTAGATTTTAGCAAGTCTTTGCTAACTTCTGAGAATATCTGTACAGGCCAGTCCAAGAGTTCTCTGCTGTCTGCTGTACACAGTTCCTCACAGTCCCAGACAACTGCTGGAGACAAGGTTGTCCCAAATCGTGACAAGCCCGTCATAAGTATTGAGGCTCGGCTGCTACAATTGACTAGGAGGGTTGACTCTATTACTGGTAGCAGTACAGTAGATATTGGTACACTGTCACGAATTTATGAAAAAAAAAGTACATTGGTCATCAGTAATTTGCCCAGTGCTCTGACGTGCAGTAAAGTCAGGGACTACCTTCTACCAGCTCTGTGTGCAAGCGTCAACTTGCCAAAATCATTTTGTGATAGGGTCGAGCTTATCTCACCGATCAGGCCCAAATCCGGTTTGCCTACTCAAATTCTGCCTAAAGTTTTTATTAGGTTCTATAACGAGGAAGACTGCAACGCATTTTTTCTAGCTTACTTAAAGCAGCTAAAAATAAAACCATTAACGCTAAATTCAATTGATTCTGTGGGTGCCAATACCAGAGTTTATATTAACGAAGACCTGTTACCTCAAGAGCTTCATCTTCTTTATTCCGCACTGGGCCTTAAGAAACTAAATCAAGTGGAGAGGGTTTACACAAGGAACAGAACCGTTTATATATTATACAGGTCGGCCGACTGTGCCACCAACTTTGTAGCAGCTCGTTTCACATTGGAATTGGCACTTCGTCTCTCACAACCAACAAATTCACCTGTTACCTTAACGTCCCTTAATCACCATGAGCGGTCATCACTATAATGTTCCAAAGCAAGCAGATCTTTCTAGCTACCTCCCACCTAACAACTTCAATGTCATGTCTTTTAACGCCCTGTCTTCCCCCAAAAATATTAATGGCATCAGACGCCTTGCCGAACTGGGTAATATTAGCGCTCTGTTGGTATGTGAGACGTGGTCCAAGAAGCATCACTCCTCGAGAATGCTGGAGATTCCGGGGTATAGGCTGCATTGGCTTGATAGAGCTTTCAAGAAAGGAGGCCGTGTGTCTGTCTATGTGGTTGATGCCCTGAAATCCCGGTCCTGTTTCGGTGGATTGATAATAGCAGGGAGATCCTGGCTGTTCAGGTTTTTAATGGTGATGCTGATTTTGAGCCCATTACGCTGATGGTCGTCTATAGAAGTGGGGCGACGTTCAATGATAACGAGATGGATGTCCTTTCAGATGCGCTTGAGCGTGCAGTTAGCTACTCCCCGCGCGTTCTGATTGGTGGTGATTTAAACATTGATGTCAGTCTTCCATCCACCTTAGCCAACACTCTGACAGACCTCCTAAGTGAAAAGGGTCTGGAAATTATCAATGATCTTCCCACGCGTCATGGGCCAACGTCGGCGACTACTTTGGATCTACTAATTTCGCTACCAAGTTTTCTACTTGTGTTCTCTGGTTAATGCCCTGGAATATCAGATCATGAACTACTGTTTGCAACTTTTCATGCTCATTGTCAAGCTCTGAACCGCTGAAAGACCTTCAGAAATTTCTCAGCTATTCAGGACAATGCCCTTCAGGCAGACCTAGAAAGAACTGATTGGTCCCCTATTTATAATGATCCCGATCATAACTCTGCAGCTCAATATTTCTCCGACACACTATGCTCAATTTTTGAGAGACAGGTTCCACTCAAAACAACTAGAATTCGCACTATTAATGATACAATTTTTAAATTCTCGGAAATTCTACTGAAATGTCAATATCGCGATCTCGCATATAGATAATGGAAAAGTGATAAATCGGCTGCGAATCATCGCGAGTTTCAACTATTGAGAAGGCAGGCCGACTACATGATCAGATCTAAATTAAGAAATTATACGATGAAGGGTATCAGGGAGGGGAATGTCATCAATTGGAGGAAGGTAAATGACATAGGCCTGGGCTCCAAAGCGAGGGCTCAACCTGATTTCGATCCGGACGAATATGCTGAGCATCTCTGTCCCAGCTCTATATTGCTGCCAGATGATCAAAGAGACAGCACTGCGGATGTGCAGCATGTTCCCTCTTCTCCTCTTCCTGAGGTCATTCCATGCTCCCATGTCACGGTTCCTAGTGCCACCCAGGCATCCACCAACACTGAAGTTTTTAGCTTCAGTAATGTCTCGGAAGTTGACATAGTGAATGCATTTCGGAAAATAAAGTCAAATGCAACTGGATATAATGATGTTCCTCTCAAATTTTACAAAATCATTTTACCAAACATTCTGCCGATTATCACACACCTGATGAATAGACTGTTGTCTTCATCGCAGTTTCCAGACCACTGGAAAGTGGGTCTGATCACTCCTATCCCCAAAAATAATTCCCCAGCTAATATCTCCGAATGGAGGCCGATTACAATATTACCAACAATATCAAAAGTCCTTGAGACACTGATAGCGGATCAAATCTCTACACATGTGGATACTAACAATCTAATGTCAGACCGACAATCTGGATTCAGGCGACATCATTCAACCAGCACCGCTCTGCTGGAGGTTGCCACAGACATCCCTGATCTCTGCGACAAAGGTAACTGCGTCATTCATGTGTTGCTAGACTACTGCAAGGCTTTCGATTCAGTTCCACACACTCTACTGATTGAAAAGCTACGTACTCGTTTTGCGTTCTCTACATCAGCGTGTGCATTGATCAAATGTTATCTAATGCTAAGGCAATTCATGGTAAAGTGCAATGACTCTTACTCTGCGATGAGATCGGTATCGGATGGAGTGCCACAGGGAGCGGTGCTGGCCCCAATCTTGTTTTCGCTCTTCATAGACGATGTCTGTACAGTTCTGAACAGAGTGCGTTTCCACATATATGCAGACGATCTCCAGATATACTCTGGTGCACCCGGGGACAATATTAGCGAGGCTGCGGAAACTATTAACTCAACTCTGGCTGGGATTGCGGAGTGGTCTGCTAACAACAGTCTGTCCCTCAATCCCTCCAAGACTCAGGCCATCGTATATTCAATTCGTCTCAGAAATATCACTAACTTATCTTCTAATCTCCCAAATATTCATCTTCTAGGCCATACCGTTACACTCTCAACCAAGCCGATCTTAAATCTCGGCCTTCTCATGGACTCAGGCCTCACCTGGGAGCCTCAGATAAACAAAATTTGTTCTAGAGTATACTATAGTTCGCGTTCGCTCTATGCTGCTTCCCAGCATATTGATCTGCTCACCCGCACAAGGCTCTTCTCGGCTCTGATTCTACCGCTTTTTTTCTACGCTGATGTAGTCCTTTTCCCAATCTCCATCGGTAATCTGTCTAAATTAATCCGTGCGTTCAAGGCCTGCGCTAGATATGTCTTTGGTTTCAAACGAGGTTCACATGTTCCCCCACAGTTTCTTGAGATGCTTCTTCCTTGTCCACTTGCTAACATGTACGAATTTAACACCCTAAAGCTGATATTCAAGGCCAGACACGGTCTACTACCAAACTACATTACTAGACGTTTCACTTGGAGCACCCTTAACAATCATAGAATTGTCCTTCCCAGGGTACGTACGCAGTTTGGTGGGAAAACCGTGTTCCTGAGTGGAGCCGTATATTGGAACCATATGTCTGATGAGGCTAGACGCAGTGCCTCACTAAATTCATTTAAATCTGAAGCTCTGGACTTCCTGACAGCAGCTATCTAATGGCCTTCTGCCTTCTATCCTATCAATAATCGCTGTGTCAATATGGTCTCCAGTTTTCCATAATTTATTCTTCGGTTGCCTCACATCCTCCAGTCCCGGGCTTGGATTGTTTACCAGATATCCATCATTCAGAAGCTTCAACTATCTGTGCTGCACCTTTGCACTTTGCACTGGACTATGCTGTACATTAAGCTACTACTTCTATATTGTTATATTTTTATATTCTATATTTTATACTGTACTATATATTAAGTCTAATGTTATTTGCATTATTTTATTATTTGTTTTGCTAATATGTAAATCTACTATGTATGTAACTTTCTAAGATGTGCCCAGCGCTATGCGTGCCTTTGGAAGGGGTACTCAAATAAATAAATGTTTATGTTTATAACTTCTTTTCAAAATAATGAAATGACAGAATGATGAACTGACACAAAATAGCGTCGACACCCTCTTGTCATTTCTCCCCCCGGGCCATAGGTCACACTGTCATTGAAATGCTTACACACGTACACTGTATTCGCACGATACCCCGCTTCCTTATTATTTATTTATTCAATGGCCTGTCTATGGAACTCAATTTTCTAAAATAGAATTGAATATCTGAAACTCCACAGTGTTACGCACCCAACAAACCTGAGGGAAGCCGTAAATTTTTTCTTAGAAATTTACTGCATGTTTTTTCATTGGAATTTATATGCATTTTTGGCGGCCGACAACGTCACACATGAAAGTGTTGTAACTGAAAATAACTCCATTCGGCCCAGACATATATTAGCTGTGTTCTTTTGTGTTTAGAACTCCCATACATTTGGAGAGAAGAAATTTGTTCTGTCGATTGAAGCGAACTATTTGTTAGTCCGTTTAATTTAAATCTTGTATGAAAATGTAGGGGCCCTGTTCTCCAATTTTTTAGTTGTAAAAGTTGGTCAAAATCAGCTGACAGCTGAATCTATCATAAAAAATTGTGAAACAAATTCTTGGTATTGTAACACGTACGACTGCCTTCATTAAGTTCAAAATTTGTTGTTGGAACAGTAGACTCAATTTGTTAGCATGCTCCGATGAAGCCTGGCAAGATTTAATAGATGAAGCCAAAAGTTATTTGTTGCTTCCACAAGAGCGTCCTTTAATGCAAGGACACCCTATCAGACAGAGAAAGTCAACACGACGAGAAGAACTTTTTGCTGATGGTAAATGGTGTTCAGGTGATACAATTGTTTCCGTAGATATACTCTATCCGCAGACCAATGACTGGAAAATGGTTGCACCAATGAGTAAACTTCGATGGTAATGATTTGTCTAGAGTATTGCGATGGGACAGTGAGCCTCCAGATGAACTAGATCCTTTCAAAATTCTTGACAATGTATAGTTTTTAATAACAATGAAGTTTCTTAAATGATTAACATTGCATAGATTAAATCAGCTTCCTGTGTAAGTCTTGATCGTTGCATTCTGAAAGTTGAGACAATCCGATATCGACTATCAATTAAACGCGTTCCGGTCCGCACATATTATACAGGGTGTCCCACGTAATAATTATAAAGAGACCTTATGGCTGTTGTATAATTCTGAAAAACCTTATTGATGAAACGACTGTTTAATATGTAAAATCGACTTTCCCTGGTCTTATGAAAGTTAAGAGCGACCAGGGCATCTACTCCAATACTAAAATAATTATAATACAGGGTGTCCACGTAACGTGTTCCCGGGGTATATTTCTCGAAAATGTGCGGACTTATCGAAAAAGTCCTAATAATAAAAGTTACGTATCATTAGTCATGGTATCCTTTGGCGTAGCCAAAGTCCTTGAAAAAGGATTTGCAATTATTTAATATAGCAAAAATGTATCCCCAGAAAGGACGAAAATGACCAAACCGAATATATCCTTTTTTGTGTGGCTTTTTTTAGATGTTTACCATACCAAAAAATAGCCCGGATTATGATGGATAACTTTTGTTACTAGCACTTCGATGATATCTGTGAGCATTTTCGAGAAAAATGGCAAAGGAAAACGGTACATAGAGTACAATTTGAGACCTTATATCTCGATAATAAAGGGTTAAACTGGAATTTTCAATATAACACTTTCGTTTTAGTTTTATTCGCGGAATTCACAAATGTAATCTAAATGTATCCTTAATAAGGACGAAAAGGATATTTTTTAAATATATCCTTTCCCAAGTCCTTTTTCAAGGACTTTGGCTATGCCAGAGGATATCTTGACTAATGATATGTCACTTTTATTATTAGGACTTTTCCGATAACTCCGTACATTTTCGAGAAATATGCCCAGGGAACACGTTACGTGGACACCCTGTATTTATAATTATTTTAGTATTGGAGTAGATACCCTGGTCGCTCTTAACTTTCATAAGACCAGGGAAAGTTGATTTTACATATTGAGCAGTCGTTTCATCAATAAGGTTTTTCAGAATTATACAACAGCCATAAGCTCTCATTATAAATATTATTCATAGCTTCTTTATTTTGGATATGCCAATCAACAAATAGTTCAATGTGATTGCGAAAATTTAGAAAAACTTCTCAAAACTGGTTAATTAGTTTAATGCGATTAGATGTTTGACCACGAAATTGGCACTCGGTTCTTGGACTAACAAAGCAACATCTGTTTACTACAACTGACGAATTCTTAATAAAGCCTATATTTGACTTAAACTTTATATTGTTATAAATTATCTTTCATTTTAGATATGTACACTTAAAGCAATCATGTCTTGTTGAGCACTGGAACCAACCTCCTTGTGAAATTCGCTTGCAGGCCAGAAGTCTAGCCAAACTGTTAGAATATTCCAATCACAGTAGTATTTAAATGTGATATTTTATGCAATATTTCGAACAAATATATTTTGTATATAGACTTCATGTTTATGCCGTGACATAATAATTGTCCAAACGCCAGATATACAGAACTACATATATTGCTACATTGATCAATGAGATGTTAACATACATAAATAAACTTAAAAGTAGTACCAACTGCTGGATATAAAAATTTTGTTCTCTTGAAGCGTTCTTTTGTGTTTCCTTTGTTCTGCTTTGTTCTGCGGACACAAAAGAACACAGCTAATAAGAATGGACTGAGCGTTGCTTGCTTCAAAAATGGCAGAAATATTGAACAGGCTGTTAAAACTCCAAATTGCGTACAATAGTACACCGATTCATAATTTATTATTATTTTTTGTCGATTGGAAACACTAAAGATACGTTGAAAAATAGTATTGCATTGCATAAAAATTATTTAGGAAGGTGAAATTGTTTTAATTAACACAAAAATTAATTTTTAATATTACTGAAAAATGTGCTCCTCTGTAGATGTACTGTCCGTTAATAGAACGTACACGCAAATTTGATTAAGTGACTGAAATGAATGCACTGGTAAATTTGGATCAAGATCAGTGGTCTATTTCTTAACAACAAATTAACACTATTCACTTTATTTTTAACGTACAAGTAAATACTTCACTTATTTTTTAATACTGCCCACTAATTATATTAAGATCAGATTATGTAATGAGGTATTAGGTCAGAGATCCACACACACTAGAAAACACTTATTACCACACACTTAGAATATATGATTATTAAGAAAAGTTGTATTGGGATAAAACTCAATATATAAGTTTGGGTCAGACAATTTTTATATCACACCGAAAAAAAAACACTTATTGGCAAAAATTGCAATATAAAATCGTCAATATGTATATATGTAAAATTAATAGAATAAAGTCAAAGTATGATATTAAATAAATATGCACCAAAAGAGTATAAAATGTAAATATATAATAAAATAGATATATGATAAATATTATATTGTTACAAGTGACTGGTACTCACCGATCTATAACTTGACGCTTGAGGGTTGGCTTTAAGCTAATGTTAAGACCCTTTGTTCTAACCATGGGTTAAAACAATTCTTTATTTCCGTCGAGACCAGATATAAAGTGTTAATGTTAGTAAGAGACTATCTCAGTCGAGACCCGAGATAATATTCTTTAAGCCAGTCGAGACCCGGCTTAAAGTGTTATCTTATCTTTAGTCGAGACCCGAAATAAGATGCGTTTATTTCCGTCGAGACCAGAAATGATTGTTAGTAAAAGATTATCTCAGTCGAGACCCGAGATAATATTCTTTAAGTCAGTCGAGGCCCGGCTTAAAACGTTATCTTATCTTCAGTCGAGACCCGAAATAAGATGCGTTTATTTCCGTCGAGACCAGAAATGATTGTTAGTAAAAGATTATCTCAGTCGAGACCCGAGATA
Organism: Dioctria rufipes; assembly: GCA_963924295.1. Lineage (NCBI taxonomy): Eukaryota > Metazoa > Arthropoda > Insecta > Diptera > Asilidae > Dioctria > Dioctria rufipes. Next base: position 225,990,559 of record OZ002740.1, read on the forward strand.
ATATTCTTTAAGTCAGTCGAGGCCCGGCTTAAAAAGTTATCTTATCTTCAGTCGAGACCCGAAATAAGATGCGTTTATTTCCGTCGAGACCAGAAATGATTGTTAGTAATAGATTATCTCAGTCGATCCCCGAGATAATATTCTTTAAGTCAGTCGAGACCCGGCTTAAAGTGTTATCTTATCTTCAGTCGAGACCCGAAATAAGATGCGTTTATTTCCGTCGAGACCAGAAATGATTGTTAGTAAATATCTTATCTTCAGTCGAGACCCGAAATAAGATGCGTTTATTTCCGTCGAGACCAGAAATGATTGTTAGTTGTTAAAAGTGAAATATCAGTCGATACCCGATATAAATGTTAGTCCCTAACAGCCAACTTACCCCAAGCGATGCCAAGTACAAACAGAGATCGAGATCAGTCACCTTGTCGTTTATATAGCCCTTGCTTGCACACGACATCACTGATGGAGTAGCAGAGGAGCATGATTGCAAGAATTGGCAGTGCAGCTGTGATCTTACGGTACTAGCGATAAAATTTGCATAGCAACGAACAAAAATTCATAGCAACAAGAAATTTAGAGCTTCACATGCTGCTGTGTTAAATCAAATTATATTTGCAAAAATGTTCTCTCTATCACGCAGAGAAAAAATATCCGTTGGATGGTACTTGTAATAATGGTAATGATAGAGTTGCAAATTGATTTGCTAGATTTGATTGTATTTGTGCCATGCATTGTATGCTACATGACAACCTATTTTTCGGAAAATTGTAATTAGATGGAATTTTATTTGCTTTTCAGAATTCAATTTCAGCATGGTATTGTTGTAATATGTTCCCTTTTAAGGAATTGTTTTTTAGTATGAATCTAACGGTTCAAAAATATGATAATGATTTGCTCGATGAGATTATATTTGTATCGTATTTGTGCAATGTGTTATTTAAAAGACAAATACAATAGCCTTTTTGGGTTGTGTACCGGCTTTTTTATTAAGAGTTATCAGATTAGAGATAAGTTTACTAAAAATTTGATGCTTTGTTCTCAGCATGCTTTCTTTTCAGAAGTTGTCTGTTTATAAAAATATATTCGAATCGATTTGGTTCAAACAGTAGATTTGATGTCAAACTTTATTGAGTTTGTAAGAGATAGACGTATATAAACAATATATTTGTCTGAATTTTTATGTCAATTCCAATGCATTTCAATTAATACAGCCGTACTGTTTTCAAATTTGGTTACTGTTCAGTGTACATTTTGAGCTTGAAAGAGACAAAAAGATTTTTGCCAAAATTTATTCCATTTTAGACTATAGGAAGTAGATAGGATGGCTCAGTCCATTCTTATTATAAGTATGTTAGTGATTCGGCCACTAAATGAATAAAAATTCTGTCGAAACATTTTCTGTAAATTTCTTTGAAATGAGTGCTTACGTAAAGTATACCTGCGGTAATATAAAATGTGGTAAAATACGTCACGTCGTTTTCAGAGAATATGTAATTAAATTAATTTCACTTCTTATGCTTTGATCTGAGTACAAAAAATAACCACCCGTTTTTGATAAATTAATACTATATTAAAAGTGCACCCGAATTTAGTTAAAACTTATGTAAACGTAATTATCTTTGCAGGTGTATTATCCTGTCGTTTTCAGTCTGTATAATCCTCATGTGGTGTACACTCTCCAAGGAAAGGAGGTTCCTCCTGAAACAGATCAACTTTTAATTTCTCGGGACACTGGATTTTGGCGAGATTTTGGCTACGGCATGACATGCCAGTACAGGTATATACAATAAAGAAATAACCATTTTCTTCAGACAAGACAATTTAAAAATTCACTTAACTGCCAAACTTATTTCAAATTCAGGTCAGACTTTTTAAAGATACGTGGATTTGATGAGGAAATTGTGGGATGGGGCGGAGAGGACGTTATGCTCTACAGAAAGTATGTTCGTTCAAATATAAAAATAATACGAGCCACAGATCCTGGAATATTTCATATTTGGCACCCAAAGGTAAAGGCACTTGTGATGGATATCTGATAAATGAGTTTAAATTGAAAAATTAATTTCCTATATAGGTGTGCACAGGTGTTACAAGTGGACAACGCTTAACTGCGGATCAATATCGAGCCTGTATCAGGTCAAGAGCTCTAAATGAAGCTTCGCATGCTCAATTAGGATTTTTAGCATTCCGTGATGACATTGCTGCACACTACCAAGATAATAACAGCCACATTCAGGTGAATAATGTTCTTCCAGCAAAACTCCATCCACAGCCCGTTTTTGATATATTGCAAAAGGGCAACAAAGACGACGGAATAAAATCATCTCGTAAAAGCCAGAACGCAAGGAAGAACACTTGATCCTATCTTGAATTACAGGACAGTATCTGGAAAATTGAATTCTGAGTGCACTTAGTGACGCTTCTTGACAAACTATATGCGACAAATCGTGATATTTGCGTTAGTTTTTAAGGGATATCTCATATTTACTATAGAAGTCATATCCTAAGGATATTTCACATACTTTACAAATTAGTTCATGGACATTTGTAAATAGTCAAAGACGTTTTGTACATACTTTTATGCTGTAGCGAACTTTAAAGAAAATATTCAGAGAAAACGTACAATCATGGAAACGCTCTTAAAACAAAACATTTGTCGGGTCTTGTTTCCAAAACGTCAACGAAATCATATATGTGTATGAATATTGTACGAATATAATTACATTTACATAGAAAAATGTTATACGGAAATGAGAAAATAAAGTTAATGTAAAATAGCAATGGTGTTTTTAATATATTTACGTTATTAGTTTTTGTTAGTTTATTGAAGTGTACCTTAACCCATTTCATCCCGAATTATTTTTTTTTTTAATTTTACTTGATCTGCAATTATTATAAAACCTTAAGTATAAAAGTAAGAAATACAATTGATTTAATTTTTTTTATTTGCTAATAGTAGAGAAATTGTGTGTTGCGAAAACGCAGCACTGGGAGTTGTTTGGGTTCGTAGGAGAGAGAGGAAAAATACATTTATTTGCACGTCTCTTTTGTTGCGTTATTGCAACCCTGGGATAAAATGGGTATCGTTACGTAAAAGAAGTCTGCTTATCATCATCATTTTACAAAAGGGAAATGGTAATTATGCATTAGACTATAATTTGTGCGACAGCTTTCAACTTTGTGTATTGTCCCATAAGTCTTTTACAAGTTAAATTTCTTGCTCTCAGGCATTTTTTCGGAGCTCCGAGAATGCTGGATAAGGATTTGGTAGAGATATCACAGGATGACATATGTGTACATACCACGAAAATTCAGTAGATGGAAAATATTGAGAAGTTTCGTAAAGGTCTGAAATGAAGATATTAAATTGGAGTTTATACAGTTTTAGTTTAAGAAATATAAATATAATACTTACCAGAATATTATTGAGAAAACGACTTAAGTTATTGTATATTATGTTATTAATTCATCAATGTAAACTCGTGTTTATGCCAAATTAATGTCCTAATAATAAAACTCAAATTATATCGAAAAGAAACGAAATTAAATAGGCCAAGGTTGTCAACTAGAAAGAAAGGGATTAGAACGAGTAGTAAGATTAGATTAGTTTAGAATGTGTTTAAGGTGGTTACAAAGTTAAATAGTTACTTTCTTTTTGTTTGTTGCCATTTTATGATTTTTGAGTGTTTCAAAATATTTCGGTAAAATAACCAATTGCTGGACGATTAAGCAATATAATGACGTCTAACATACATGCAATATTTTTCTATAATATGTATCATCAACAATAATATCATAGATCATAGAATAGCAATAGGAGAAATCATAAAATATTTCAACGAATTAGTTTCTATGAACGCAATTTTTCATCGGACAGAAAAATTTGGTCACCGATCATAGGGTTCCCAATTGCTGGGCGACAACAAAATAATTTAATTATTTTGAATTTTGATAGGAGACTTCACGTAATATTATATTTACTATTATATAAAAATATTACTAAAATTTGCAAGTATTGTAAAAAATTTCAGATTATATAGCCTTTTGGAAGGAAGTAAATATTGTGTAATTTTATTTATTTATTTATTTATTCATATGTCGATTAAGATTATCTACAGACTGGCACTTTTAATTTACAAAATACAAAAGTATTAATGAGCATATTTATAAGCAAAATAATAATTTCTAAATAAAATTTGCTTAGTGATTATAATTCAAAAATTATACTAAGCGACTAGCATTCTCATAAAGAGTTGATTTAAATAATTCCTTAGGCCTAGTAAAATCAATATGTAGAAAATGAATTAAAGAGTAAAATACAATTAAAAATAGGTTCGTGCATGCCATAGTTTATTCTATGTTGTGGAGCATACAGCAAATTTTGTGAGGTGCATAAAAGGAGATTAAAGACAAAAGAACTAATTCTATAAGATAAAATATCTCTTACAAAAGTTCACTTCACGTCTGATGGGAAGAGTTGGTAAAGCCATCTTACACGGTAACATGGCATATTGTCACGATTATAATTTAATTTATATAAAGCAAAACCAGTAAACGACTTTTGTACAGAATTCATTCGTTTAATGGGAACATCATAAAAGGGGCCCCAATGACAGACGCGTATTCAGGAACAGATTTTACAAGCGAATAATACAGAACTTTAAGTGTGCCTATATCGTTAAAATCTTTGGAATTAACCTTTAAGGAATCTTTGTTGCGGAACACTTTAGAAACAATAAGTTCAACATGTGAAGCAATCGATCGATTTCAATAAAATATTACTCCTAGGTCTTTGATTTCTGAAGCTCTAGGAATGAGAATATCATTGATCGTGTAATTAAAGTTAAATATGTTGAATATTCTGGTGTAACTTATAATTTTGCATTTAGAAACATTTACTTCTAATTTATTCATGGAGCACCATGTAAATAATCGATTAAGATCAGCTTGAAGGGTGACGCAATCGTACAAGGAATCGATTTTTAGCATAAAGTTTAAGATCATCAGCAAATATTAAATAATTCACGAAGTAAGAATTTCTACCTATGTCATTAATGAAGAGTAAAAAAAGGAAGGGTCCTAAATGACTGCCTTGAGGAACACCAGAAGTAACGGAGATGGCTCTTGAAACAAGATTGCCAATTTTCACACATTGCTTACGGTTGCTTAAATAAGATTCAACCCATTTCAAGATAGATGAATGAAAGCCAATACATTGCAATTTACAAACTAGAAGCGGAATATTAATCCTACATCTACCTGGGCATCTTCTTCAATAGAATTCATCGGAAAATTGGAAGATATTGCCAAATTTCTGGAACAGGACTTACCAGAGCAAAAACCATGCTGCTGGGAGACTCTTAACTTTTTTACAATAAAGCTAATTTTAGTATTCACTATAGTATCTAATAATTTCGGAAAACTATTCATCACAGACACTAGACGATAATTCTTTATATCATGTTTTAACCTGGATTAAAAAATTGGTGTAATAAGAAAAATTTTTCAATCATCCAAAAAACTCCTAACCGAAGAGATACATTAAAAATTTCAGTCAAATGAGACTATAGCGATGTTGCGCAGTGTTTTAAAAACGAGGGACATAGGTAAATAATATCGTATTTAGTACTGATAGACATTATCATATCCAACCGATAAGACCCCAGTGTCCTTTTCGATGGTATTTGGCATTTGACAACAAGTAGTAATGAAGTTATCATCAGCATGGGTACCATAGACGGTATGAATATCTTGAAGTTATCATTGGGTTGCCTCGTTAGAGGTAAACAAAATTTTCGGTGAAATTTTCAACCTAGAATGATAGACATTTTCTATAGTTCTAGGTGTAAAAATAGAAAAAAACATAAAGAAAGAAGTAAATAAACAATATTACCAGGCAAAGACCAGCCGAAATATTTATTTAAGATTATAATTAAGAGAAAAAACAAAAATTAAACACAAGATAAAGTGAAATAATGAAATTGGAGTAGTGTTTAGGGGTTGAAAGTGGGTTTTTGCGATTTTCGGTGAAACGTGTGACCACCTAGCGGAAAATGTCTTTGATAAAAGTTGTAGATAATAAACAAATCTAAAACTTTCATATGAAGAATTTTTCAACATAACCTCAAATATTCCGAGCAAATGGCGGAAAACCGATTTTTCGATTTTTCATATTTCTCTCTCGTAAAAATAATTCAATTTACAGAAAATGCTGTGAAAGTATGCTTTGTTTTTATTGAATAAGCATGATTTTTTAAATCTGAGAAACAGCAGTTTTCGAATTATTTACATTAAAAAACAAAAAAACTTCTGCGAAAAACCTTATTGGTGTATTGGTGTTTTTTAACCATTGAAATGTCTACTTTAAAATGGTCTCGCTTATGTTCACGGTTTATTTTTCATGAACCGCTTAAAATTAAGAAAAACGACTTTCAGTACAATTGTCGTGAAAATCATAAAGCTTCAGGATGGTTTCCGGCACTTTCTTTAATTAAATTCATTCAACTATATTAAATGTTATATTAAAGCAAATTCTGGCATTGCAATTTAATCCATTAATAACAGAAATAATAAAAAGAATTGAAAATCATAAAATATGTTGGAAATACGTGATTCGAATTCATTTTTGGTTTTTCTCAATTTTAAGCGGGTTATAAACTATCAACATAGGTATTTAGACCATTTTAAAGTAGACATTTCAATGGTTAAGATGAGCCCGGATAGAATAATTAAATCGAAGAGCACACTAATAAAATTTTCCGAAGACTTTGGTTTTTTTTTAGAAGATGTGAACATCTCGGAAACTGTTTATTTCCCAGATCTAAAAACAATCGTGCTTTTTCAATGAAAGTTTTATTATCGCAAAATTTCATGCAAATTGAATTATCGAAAAGTCGGTTTGCCGCCATTTTCTCGGAATATTTCAGGTTATGTTGAAAAATTTGAATTTGAAATGACAGTTATGGGTTTATTTATTATCTACAACTTCTATGTAGAACATTTTCCGCTAGTAGGTCACGCATCGCCGAATATCGGAAAACAACATTTTCAACTCATAACTCCATAACTACCACCCCTCCCCTCCCCCATTGCATTTCCCAATTTCGCCTTATTTCTTGTTTAATTTTTGTTTTTTACCTTAATTAATTAACCTTAAGGCTGAATGGCAGAAAATAAAGCTCTCGATTACGAGCTTTCAAAATTTCGACTATAGGCTGAACTACAATAGAAGTAAATAACTTTACGAAATTAAATGAGACTGAAGTTTACTTATGAAAAATTGATATTTTTAGCCTAAGTATATATCACATTCCGTAAGAGTTATTATCTTGATATTTAATGTTTACAATTTTAAAAAGTGGTAAAAGTGTAAAAAATAACAAATGGAAGTTGATTTAATTGAAGATTTGTGCTTTCTGTTAATTCGCAGTACCATTTTTATTCCATTTTAATTTTTACATTGCACTCTTAATCATTTAGTAATAATTTAATTGTTTGGACACATCGCGTTCTTACGGAATGAGCAATTCTTACCGCACTATACTTACGGAAAATTGGATATCTAAACTAAACGAAAGTTCCCCTCACACGAGTTAAAGTTAATTTTGTACGCCTGTTATTATATCACGATACAATGATTTTTATAAAATAAACTACTTACGGGATTTATCCGGCTTTTGCGCAACTGAATAAAATTACCTCAACCTTCATTCCTGTGTTAAAATAAACGCAATAAATCGTATTTAAGTTACAGGAGTCTCATCCTTAACGTTACAAAAATAATTATAACATGAAAAATACTGGGTGCGGCAAAAGATCTGACGGTTTTCGTTGCCGTACTATTGAGCGAGTAGGTGGTGGGGGGTGGTGGGGATAGGCGCGTTCCAGAGCCAACACGTGGATATTTTTAGTAGCCATGGAGCAGTGTTCGGGTGAGCACCGTGCTTTTGTTGTCGAGGCATATTTTTAAAGTGACTACTCCTGCGTTGATGCTCAGCGGCAGTTCCGTACGCGTGAGTCCAAGAGGAAGACTCCCAACTCGTAACACAATTCTGCTATGTATGAGTAACTTTAGAGCTACCGGTTCAACGCTAAAACGGAAGTCGACAGGCCGTCCAAAGTCAGGCCGGATGCCAGAGAATATCAATCGAGTAAGAGAAACAAGCTGCTTCCTTGCATATGTCTGACCGCAAGATAACACGAATATTGCGTTTCGATCAGCATTTCCACCCATACAAAATGGTTATTGTCCAGCAGTTAAAGCCTAACGACTAAGCAAATCGGAAAGCATTTGCAGAACAAATGATTGCATTGATGACTGATGAAAAAAATGTCATGATGACTAATAGAACTTTCGATATTGGTCGGCTACAAATCCTGAAGAATTACAAGAAATCGCCAACCTGTTCCTGCAATATTAGAGAAGGTGTTCGGTCAAAGATGGACATCATTTAAAGGAAGTTATCTTCGGATCTTAAACGGATGAAATCGGTTGTTCTGATGTTATTTTAATAATTAACACGAACGCCCTTCTGTAATAAGCAATAAAACAATTTGTATCACTTTTAATTTTCGTGTTGTTTTTATTTTAAAACCGTCAGATCTTTTTACCGCACCCTATATTAACAAATTTGGAAAAATAGCTCCGGTAGCATTTACAAATATGTTTGGAAAACCGATGCACAAAATATTAAAAAATTGGTGTGTACATGCAAAAATGTTTAGGGGTAGGAGAAAAAAACCAAGTTTTTTGAGATTTTTGATTAAAAAAAAACGCAACATGTTTTTGAGAAATCTAGGCCCGGTAGTATTTGAACTGAAGAGTTTCTAATATTTTGTAGAAGGTTTCAAATCAATAACCTTAATAACTGTGAAAATAAAAAGGGGGAACGAAAAGCTTACAAATTTATTCAGCCTTAACTAAATTTTCCGGGTGGTCCTTGTATGTTAATATTTTTTTTCTAGCCTTCAAAATCTGCTTTGGTACCAGCCTATTATATATTTTCGTACTTATTATACATATTTATCCTAATCGCAGGAGCAAGAGAATGGTGTGCGATGTGTGTGTGCGGGTAGGTTAAGGCAATGTCGTAGGGGAGAGAGATTGGTTAAAGCATTGCATGAGAAATGTGGAACTTTTTTTGGTAATGTATTTCAGAACATAAAATTGAAACTAAATTTCTGATGATCTTGCTTTAGGAAAATTTTTGACAAAAATTCATCTTTTATGTATTAAAAGCCCTAGCTGATGATGAAATCATAGTTTTTTTTTTTTTTTATATATCATAAAGCAAAGCTTAGGGGAAACCCTATGATGCAAAGCACAGTATGGCAGGATGGAGATAGGGAAAGTATTAAGAGACATGAGGAAAGTGGCGGTGGTGCTGATGTATGTCACTCTTGAACCTTCGCAGATTGTAAGTCCGAAGAAAAACAAAAGATGGTAGTTTGTTCCACATTCGCACATTTCGGGATAAGAAAGCATCACGGAATTTTACTATACGGCTGAAAGTATTTTGAACTGTGAAAGTATGTGCGCGGCTTGCAGCGCGAGTATTGCGTGCAGGAAACATTCAATAAGAGATCAGACTAGATATTTCTTCGGAATATTAACAATGCATGTAGCGATAGAGGAGCAAAAGGCATCCAAAATTGGGATATGACCAGTTATTTCTACATCGCCAATGAGCTTAAAGGCTCGCTTTTGGACAATGTCCAATGAAGCTAACACTGTAGGACCATCACCGGCCCAGATATGGGTATTGCATTCCAGTCTACGTTTGATGTAGGACTTGTAGAGGAGCGCTAGATTCGGTGGGCTGAAATATTTCTTACACCTTTTCAGAAACCCAAGACATTTCGATACTTCTTTGGCAACAGAAAATATGTGATCCGTCCAGTTTAACTTATTGGAAATATTAATGCCAAGAATGCTTAGTGACGGTGAATCAGAAATTAATTCTCCATCGAAAGAAACGGGAGTGGTGTTAAGTTACGGTCTTGTTTTAATGAGATGAGATAGCTTTGGGTCTTAGATGCATTGAATTCGATGCGACTCGCTTTGCCCCAAGCGAGGATATTGTTAAGTTCGTTATTCAATGATCTAATCATGCAATCTCGTTTAATACATGCGGCATTCTCCCTGGAGTCCTCAAGAGTGTCAAAGGAGTAAGCTAAATCAAGGATACCGTCACCAGCGGTTTAAATTTATGGGAAAGCAGATCATTAATGCAAATTAAAAAGAGAGTTGGAGGGATAATAGAGCCCTACGGCACACCGGCATTTATGGGATGAGTTTCATATGTAACCCATCTAATACAACACATATTTGGCGACTGGATAGGAAACTTTCAATCCATAATAGAAGAGGAGGGGAGAGACCAAGTGCTTTAAGTTTGGCTAACAGGGTAAAATGCCAGACTCTATCAAAAGCCTTTAAAATATCCAGCGCAACGAATTTGGACTCACAAAAATTGTGAAGACTACGGTTCCAACGTTCCGTAAGAAAAGTCAGCAAGTCTACAGATGAGCGTCTAGCTCGGAAGCCATATTGGCGATTGTTGATGATTTGGTGGTTGATTTGGTTAGATTCTCGATATGTCAATAATTTGGAGTTAATGATAGATTCAAAAAACTTTGAAAGAATTGAAGTGATTGCAATTGGTCGATAATTGGAAGGATCGCTATCCTCTTCTTTTTTGGCAATAGTGTAAACATGGGCTAGCTTCCGAGCAGTTGGAAAGATTGCTGTAAAATAAAACAAGTATGATAGTTTGAGCAGAGTTTTAGCCAAGCATGGGGCGCAGCTTTTAATTAACAGGAGCGAGAAATCATCAAGTCCTGCGGCTTTGTAGACGTCGATTCAATTAAGGACTTTGAACACATCTCTCGTACGAATATGTATTGGCTCTAATACACATCCGCATGGGAGATGCAATATAGGTATCTATGATTAGGCGGAAGATGAGAATTTGAAGCGAATCCAGCAGGCAAAATATGGGCCTTATCCAGAGAGTCAACAACCACTTCTCGATTTTTATTTTTATTTTTATACTAAGCTAATTCATACGTTTTGTTCGATGATTTATTTGTATTAATTGATTTGTATCCAGTTTGATTTAATTTATATTTACTTTAATTGTTCATTAAAGTTGTAATTTTAACTACCGCTATCTTAAATTATTGTTGTTAACTGTCAAATTGAATTTAAATGTAACAATCCAGTTTGTTTCAATATAGCTCACGATCCATTGAATTTATTTGCAATTTTTATAAACATAAACATCCTCTTCTGTTTTAGTTGTTGAATTCGATCGAGTAAAGATCAAGTGGAAAAAAGTTTTTGTTGTTTATTTTATTTGAAAAACTCTTCTCTGAACATTTTGAGCTTGATCAAGGATAACTAGCAATAAAAATTACAGATATTTCAAGCAGAGATAAAATTTAGTCGGCATCATCGCTCCGCTAAAGTAATAATTGGACAATTATTGGATAATTATCAACAACTGGCTGCAACTGCAAGCATCGACCACGTACATCATTAATTGATCTGGATATTTGATCGGGTATACATAATCAACGGAGATTTAATTTTAATGGGGGGGGAAGATATATTTGAATTCAGGTGGGATCTATTTTAATAATTTTGCAATATTTTGGATTACATACGTACACATATATTTATACGAAAGGAAAAACGGTAAGGTATTTCACATTTACATGTGCATAATTTTTACATTTCTTGCATTTCTTGGATAAATACATTTTTTCCATGAATACAATTTAGAAATTTAACTTTTTAGTTATATACAAAAAAAAAAACTCTAAGGTTATTTGTAGAAAAATTATTTGTATATGTAATATATAAAAACCAACTGTAAAGTAAATAAAAGTTAGCCCATTACTATGTGAGTGAACATGAAAAATTTTATTAGGCGGCTATTTTAATCTATAGTGCAGTGTTGACTTTTAAAAATTCTACTTTTGTTTTTTTTTGGATTAGATTTAATTGAATTCATACACATATATATACTAAATTGCTAGGAATTCTGATTGCGTGTTTATCTCGGTGAATCATAATGTCAAAATCATTGAAGTTCAGACTCAAAGAGCCTCCACGAAAGGCTGTATAACTCGGATTAAAAATTTCGTTGATCAAAAAAGCGATTCACTATACTCCCCTGAAATCGACTGCCGATTAGGTATTTTAGGATCATATTTTAAGAAAGTCTCCTATTTTATGCAAGAATGCTATTTTAAGCCAGCATGCTTAACATATATTGAAAACTTATTGTCAGATAATACTAATGAAAATAAGGTTAGAAATGATTTAGAAAAAAATATATTGTGCAGCTAAATCTAAGCTAGTAACATTTATGGCTGGAGGACGAAAAGCTATAGTTGTCTGCTTGACTCAAGTGTTCAAATCCTCGTTTCAAATTTACCTGTTAATAAATTACCGAAAACTCTCGCAGTTATTTGGCAAATTTTCAGAATTCCCAAACTCTTATAGTTGAATTAGAAAACTTGTGCATAAAGACGATTCGCTATCTGCTCTAGAGTAATTTAATCACTTATTGTCGTGTGTTAGTGGTCCCGCGTTACAAACAATAAAATGCTTTATCGTAACCGAACATAAGTACAAAAAAGTGTTTGATCAATTAAAAGAACGGCATGGTATGGCCGATTCGAGAGGATATTTTTATGTTGCTACGTCATGAGGTGAAAATGGTGCCCGAATTTTTACCATACCATAAAATATTTCAACACGATATAATGCATTTCTACACTAATCGCAAGAGATTTCATTCGATAATCTTGCAGGCAATATGTGACCACAGAATGATTTTTAAAAATTGTTCTCTTGGTTATCCCAGTTCAGTCCACGATGCGCGAATTCCCAAAAATCATTGATATTACAACAAGTTGAAGGATAGTTTGACAATTGTTTTTCAGGAAACGACGTTATTTTGGGAGGTATAGCATAACCACTTATGAGGTGCATCCCTCCTTTCATTGATCATGGAAGACTAACTGAAGTGCAAACAAATTTAATAAGTTACATTCATCTACTAGGCAAGTAATTGAGGAGTTTGGCTCTGCTCTTTGGCCATTGACGGAGATTTCGCTATTAAGACATGAGCAAATTAGACGCAATTCCTGCAGCAATTTTAACTTGTTGCGTGATGCACAACGTGTGCCTCAGGTTTCCAGAGGAATCCAGAGACACTTACCTTCGGGAGGGAATACCACAGGCTGCAGCAAGTTCCTCTACTGGTGAAATATTGCACTGACTTCATTCGAGCACAGTAGTTCTCTGAACGATCGGCAGTTACCTTGGTGAAATGGAGAACTGAATTTGAAAAGGAATAAAGTCGGAAGCCTATTCAACAGAGCTGAGCTATCTGGTGAGAATATAAAAAGGTTCTAACAAAATATAATAGGGAATTAAGAAAATCCAAAAGAAGAACCTGGCGGACCTTCTGCAATGGTATAGATCAATTGCCCGCAGAAGGTATTTTCTAAAGATCACTCGAATCCTGTAGTCTTACTTAAAAAAGAAGGTGTGAACTACACTTAGAGTTGTGAGTAAATAGTCCGGCTCTTATTAGAAACTCATTTTCCCGACTCTCTTATTCCCGATAAGGGAATAGCAGCTCCAGACCCAATTACAGTGGACAATTATAGGATTTTCAACAAGATCAAGAGCCTTGTCTGAAGAATCTTATCTTCACTCCAAATAAGGTTAGATGGGCCATTGTTATATTGGAACCTTTAAATCTGCTGGAAGTGATGGAATCCTCCAAGCCTAACTACATTTTTTAAACCAGTTACGCTCTAAGGTACGTTCCCCAATGTTGGAGAAACGTCAGGATGGTATTTATACCCAAATCAGGCAAATCGCTCTGACCCGTCAGCCTATCCTCATTTCTACTCAAGTCCGTAGAAAAAATCCTAGACCTAAGTATTCTAAGTGAAATTTTGATTAAATCGCCACTTCATTCAAAGCTTATAAAACAGTCAAGTCTCCTGAAATTGCTCTTCACAAATTAGTGAAAGACTTCGAAAAAGCTTTCGAAGCAAAAGACGTGGTCTCAGGTGCATTTGCATACACAAAAGGAGTCTGCGATAACACCCCTTTCGATGTAATTAAATTAGCCGCTGGAGAAAAGGCCTACACGCTCTCAACGGTTGACTGGACAGATTCTATGCTTAGAAGCAGGAGACTAACTATAACTCTAGGGAACTGTGCCATTAAAATCACCTCAGCTAAACTCTGCCCACAAGGAGGAATCTTTTCTTTCCTCTTGTGTTCGACTATGATTGATGACCTCCTAGTGAAACTGACCAATCAGGGATTTAATGTACAAGGCTACGCGAATGACCTAGTATACTGGGCCAACATGATCAAATCATATACGACCTCATGCAAAATGCACTTTCCAAAGTCCCCATGTGGTGCTTGAAGAAAGGCCTTAGCATAAACCCAAACAAATTCAAATTGTTCCATTCACGAGAAGAATGAAGCTTCCACTAATGGTTCCACTTCTTGATATTACGGAATCGACATTTTCAGATGAAGTCAAACTTATGGGGATAACTCTCGATAAGAAACTCACCTGGAATTCGCATGTGTCCAGAGTGATGGAAGTAGTGGTAGATCTCTACATGTGCCACCGCTTTATTGGCAGAACATGCGGTCTGAATTCAAGAATTATGTACTGAATGTACACCACGTTTCTTAGATCAATGGTTACCGATGCGGCCTTCGCATGGTGTCCAAAAACTAATCAAAAGAAAACCGAGGCTCTACTTCAAGACACCAGGCTACTTGTCTGTGTAGGAAAGCTGGTGCAATTAGTACCTACCCTACAGGAGCCATAGAAAGAAAGGGAAGTAATAAACTACGATATTTTCAGAGCGGGCTCTAATGTTAGTGGTTCAATAGAAGAGATCCCATTATATCACAAAAATTTTAAATCAATTTTTAAATTTATAATTTTATAATTATTTTATAACTTTTTAAATTTTTAAGAAGTTTTCCTGTGCCCCAATTATTTCCTCATAATATTTCTTGGCGTTGCCTTTGAATGGCTGGATATAATTTAAGGCTAAAATGAGAATTCAATTGTAAATCAACAAACCGGCATTGGAGAAAGTTAACTTTTTTTTTGTCACGGCTGTTTATTTTGATTTTTTTTGTCTTAATCAGGGTGTTTCCGCTTAGGAGGTCAATAAAGCAGGAGGTGATAGTACTCACCTAGAAAATAACAAATTGTATGGCGGAGGGGGGAGGGGGCATATCAACCATATCAACGGTTTAGGAGTTACGGGATGATTAAGGAAAAGAGCTACTATTCCACAAAACCCCCTGTAAGTTAAAAAGTACAAGGCGTGCGGTCACAGTTAAGAGCTCACTGTATGTAGAACTTTATAAGCTTTCCAACGGCTGCTCAACGAGCCCCATACCCGTCTTCCTAAAGCGTTATGGTTGTCCAAACTAAAAATTTCGGATTTTCTTACCTTTTTTTTTTTAATTTGATCCTACTGCTGTGTGCATAAAAACAATGAATCGAGAGTGGATATTATTTGTGTGAGATTTCATTAATTAATTGCAAGTATTATAAGATCACTATACAATTATTATGATTGTGATGAGATCACACTTCTGAGATACACTATTCAATACAATTTATGGCATTTTGATGAATTTTCACATACATTTTCAAAACCAATCTAGCTATTATTACTTTTGTATTACTACTATTACTACTACTAAAAACATTCAAATTGTAATCCCCTTTGCAGAGTACGTACTGCAGCGTTTTAGAAGAAGACAGCTATAATCAATAAAAGTCCTAAATATTTCGAGCATTGCCCTTAATATTTAAATTTCTATACATGAATGAAAATATTGCATTCGAAAACTCTTCGTTGTTTTTAAACAAATTTCGTATGAATTAAAATAATGTTATAAAATTACCTTTGTTTAATAAGCTGTCTTTTTATGAATCAAAAAATGTTGTGTACATAAAACGTATCAATGCATCAATATTACAAACTGAAACTCCCACAAGAACTTCGGCTAGAACGGCGGAACGAGGAAAGTCTTTTAATATTTATTATTTGTTGCTATAGCGGTAATAAAAATACACACTCTGTAAAAATTTCAACTGTCTACCTGTTACGGTTAATGAGATACATACAGTCCGGTGACAGGCAGATAATAATAAGAATGAAAAACACCAAAAAAATCACGTTTCTTGTATGGGGACCCGCTTTAATTGTAAATTATATTTTATATTTATTATTTGTTGTTATATCGCCAATAGAAAAACACAGTCTGTGAAAATTTCAACTGTCGACCTATTACAGTTCATGAGATACAACCTGGAGACGAACGGACGGATAGCGAAGTCTTAGTAATAGGGTTCCCGTTGTTGTCCTTTGGCTACGGAACCCTAAAAACGGACTCGGTCTGACGACTCCTCACCGAAAGTTGAGCAACTCAGTGCTGAATGCAGTAAAATAGCGACAGAGAATCTTTCAAAGAAGCACGTTTCCCTGCTTTCGTGTAAGCGAATATTCTTGCCGTCTCGTCGGTTATCCAGAGGTAGCACTCAGTGCGGATCAACTAAAGTCCGTTCAGGGTTCCATCTTGAGCGAGATCGCGACAAGAAAGCAAGGCCCCTGAAACAAAGTTTCCTGTGCTAAACATTTAGACTAGGGTGAATGGTTCTCATCTATTTCAATTAGGACACCATGACTTGGGTGAAAGGTATAGTCGGAGAGCTAAAACCCTGGGAAGGAGCCAGTCTTATCCTAGCCGTGGAAAATGAAATTTATCGCTCACAAGTTATTATGGGATACTTTCCAAACAGCGATAAAGACTTTACTGATTTGATTTTCAACTACGTCGAGGATCAATACTTGGGGATCAAGGTGTCTGAATTGTTAGGTTCAAAGACCCTCTGTCACAGAGCTGATTTTCTGAGTCGGTCATGTATCTATGGAGGAACTAAAGAAGGCCCAGTACACAATTGGATACAAGTTCATCTCAATCCAACCCAGACTTAAGGGTGGACAGTCTGAGAGTCCAGCCGTTCTCAAGGCCTTAAAGGCCTACACTATCAAGTTGAGGATTATCTAGGAATATCTGCAAACGCTTAAAATTTTGTCAAGGAGGAACAAAGTTATCCTCATATGAGTACCTGGTAATAAAATTGCTGATGGCCTAGCCAAGAATAGAGCGGAAGCTTCCTTTGTCGCACTAGAGGCATTTTTTGTCATTTCAAAGAGCCGAGGTAACAACTCAGCTACCCTAAATAGCTGGAGAATAATCAAATATGCATTTCTTGGGAAAGGGCACAGGGACTTCGTCGGACAACAATGTTTATCGACACCTCTGGCGGAAAAATAAAAGAACTCCTTCTTTTTAGGAGAACAAAATGATTACGTACCCATTGAGGTATCGCCTATGTAAGATGGACTTAGTTGAGACTACACCCCGTCACTTCTGTGAAGATGTTCACGAAACCTCGGAGCAACTATCTGCATCTGCGAAGCATTGCCGAGGTGGATATTACTCGACCTCGAACATAGTTTTCCTGCACTAAACTACGCTTGGAACTTAAGTCCCAGAGTAGTTCTAGACTTCATTAACAATCAAAATCTAGAGAGGGAATAAATTGAACGGGGATTCACAACAGATCTTTCAGTTCGCAGTGAATGAGAGGCCAACGCTTGGACACCCTTTCACAAATCTAAATGCATGGGAGGATCAGTAAAAATTCTGTCGGGAACTGAGGATGGTAGAAGTCAAATTAATATTCAGCTTTCGACGTTAAGAGTCAGTGGGCCTAAACGTTTCGTCAAGCAAAGGCAGAAAAGCAGTTGGGACTATGAACCCCAAGCCCGGAACTTTCCAAAAGAATCCACTACTAAGGCTGATAACGACTATAAAAGATCATCATAGTCATGGCTAGGGATCGCCTAAATTGTTTTCAGATAAATTTCCATCATGCTAAAGTGGCATCAGATGTGATTAGCGGAGATTTGTCTCGGAGAAACTTAGTCCGCCGCTCATCCTGGAGCCCTGGATAAATCAAGGTCATACCAAAGGATATTCCACAATATAAGTTTATTGATAGTAATGAGCACGAATATCTTAAGGCAGATTTCCTGCTCAACACTAATCTAAACTTTATTTCTCTTTCACAGTTCATCTCGAGGGACGTAGTTGTAGTAACTGTCGAGGTACCTACTTCGGGAGATAGCCATGAGGTAGTAGTTACCTCGGCCTATTTTCCTGGAGAAACAGATACACTACTTCCCCCAGAGCTGAAAAGGCTCATGAGCTACTGCAAACATAGAGAAAAATAACTCAATGTTAGATGCGACGCAAACGCACATCACATCCTATTGGGCAGCATGGGTACCAACGTTAGGGGTGAGTATATTTATGATTTTATATTATATAAAAATTTAGAGATACCAAATCAAGGTAACAACCCAACTTTTATGAATACTATTAGACAAGAGGTCCTGGACCTAACACTTGTCAACAAGTTCATAAGCACAAAAATAAGCAGGTGGCATGTATCGAACGAGATTTCTAGGTCTGATCATAGACATTTCAAGTTTGATGTAGAATCCACACTTAACATATGTCAAGAGTACCATATCCCGAAACTAAATAACTGGGAACTTTATCGACAAAACTTTAAGGCTACAGTTGTCTCTCCCGGTAGTAGCATTCGCAGCTTCGAAGAACTGACCAATCCGGGATTTAATGTATCAGGCTACACAGATACAAAAAGCCCTTTACAAAGTCTGCAGGTGGTGCTTGAAGAATGGCCTTAGCATAAACCCAAACAAATCGTTATCGTTCTGTTCACGAGAAGAACGAAGCCTTCACTAACGGCTCCACTTCTTGATATTACCGAATGATATTTTCAGATGAATCAAATTAATGCTGATCACTTCCGATAAGAAACTCACCTGGAATTCGCATGTGTCCAAATTGACAGAAAGAGCAGCAAAATATCTCTACACGTGCCACCGCTTTATTGGCAGAACATGGGGTCTGAAATCAAGAATTATGTACTGGATGTATACCACGGTTCTTTGACGCATGATCACCGATGCGGCCTCGCATGGTATCCAAAAACTAATCAAAATAAACTTGTCTCTCTAGGATAAACTGGTGCAATGAGTACCTACCCTACAGGAGCTAGGAAGCCTTACGAAACCTTTCACCCCCCTTTTCTCCAGTACTATTAGATTGCAAAGTGAAAAACTGTTTAAGGTAGGCGATCTGCTTGGTCATTAAAGTATCTTAAAACAGATATGCTTCGAACAAATGACGAGAGTGTCTGATAAAATCACACCCAAGGTGGATTTTGTACAACCATTCGATGTGGTTTTGGGAGATCGACAACAATGGCCTTCTATTAAACTGCTTTTCCAACAAGGATCGATGGTGTACTTACAAATGGTTTTAAAACAAACAGTGGCGTCAAACTGGCCTCTACCTATACCATATTTCCGGCTGAGGTATTAGCCATAGAAAAATGCACCAAGACTTGAATTAAAGGAGGTACAAATGGCTCTACCATCAATATCTTCTCGGATAGCCCAGCCGTTTCAGGCCTTAGATGCTATATACAGCAGGTAGAGCAGATCTTTACTAAAAATCAACAAAACTGACGCAGAGAGATCATGGATCTATGAATCTTTTACTCAGCGATAGCCATCTTTGGTGAGAAAATCTTATACTCTAGACAGACTGTGTATAGTGTGCCACACAAATGAAGTCCATCAAAGACCCATTTGCAACTTTTCATTTCATTTTCAATTGGAGCAAATTTTTTACGCTTTAGCGAAATCGCAATAAAAGTGCAACCTTCCGTCATTAAAATGACCTGAATTTATTGGAGAGTCGATATGTTGTGACTCAGGTGCTTATTGTGCCCAATCACAACCATAAGTTACACCAGGTATTACAATATCTGTCCTTGCAAAATTAAACTCATTTGAATTTTAATTTCATTTTCATTTTATCATCGTAATAAAATGCAATTAAACAGAAATTTAATTTTATTATCGTGGCCCACATTTCTCTCTCACAATATGTATGTAGGTACTAACAGTGTGTATACCTACCTGTAAAGATTTCTTCCATCACCGGTATATTTATCTTCATATGTACACCGTACATATATAAAATCTTCCAATTGATTGAGAGTATGCATATTTACATATAACTATTCTTGCCGTCTTAAAATTAATATTTTAAAACGACAATAATAAGCAGGATAAGTGTACCAGTAACCAACCGACACGGCTACTTCGTACTAATTGTAAACAAATTACAAAATGCAACAATTTTTCTCACATATACTAACTTCAAAAGATTCCTTGAATTGTTCCTTACAATCATGCAAAATGCCATTTGTGTGCGTTTTGTAACAGAATTCGTTATCAACAGGCGGTGAAAGTTCATTTTCTGTTATTTTGTTACTAACTATTTCGAAAGTTGTTTATAAAATAAAAAAATATGATTTTTAACGTGTCTAACTCGTAAAATAAGATTTGTTTCTATTTTTATTGAAAGTTTTACAGTGGCCGGATAATGAAACATGCATTTGCAACGAACTCAGTAATCGGACATGGGCGGATACTGACCTTAGATTATATAGCAAACAGGATAGGCTATAAGGAAGAAAACTGAAGCATTTTTCTTCATGTAGTAGAACCGCATCGATGCGTTAATTTTAGTCATGGATGTAGTAAGCTACGATATTTTCAGAGCGGGCAGATAACTTAGTGGTTCAATAGAAGTGATCCCATTATATAACAAAACTTTTAAATTAATTTTTAAATTTATAATTTTATAATTATTTTATAACTTTTTAAATTTTTAAGAATTTTTCCTGTGCCCCATTTATTTTCATAATAATATTTCTTGGCGTTGCCTTTGTATGGCTGGATATAATTTAAGGCCAAAATGACAATTCAATTGTAAATCAATAAACCGGCATTGGACAAAATTAATTTTTTTGTCACGGCTGTTTATTTTCTTTCAATCTTATGTTACTTAAAACACTATTATTTATTATCGAAACAATTAAACTTGTCTGGAAAATGATTTTCTGCACGTACAAAGCCGGTGGTTTGTACAACATAGAACAGAGCCCTTCATCACTATAATGCAAGACTCCGGAGTCTCGATTATATAAATCTATTCCACAAAGCAAAGTATCGGAATATTTTTGCACTATTATAACGTATTAATCATTTTTAAGGCCAGCCCGTCCTTTTTACTCGTACACGAATTTGTCTTTCTGTATATTTATTTATATATTTCTTTTTTACTATTTTCGACACTCTCACTTTTCGTCATTACAGCGAGCTGAAATTTGGCACACAGGTTCATATCGCGTGACAATTGAATCTATCAAAATTTGAGCCGGAAATTTCCATGGTAAACCCGGAAAATCGGGAAAAATCATTTGAAAATTTGGTACAAATTTGATTAGTGATAAATCCGTTTCAGGAAATATGCAGAGTTTTCCGATTTCCCGAAAAAAATTTCCGGAATTTTCCGACTTTTCCGGAAAGTTTTCCGGTAAAAAAGTTTTCTAAATTATACAGGATCAAGTTCCCTATCAACTGGCATCATTACTTTCTCTCCGACAATGGTGAAAACTTACAGAAAAAATCGAGGAAAATTCATGTAAAACGCTTTTCCGGAGTTTTTCCGGCCAAGGAAGCGTTTGAGCGTTTTGCAACCTAAGACAAAGTTGTAGAGCGAAATGAGTTGCATAAAGTTGCCTTTGTGGAAAACTCCATGGAAAACCCGGAAAAGCGGGAAAATATCTGTTTCAGGAAAAATGTAGAATTTTCCAATTTTTCGAAAATTTTCGGAATTTTCCGACTTTTCTGGAAAATTTTCCGACAAAAAAGTTTTATAAGCTATGCGGAATCATTTTTTTTTCCGTCCTACTGGCATGAATACTTTCTCTTCAATAATCATGAAAACTTGTATGAAAAATCGAGGAAAATTCATGTAAATTTTTAAAAAAATTTCATAGTAATAGGAAAAGTTTGTGGAAAACATGGAAAATCGGGAAAATTCATGTTATATGGGATCAAGTTGGAATACAGCTAAAAAGCGCTGTTTAAAACATAATTTGAATTTCAGAAAATCGTTGCAGTACTTCAACGATTTGATACTCGAATAAATTTTTTCAAAAACTGGTAAATCAGTGTCTTTTCAGCCGTCATAAATTTGTTTTAAAATATCTCCATGCAGCACGTAATAACAATTTAGTTAACGAGTTAACGTGAAAAAGGCAGAAAATAAAATAAGTAAAAAACGAGTTTTCAAACAAAACTGAGGCCAAGCCGCATGAAAAAGTAGAAAATAAACTTTTCTTCACATACAGAAGTGGGGTGGACTCAGATTTTATTCGCTGACAATCACCGATATATTTCAGTATGATCAATCAGAGGTAATAAGTGATTTGATTCATGAAGAGAAAGAATATTCAAGAAAAATGTCCCTATCAAAAAATCTGAGTCCACCTCTGTGTGTGAAGAAAAGTTTATTTTCTACTTTTTCATGCGGCTTGGGCTCAGTTTTTTTTGAAAACTCGTTTTTTACTTATTTTATCATTTTTTTCTACAAACAATCACTAAAATAAGACCGCACTTATTTTAGTAAAATAAGAAACGTCAGATATGAGGCAGAAATTTTGATTTGACTCAACATAAGAATAATCAGTGATACCAGATTATGCCATGGACTAATCGCCCAACTGAAGAAAAAAGATCGCCCAAAAAGTTCCAAAATGTTTTTAAATTAAAATTAAGTGGAAGAGGGATTCAGACATATCCCCTGAATGAAAGCTTTTTAAAAAAATTCGGGTATAACTGGTCGAGTGTTAGCAAATTTACAAAATAGTTACGTAAAAAGTTTCTATCATGCGTTTTGTAAAAGTATGATTACGAGTCTTTAGCTAGTAAATAGATTTTGTTTTTATTTTCTGAGTGTAGTAAAAAGTTTGCTTTTAAGTAATAATGAAAATTACAGCGTAAGTTTTTACTTAGTTGGAAAACTGAAAGCAAACGTTCAAATTAATTAAAATTTTCCCACAGCTAAACAAGTGTTACATCATTTTTTTTACAAACATTATATATTAACAAGTTAAAAAGCTAGAATTGGTCTAAGATCATTTCTTATGATACCCTAGATGAATGCTTATTTGTAATTTCGTAGATGAATGCTTATTTGTAATTTCGTATGGTCACCCATTTGTTTGATTTTTGAAGCGGTTTTTGAATATATCTCTAGAACGCTTCGTCGAACAGCAAAAATGGGCATTACCAATTTTATAGGATTTCATATTCTGAAGAACTTTTCAGTACATTAAAATACACAAGATACGTAAAAATCCTGAATTTATATATGGCAACACCAAGTAGGTCCATTTTTGAAATTATATTTACCAGTTTTATGAAAACACTATGTACAAAGTTTCAACTTTACGTTGACGCGTTCTCAGGCAGTGTCCAAATATAAAGTGAAAAATGAAATTTTTGTATGGCAACTTTACGAAGGATTTACCCGATTTGTCCCATTTTCGAACTTAATTTTACTTTTTTTTAAAGCCCATGTGCAAAATTTCAGCTCTCTAAGTACGCGCGTTCTCGAGTTGTCGTGAAGACGGAGAGACGAACAGACGGACAGACGGACGGACAGACGGACATGCAAATGACTTTTAATTTTATGCACGGGTGTCCAATCCATTTTGCTCTACCATCATTATTTCTAGGTGTTACAAACGGACTGGCAATCTTAGTATAACCTTTAGATTTCATCTTGTGTATAACAAGTAAAAAAGATAGAAATGGTCTAAGAACAATTCTTATGACACCTTAGATGAATACCCGAATATAATTTCGTGGTCAGTGGTCAATTTCATAGGATTTCATATTCTGAAGAACTTTTCAGAAGAATAAAAACATCTAGGACTGATGGTTTTTACAGTATATGTAAAAAACTAAAAACTTATGTGGTGATTGCCCAATTTGACCCATTCTTGAAATTATATTAACTGAATGAAAGCTCCGTGTACAAAATTTCCGCTCTGTAAGTTGACGAGCTTTCAAGCAGTGTCCAAATATATAACGAAAAACGAAATTTTTGTATGGCAACCCCACGAATTATCCGATTTGTCCCATTTTCGACATAATTTTACTTTTTTATATCCTAGAGGAAATCTAAAGGGTATACTAAGTTTGTTATTCCGTTTGTAACACATCAAAATAATGTTGGTAGAGCAAAATGGATTGGACACCCACGCATATAATATTAAAAGTTATTTAGATTTTTGCATGTCCGTCCGTCTGTGCGTCCATCCGTTTAAAAAAAAGTAAAATTAAGTTCGAAAATCAGACAAATCGGGGAACTTTTTCGTGGGGTTTCCACTCTAATATATTGGGACACTGCTGGAAAACGTGTTGACATAGAGAGCTGAAATTTAATGCATGGTATTTTTTATAGTAATAGCAAATAAAATTTCAAAAATGCAATTTACGGAAAAGCGCCCGACCTGGCATCACTGAGGAGAAGCCCTGTTGTTATGTTTTCCCCCATGTCTAAAAAAAAAATGTTTATCACATGTAAACGAATTTTACACAGAATAGCTTATCATTTTTGCTATATAATCATAGATACTGATGCAAATTCGCAAATCGCAAATTGCCTTCAGAGATTCAGTAAGCGGCTGCTGTCAAGCGGCACCTATGGCCGAGAATTGATTCATTATGTTTCAGTATCCGGCAAATGTATATTTATTTGATATAAAATTTGACGTCGTTTGAAAGACAATGGACAACTCAAATACAGAGATATTGACAAAATTTTGTGAAACAATTTTAAACCGGCTAGTGGGACTAATAAGGCAAAATGGTGTAGAAATACGAAAAGCCTCTACCAATACCCGATTGGTGTTGAAAATGAAGTTGTATTTCCTTTAAAAATGCATGAGCATATCGAACATTTTTTGAAAGAAAATCTTATAAAATTATCATCCAGGAAGGGCTTGGCATAAGTTACTTTTTAGAAGGAACCTAGTTCATATACTTTGAGAAGTTGGAAGTATTAGTAACATGTGAACAAACTTTTCCACCAGCATTTGCATAACAACAATAACAGTAATGCTATTTTAATAATAATTAAAAGTATATCAAGTGCATGATTTAATGATTAATGTATATCAAGTGCATTTCCCCATAACACGATAGTATACAATACGATTGCAGCAAGTAATCAAAGTTTTTTTAATAGGACATATACGCAGCAATGTCATTTCAATAAATTTGCTGAAAGTCTGATTGACCGTTTTCGTCAGTTCGATGTTATGAGGAAATATCTAGAATTTCAATAAAGTTTCAGTGATTTTTTAATAAACATTCAAGTTGTTTCTTTCAGGCAAACAAATCTTGTTCAGCCTCTACCAGAGGTAAGGTGACCAACACATGTCTGAGCTACCTTCTGCTGCGTTCCTTTTCTCGTTCAGAATGACTTTTTTCAATCCATGTCATTCTTTTTCTCCCGGCCGAACGATATAGTTTCAATCTGCCCGTTCTGAATGCACCTGAGTTTTTTCCGGATTTAAGCAGAACGATTTTAATTTGTATCGTGAATGTGTTGTTTACAATTAGTATGAGGTGGTAGTAGTTGAGTTTAAGTTGCTTTTATTGAAAAATGGCTTTATTTTTCATAAACAACAATTTTTACGAATTTATACTTGCTTTTATCAAATAAAAGAAATGTCAAACATTTGAAATGGTTCTGTTACGTTCCTTCCCTATGCCATAGTCCGCATAGGGTATATTATTGGCACTTTTTACTGGTGAGAAGTATTTGGGAGTAGGAAGAAGTCCGTGTTGCCAAGTTTCGATCGGGAGGACGGGCAGCATACCATACTACAGCAAGCCGGCCATTTTGAAATTGCAAAATTTCTGAAATTTTTAATCGGACGGATGTACAGATGTTTATTTACGATTTGAGGTGATAATATAATAATTTAATAATCATTAAGTGTTGTGAATTTGTGATACAGTTAATTATATTAAAAACTGTGACTCAATTGAACACTCACACAATTAATTTCGGTAATCATATGAGGAACTACGCGACGCAACATTATTGTTATGGAAATTCCTTCCTTCCCTAAAAACTTCTCATCTGGGTTGGCCCTATAAGCACAAAATTAAAATATGACATCGTTCTGTCGATTCATACAGATTCATTCAGAACGAGAAAAGGAAAATTTACCTAATTCAACACACTGTTGAATTTGAGCCATTATACCTGTCAATATACGAAATTTATGAAAAACAACAGAGAGAGTTACAACTGGCCTAAGACCAATAATATTATACCCTGAATGAACATAAAAGTTAACTAAAATGAAAACCCAAAGTTCTGTATGTTAACAACAAGAAGGGGTTGTCCGATTTAGTTAATTTGTGAAATGTTATTTAATATTTTTATGAAAATGCTGTCTACAAAATTTCAGCACTGTAGGTCTGTGGCGACGCTTCTATCCCGGTTCGAACATTTCTATCCTCATTCCTAACTGTATAAACCGGGTTAAATTCATTACTAAATTCACCGCTAGTGATACCTTGCCGAACGTAGAGAGGCATAGCTAGGTAGGCTGGAAATCAATGGCGATCAGGGGGGTGATTCTGATCTCTTTGTCGTAGCTTAGGCGTATATTTTAGTCACATATTTTGACATTTCACCTCAAATTTGTCGTACTTTTATATTCACCACATTCATTTTGATTTATCATTTTCATCAACCACAAAATAAACTAAAATGAATTTTTAATGAATTAATGTCAGAATACACGCCTAAAAGTACGACAGATTAGTCAACTGCTCCCGAGGTTGTGACAAAATTTATATGCTGTGGATAAATGGATATTCTACACCTAATTAGAGCAATACAAGTGCATAAATTCGAATTAATATTTTGAGTTTCTAATGTGAAGTGTAATTTTTAGTTCATTCTACGTAATGCAAAGCTTGCTGAACTGAATAAAAACACGAAAAATTCACTAGAAAAGTTCATTTCGTTTAGGCGTATATTTTGACATTAAAGTACGACAAAAGATCAGAATCACCCTCCAGGTTTATATTTTGTGAACTTCAGTTGATAATTATTTGTTTTTATTTTTTTATTAATAAAAATGTCTTGAGTAGCCAAAACGTAATGCTATTCTTCGACAACTGACAACAATACAATCTGGTGGATAATCATAAGAAGCAACTTAATATTTTTTCTTATGCTTTAACTATCCCGATAATAGCTAGCTGCTTGTCGCACTTCGCAATCTGAAGACTTTGAGGAATTGGAATTCATTAAGAACCTGGAACTCTTATCTGCTCGTATTGTCATTGGGCCAACACGAGTCGTGTCAGATCTTCCAGGATTAAAGGCTGAATTACAATGGACGCAACGGAACGCAACTGAACGGTGTGAAATGTCAAATTTACGCAGTAAAACGGACGTCGAAGTTAGCTGCTTACAATGGACGCATGATTAATTGAAAGTGACAGTGACGTTTGACCCAAAAATTATAAACAAATATGGATAAAATCAAAAAATCTTTTCATTCCATTGCCTCTCTGTTTATTCCATACTTACCGCAGCACAGTTTCACTTGACAGAATAAAATAAACAATCCCAAAGCTAATTAGAGGTTACGTTTATCCGTTCAGTTGCGTTAATTTCAGATTTTATTAAACTTGCTACGTACGACTGCGTTTTCGCCCATCCACTGTGCGCAACTCCATTTGAAAAGCATACAAAGAAAACCGGTTTGACATCTCTCTCCGTTCAGTTGCGTTCCGTTGCGTCCATTGTAATTCCGCCTTAAGAAACAGCAGTCAGGCATTAATCGAACGTTTCGCCTTTGTATCCTATGTATCCTAGCGAATTCTCTTTCAGGTAATATCAACCTCCAATTTTCTTTACTGGGTGGACGTATTTGGTGTCAGATAACGACAGCAAGGCTCTCGATTTTTAACACCATTACAATTACTTGAATGTGTATGCGGGTTCGAGAACTAGAGCAGCTGTGATCTCTATCATCAACCGTAACCTCATTACAATTACTCGACAGCAAGGCACCCGGTTGGAACATCATCACAATTGCTTGACGGCGGGTGCTGTTTCGTTGTTCCAATAACTGTTGCAGCTGTGATCTCTACCATTAGCTGAACATCATCACAATCGCGCATAGCAGGACATCCAGATGTAACATCATCATAATTACTTGATAGTGTGTGCTGTGTCATTACGCATACAGCCAGCACTAAATATCGACGAGTTTTCGGGTAGTGGCCAAATATATAGTGAAAAGCCTAAATTTTGTATGGCATCACCAAGACAGGGTTGTCCGATTTATTGCATTTTTGAAATTTTGTTTGCTATTGCTATAAAAACATTATGTAATAAATTTCACCATTTTACGTCAATGCATTTTTGGGCAGCGCCGAAATATATAAGAAAAATGAAGTTTTTGCATGGCAGCCCTACGTTGGAGTTGCCCGATTAGTCCCATTTTCGAGTTTAAATTTACTTTTTTTCTTTGAAAAAGCGCGTGTGCGCATTTCAGTAGTCTAACTGAACG
Source organism: Dioctria rufipes (assembly GCA_963924295.1). NCBI lineage: Eukaryota > Metazoa > Arthropoda > Insecta > Diptera > Asilidae > Dioctria > Dioctria rufipes. The sequence continues at coordinate 226,019,274 of OZ002740.1, forward strand.
CGATATCGGGACGGACGTACATGCAAAATTCAAAATAACTTTTATTATTATGCATGAGTGTCCAATCCATTTTGCTTTACCATTGTAGCATATACAATATACATATATAAAAGAGAAATACTATTTAAAATACATACACACACACAATTGTACAAGCATTAGAATGCATTTCGACTTAATCTCTTTCTATTGAACAGCTGGTCAAGTGACCTCTCTTTAAGTATACGCTCGCCACCCTAGTGGATGCCAAGTCATCTGCAGAAACCGCTCAGATGTTCCTTCCGATGGTATATAAATGGGAGCCATAATTAAAGAATCAGTAGACTTAAAGGACTTTATCATCATATTAAATTGTGCTTTAGTAGCGTAAGCATCTCTGTTTCATTTGCTTCCAGTCACCATACGACATGGCGTTGCGGTAACGTTAATTTTATTTGGATAGATCACATACAAATCGAAAAATCGTGATCAAATATTAATAAAGTGGAAGTCCGGTAATAGTATTTTTTTTTTAATTGAAAAAAAAGCTTGAATACTCATGGTGATTACAAGAAATCATTGTAAAGAAAAATTATCATATAGCCGTAAATGATCGCATCAAGGACAAAAGGGTCAAACCAGTTTTGCTTTATGAATCTATCGCCAAGAGACCCACTTATAAAATTAAACTCATGAAAATTAATATGGATCGAATTAAATCAATTTGGAACTTTCTCAAAACCCTCTCGAGCGATGGGAAGAATTTAAAGATAATTTTAATAACCTTTTATTGGCAATGGGAGCTATGAGACAAAAGCCGAAGACCAAAAATTCCATAAAGAAATTGTTGGAGTATAGGTACTGTATGTAAAGTTGATCTTCGGCTTTTAGGTCAGAAACTGACAGTACCTCGGTACTTTTTTTTTAATTTTCTCAGCTCATATGCAGTATGTTGAGAATTGCCTGAAAACTCGTATTTTGTACGGGTCTCGAAAGAGTAAAAAATTCATTACTGTATAATTTTTCCATTTGGAGGAGGTGAAATTAAGCCATGCGGTGAGTGTATTTTAAACATATCTTACGAAAATTCAAATATCATTGAAAAGTTCTTGTTATGGAAGTATGTTGAGTGATGAACATCGGACGTGAATTCCAGACTGCCAGCATGAGCTGAGAGATCACTCGACGGACAGCGTTGACTGCAGGGCGGCACGCTAGCTCGCCTCGGCTATTGGCGGAGAGTGTGATGAGGTTACACGAAAAACCTGCCGCTGCCGTCTGCCATAATAAAAAAAAAAAAAAAAATCGTGCCTATTTAAAAACACGCCGGCACACATTCAGTCCTGAAGGGACCCTTACGTCACTTACCTACATCCAATATTGAAGGCGCAGATGGTATGCCTTCACTGCATGCCCCAACCACCCATCTGACTCTGAGGGCAGATGTTTTCAGAGTCCCTTTTGTTGGTATGCCAATATAGATACATACGGTTACATAGCTCAACTCACGTGCTCCGAAGTACATAAATTGAATATTTTAAACGGCGGGGAGCCAAATGATACAAATACCCTATTACTACTAGTTCTAAATGAAATTCTTATTACGTATTAATTCTATACTAGTTCAAACCCGTTTACGATTCCAGTCCAGAAAATTGTTTTCGACCAAAATTGTCCAGATCAATTACTTCCGCGCGACATGATAGTCGTGACAAACCATCTTTGGACTGCTTCTTCCTTAGTTTCGTGAGGCCATCATTCTAGTACAAGGATTTTTCTTTTATCTTTTGACAACATCCTGGTAACCTGCTATTTAATGATTCGTGCAGATATCCCTACACCTCTAAATACTAGGATGATTGGATTCCTGTAGCTCGCTATAACCTCTAATTCCCACGCCGGGGATTTTTAATATTGTTGTCTCCTTATTCAAGGGTATAAATGTATGATTTCTGCAACCCCTTGCTCCTAGATAACTCTTGATCACAAGATAACTTTTCGATTTTTATTTATACATTCACCACAATTCTTTTCGAACCCCAGCAAAAACTGTCTTTTCTCTTCCTCAAAATCACACACTTTTCAACCCAGAGCAGTTCTCTTCTTCTTCCTTCTGTCAGACGCAAAATTAAAGGAAGCGCTCTTGTTGCCGCGGGTGCGTCGCCCATTTTATGCAAAGAAGCAATAGAATCTTTAGAACTAGTAGTTGGAGTCTATGATTCTAACTTAAAATTAGAAGGTGAACGTGCCTTAACTATAAAAATTAATAAAAAAATTTTCTAAGGAACATTTTTGGGTAATTATTCGATTAAATTAATAGAATATGCAGTTTCTCATGCATCAACCCCACGTCGTATCCCTCTAAAATTTCAAGAGCCCGTGGAGCTGAAATTATAGAAACTCGTTCTTGGGTGTCTTCTAATATTGTTGTTATTCGAAATATAGGCGGCTCCATTCGCTTGTCTTTGCAATATTTAAATAGAAATGTGCAAATGGAAAAGTACTACCTACGTTAGATGAAATATCGTCAAAGTATAATTCTGCTAAATATTTCACAGTCCTAGATATTAAGAATGGATTGTGGCATGTAAAGCTTACACCTGAATTAACTAAAATTAGCTTCTTTTTCGACACCATTTGGAACGTTTCAATTTAACAGATTTCCAATTGGTTTAACAACAGCTTCATACATAAGTCTTCCGAAGACTTGTTCAAAACATTGGAGATCTTTCATGTGTACTGATCTATGTCGATGATATTTGTGTCAAGGGTAGCACAAAAAAGAAACATGATCTTAACTTGAAACAAGTTCCCGAGAGAGTAAGGGAAAGGGGAATTACGTTCAATCTAAATAAATTTCGATACTGTAAGACAAGACAAATGTTAAATATTTTGTTTTTCAGTTTTCAGAATAAGGAATCGGAATTGATGTATAAAAAATCAAAACCGGAACTACAAGAATTTTTAGGACTCGTTAATTTTGTAAGTAATTTTATCCCTAATCTGGCAGAGCTAACAGCTCCATTACGTAATCTCTTAATAAAGGATATTTTGTTTCTCTGGACAAAACCCCACTCAGAAGCTGTTGATATAATAAAGGAAGTAATTAATAATGCAATTGGGCTTACGTGCCAAATGTAGGAGTGTGCCTCATGCAAAATAAAAAAGTTGTTGTATTTGCAAGTAGATTTCTTTCAGACGGTGAAAAACGATATGCTCAAATAGAAAAAGAGCTTTTACCAATAAATTGCTCAGTGAGAAAATGTCATTACTACATCTACGGACAGCCAACAATGATACAAAATGATTCGGTTGCTGTTTTACAAAAAGATATAAGAAACGTATCCTCCTCTAAATTACAGAGAATGCTGATGAATTTGTGGAATTTATTATATCAAATTGGAATGGATTCCAGGAATATGTGCGCATGACTCAGATTATTTCTCACGCCAATATTTAGAAACAGGTAAGAGCGAAGAAGACAAGACAGTTTTTGAACATGCCTTAAGCGTTGATGTTTCAGACACTTCCGTTGAAAGAATAAAAACAGAAACGAACAGAGATCCTATTCTGAAAATAGTAAAACAATATTGTAGGGATAACTGGCCCAATATCAAGCTTTGTCCTGATTCTCTTAAGCCCTGGTACAAAAATAAAGATTCAATCTACCTGGAAGATGAAGTGTTGTTTAAAGACGGCAAAATTATAATACCAAAATCTTTAATCAAATGAGTCCTTTCTTTATTACACGAGTCCCATTTTGGAGTGAATAAAACACTTACATGAGCTAAAGGCACAGTATTCGGGATAGGTATTTCGGTAGATATGCAAAATTTAATGTGTAAATGTCAAATCTGTCAAACTTATCAATCCAAGGTGTAAAAAGAACCATGTTTAGTTCCAAAATTTCCCCTTACACATCGATCTGTAATAGGTTGTTTTAATATTAAGAGTAAGGACGGCGAGGCCTCCAGGACCTGGCGGAAACCGCGACCACAGTTGACCTATTGTGCCTTCCCCTAAAATGGTTGGGCAAAATCGAGTCTTTTAACGAGCTCGATTATTGCTCTTCGGGCTAGATTGCAGACTTTATTTGGAGAGGTAAGTGCCCTCCAGTGATTTGCAGCCTTAGACCCGCAAGTCGACCCAGTTTTTTGTCGGATTTGCCTATCTGCTTCAAAAAGTGACGGAAGGGGCCATGACCAGTGACTGCGTTAGCAAACAATCTGAGTTACTGTCTGCTAAGTCTAATAAGCTGTCGCGTCTGGAGGAGAGAGGGGTTGACGACTTTCTTCCCCTGCCTCATACCTGGCGCGCTACGCCAAAGATGATCCAGTTGCCTGTTTTCTCGCTTGAGCAGCTCCCTCCTAAAGTGGCTTTTTGGTAGGTCAAATGTCGCGTAGGGACCAGTGTACGGACATTCAGCTCCAGTTTTAGCCAGTTCGTTCGATTTTTCATAACCGTCCACTCTTTCGTATCCAGGAATCCAAACCATGGTTATTTGGTTGTCCCTAGACAGTAGCTGGAGTTTCGAGTAGAAGCTCCAGAGTAGTTTCGACTGAAATACTTGAGAAGAAAGAGGAAGAAGTGCAGCTTGGCTGTCTGAACAGATGTAGATGTTGGAGTTCTTGCAACTTTTTTTAGGTGTTCCTGAGCCCCAACCAGGATAGCATAGACTTCCGTTTAAAAAATGGAAGGCGAGGCACCAAGCGGAATGGATATTTCTACTTCTAGACCAACCACTCCTGCGCCTGTTTTGCCATCCTTCCGGGATCCGTCAGCATACCATACTAGGAAATGGAGTCCTCTATCTAATATATGGCTTCTTTAATTAATGGTTATTTGGTAAGCTCTTTCGAAGGAAATTCTTTTGGCCATAATATCTGTTGGAGAATCTAGCTCGTTAATCTTGACCTGCTGGAAGATATTTAAATCACCCACATTCGAGAAAGTGCGACCATCTGGGATTTTCTTTAAAAAACATGCAAGCCGCTGCTTTCGTGGTTGTAAGTCAAGAATCGCTTGTTGAGGACACAATATGAAAACGCCAGTGGTGCTTAAACGTGCCATCCTTTGCACCTTATCGAGGGTTCTCCTGGTGGTTGCCTGCATTGATTTAGGCCTCCAGACGTTTGCCCCGTAAGAAACAATGGGTTACACTATGCTCTGGAAGATCCATAAGGTCATTTTTGGGTTCAGGCCCCACTTTTTCCCAGGAAGCCTGTTGGATGACCTGAATGCCCACATGGCTTTGTTATTTATCATTTCTAGGTGAGGATTCCAGGTAAACTTGCTGTCTAGCATTACTCCTAGATACTTTGCTTCTTTAGAATATTTTATTGCAATTCCATTTATCTTAGGAGATGAGATCTGTGGACTCCTTTTCTATAGTAAAAGGAACTAGCACTGTTTCACCTCAGTTTATTGATAGCCCCATGTTCTGGCACCATCTGGTAACGATATTACAAGCAGCTCGGGTAAAGCTGATTCAAACTTTCCCTTAACTTTAACACAAATAACAATGTAATTAGCGTATCCTTGGGCCTTAAAGCCGGCCTCTTAAAGTAAACTTAATAGCTCATCCAAAACTAAGAGCCATGGAAGTGGTGATAAAACCCCGCCCTGTATGCAGCCTCTAGTGGACATGATTACTGTGGATTTGCCGTTTATTGTAGCTGTTATGCAGCGTTTCTCAAGCATATTGCCAATCCATCTGATGATGCAGGTTTCAATGCCTCTATCTTCGGGTACCCTTTGGATCGAGTGTTGTCGAGTGCGCCTTGTATGTCCATGAAGGAAAATATTAGGACTTCCTTCTTCTGTGGGGATTTCTCGATATTCTCTACCATACTGCTGAGAGCATCCTCGGTGGATTTTCGGGATTGGTATTTAGTGGTCAGCTTTCGAGCGACGTCGTCCGAATATAGTTGTCTATTATTTTCTCTAGAGTTTTCAGGAGAAATGTTGTCAGACTGGTAGGCTTGTATGATTTTGCCTCGCTGGATGGTTTTCTACCTGATTTCGGGATAAAAATAACCTTGGCTAGTCTCCATGCCTTGGAAATATATCCGTGTATAGCCTGGCCTTAAGTATCTCGGTGATTAGGGACTTAGTGTAATCCAGCGATTCTTGTAGTAACGTCGGAAGTACGCCGTCACCGCTAGGAGCTTTAAAAAGTTTGAAAGACTTGACAGCCCATCTTACCTTGGCTTCGGTGACAATTTTCTTTCCTGATCGGTAATCCCTATTTAGCACCACTGGTATCATTGAGGATCTGGCGTCTACGTTAAGCCCCTCAGTCACAAAGTTGCAGAATGGGAAGTGCATTTTGAGAAGAATCTCTAGCGTTCGCTTGGTGTTGACGGAAAGGCTTCCATCACAGTGTTTGAGGGAGCCAGGACCGTTATTATGATCCTTGCTGAAGATTATTTGGAGTCGCGAAGTTATTAAGTTACTCTCCATTTCTTCGCAAAAGTTTCTACAGCTCTCTCTTTACGATCTCATGAGCACTTTATTGTATTCGGTTAGAACTTTTTTATATGCCTTCCATTGCTGAGTGGACTCAGCTCTGTTGAACTGCTTTTTCAGACTTTTTCTTAATTTACCAAGGAACGTTTTTTTTCCTTTGAATGATGATGATAGGACAGCCCCTCTTCTCCTCTTGACATACCCATCAGTTTACTTGCGTCAGTAGGAAAACGAGTTCCACTCAACTCAACTTTTTAGCGAATTGAGTATATTTTCTGCAATTTTTAGAGAGAAAATGATTTCAAGTGAAGACCTAAATATTTAAAAGGCCATAAATTGTGCAGCAATGTAATTAAGGGCAATTTCGGAGGAAAAAATTTTAAGAAAAAAGAAAGTGTGGGTATGTTCCTGGCATATTGATTGGTAAGGAATAATATTTTTGCTTACATAAATATCTTTTAAATTTTCGAAATTTGTTACTAAAAAATAAAATGGACTTCCTTCGTATAAAAGCCAGAAGACAAATGTGTTGACATTTCACAAGCTCCATACCTACTTAAATCAAAATATGTACCAGTTGTAGAAAATGTACCTACTCAATTTGAATATTTCTCAGGTTCCACTTCGCTAAACAGTTGAAGTGAGTGGAACTCATTTTCGTACTGGCACTAGTAAACTAGTTGGTATGTCAAGAGGAGGTGAGGGACTGAAAATGAAGATACTCTGGACAGTAACTTCGATTGTGAAAACCATGCTTTACGAAGCACTTGCAACTACTCACAGCTTCATATGTGTTCTTTTGCAAAGCCCCCTGTCATCAGATTAAATTGGTCCCAGACACCATACCACAATCATCATTATTTCTATGCGTTACAAACGGAATAACATACTTAGTATACCCTTCACATTTCATCTAGCTAGGGTATAATCGACACATCAACACACGGAAAACATGTATAAAATTGAATAGTGTACGAAATTACATATTTGCTTTAATTGGACACATTATTTGCTTATATTCGCTTCTACAATACAAAAAAAAATTACCTAACTCAGAATTCTTAAAGGACAAAAGGGGATCCTGCAATCAATCTGTTTTGCTATCTATTTTTATCACACCCGCCTTCACGAGTTATTTTAATTTTATTTTTCTTAACTAGATGCCTGTGTATAAAATACTTACAGGGATGGAGAATTAGTCCCATTTAATTATAAACAATTTTGGAATATTGTGTGGATATTATTTATATCAGTGAGACAAACGGAAACGGTAATTTCATGATTCCATAATTCCACTACTTTAATTTTTTTTCAGTCAATAATTCTCAACACTTTAATGACACTTAGCGTATAGCTAATTAATTAACAGGGGAAATTAAATTAGCCAAGAGTTTCATTTCTGCTTTTTTAAATATCTCTGGGAAAAAGTACTGAGTTTTTGAATTCTATTCCTTTCAGGGGATTAAAATGTAAGTAATTACGTCGTGAGTATAATAAATATTGAATAGCCGAGAGTTTTTGAAATATGTAAAGAGAGGGAGGTAAATGCACCGTAAATCCCTTGAAGTAATCACAAATCATGCGATGCGATGGTACCAGAGCTTTGTTTTGGATGTCGCTTCTTTGTGGGTTTTTCCTGAAATGGAGTTGTGGGCGGAGATAAGTGCCTCATCAAGCCTTCTCCAGTCCCTTCTAGAAACGGGCAGAGATGGCTCCCTCAATAATGAGGGAGCGGGTGCTGGTGCTAATTCCTTGATGGCTCTGAGTGGCCCTCGGAGAAATCTAAGTTACCGGAGGACTTCAGAGCTTTTGTAGTAAAAACGCTGTATTTCTACAACAAGGAGTGTCCCTTCAGTTGGTTCCTGGGCACATGGGTATCATGGGGAATGAAAGAGCTGACCTGCTAGCCAGATCTGGTTCTGGCTCTCCCTTTCTTGGGTTGTAGACGTTGCTACCTCGGTGACCTGATCTCTAATCGAAACGGATGACCACATGAAACATTAGCAGCGATGGCCGAACCTGAGTACTTGCAGGAGTACAAAACTTTTTCTTGTTGAGCCTAATAAAAGTTTCTCTGACTTTCTCTTAGGGCTCGGAAGAAAACAATGCAGAACTGTGGTAGGCATCATCACTGGTCACAGTTCGTGCTCATCTAATAAGGATGGGAGTCGTTGAGAGCCCTGAGTGTCTGTCCTGTGACAACCGAACACTTCCTGTTTGCTTGTCCGGCTTTTGACGGGAGAGGCTGGATACGCTTGGATCTGTCCTGCTATCTGAACGGCTTACCCCATCTAGACCTGGCGTGTTTCATTTAGGGGGCAGGACTGTTTTCGTAAGGAGATATTTAGCAGGTCTCTACAATGGGCCGCATTGACCTTCGTGCTAAGGATCCCTCATCACCCTGTCTCTTGAAAAAAAAAAAACACGAATAATTATGTATATACATATGTATATTGGTACTCACGATCTAGAATCTCTTCAAAATTCAGATTAGAATGTAGTTGCACTCTGATTTCCTTATAGATTATTATAGAAAGTAAAGTTCCAAAGACTGAAACTACCGCAGCAATCTACAATGTTGAGAAAATACATCACAAATTTCAAACGACTACATATTCTTTCGATATAAGTTACATGGAGTGGATGGCATGGTGGAATGCAACCCAGGATGCTGCAGTGAATTATCGATTCCATTTAAAGATTTTTTTTCTTTTATTTTCTGGCTGGAAGTTATAGGGCACAATGTCTAAGGTGATTCGTGTGTTTTTCGCTTTTGCCTCGAAACTTTTTCTTTGCAATATCTATTTATACCACATACGTAGCAGGTCTGGAAAAGGCATCCCCAGATGCATTGGGCCCTACATTCTATTTCAAGACATTCATTCTGACAATCGTAAAACTTTCGATGCGAAAACTTTAAATATGTTGGGCAAAGTTTCTCGAGTGCAAAATGATAAAAGCTTTTGAATGAGGGTAAAAAGGCTGAAGAACTCTGATTAATGGCCATCTTACATAGTCGACTGCAAAATTCAAATAGAGTAGTAGTATGTATGTATGTGTACCGGTATACGTATAGCTTTTATATAGGGCTTGTATTAAACGGATAAAGAACTTGGAACCTGAGTTTTCAATAAGATTGGCAATTCCGAGCCACCGATAATCCTTTTAAGAATCACGTGAAGTATTCAAAAGGTAACATTCTGTGAAAATAGATTTCTTAACAAAGATTAAGTGCATATTTAAGCTTAAGTTCCTATTAAGGAAAGGTAAGCCATACAATTTTAGATGTGAATAAAGTGGAAGCTTTACTTTCATCAAATAAGGTTTTGTTTTTAAGGTTTTGTATTTAAAAAAAAAAAAATGTCCGCACCTACATACAAGTACGTATACTAAATAGATAGTACATGCAAAAATCAAAATGATTTGTGATACGATTTCAAAACTTTTATTTCCATTTCGAGAACAAAATTCTTATATAATTGCCAAGTGCCAAGATAATAACTAATTAGAACCAAAGTCATGTTGGAAAATTTTTTTTGAATATTTAGTCAGGCATTAATCAAATGAATTGACTGCACTCTGTTACAAAAATGCTTTCTTGTAACTAAAACCAAAATAGAAGAACGAGATATAAGAAGGGAAATAAATTACAGAGAGGGAGAGAGAGAGAGAAAGAGAGAGAGAGAGAGAGAGAGAGAGAGAGAGAGAGAGAGAGAGAGAGAGGGAGAGAGCGAGAGAGAAAGGGAGAGAGAGTGAAATACTTATTTTCACCAAGGAGGGAAATTCTGTGGGGTAAACAAGTTAAAAGTGAGAAAGTGTAGGAAAAGCGAATAAGTACTTAAAGCGAGATAAATCAACATATCAGATATGTTAGCAACCGAAGTAGCGCTTCAACCTAAAATCTGGCCATTAGCGAATCCTTAAGATCCCCTTAAAAGTATTGTATTAAAATTTAATGTCTTGAAAATAAAAGGAGCAAAATTTTTCACGAATTGTTTTCTGTGATTTTTTATAAAATTTGATGGGAAACTTCTTGTGGATGAATAAAAAAAACAAACAAATTCAAGCTGTCCAAGAAGACCAATAGGATAGATAACTGATTGTTGACAAGACTTTTAAAAGCTGATTTGTAGACTTGTTTCATAAGCAAATAAGAAAAAATAATGAGTAATGGTTAATCAAAATAGAAAAAAAAATATTTCTAATTAAGAATTCTATAAGTTGATCTGTAACTCCTTTTCATAACCAACAAAATTAGAAATTGTGAAATAGTGGTTAACTGCTGAACATAAAAATTAAAACAAAAAATTACCACTACAGAGCAATTTTAATTATATTTCTCTATTTTACTGATTTTACTAAGACGATAAAAGAGATAAATTAACTAATCATATTTCAAAAGGATTAGTTAATTTATCATCAAATATTTGTTAACTGAACTACCCAATTGAATTACAAATTACAATTGCAGTTTTTTTCCAAAACAACTAAGGGTAACTCAAATAATTCCAATTAGAAATTACAACCAATTAGCACTTAAAATTTTATTAATTACTCAATTGTTTTTCTAAATGAATTTGAAGGAATTACTACTTGACGTTTTGACTAATAATTTTTTTTTTCAGTGTAGTGAGGAAAAAACATTTCTTCTCTAAACCCATTATTATCTCAACTTTAATTAATTTACTAAGAAAATTGTTAGTATTTTTATTTTAAAAAATTATAAAAATCAAGCGGATGTATTTTGAGATATTCATGGAAGGGGGTTGGAACGAATATCTAGGTAAACTCGTGCCCAAATTTATCCCAGACAGTTCAGTATTAATTCCCAAAAAATGATTAAAAAGTATTAGCTGCAGCTGTGAAAGTGGTTATAATAAGCAAAGATGTGACTGCCGAAAACACGGCTTACAATGTACCAATTTATGCAGTAATTGTAATGAAAACTGTGCTCAAATAGAGATAAAGAAATATTTGAAGACGTAAGTGATTTGGAAGAGATTATTGATGAAGAGTTAGCAGAGAGACTTTCTATTGAATTCGAGGTGCTCGAAGACTTCGATAATGTCGAAGATCTTTCGAAATTTGAAAATGTTATAGATGAAGAAGAAGAACCAACCACAATGCAAAATATGTAAAATTCATTAGAATTTTATAATTTCTGATAGATTTTTTATTTTTATAAAAAAATATCAATAAATTAATTGTTCTACTTAATAATTACGTATTCAAATATAAATCAGATTAGATAGTATATTTAGTGAAAAAATAGTAATATATACGTTAATAAAATTGCACATTGGGTCAGCGAGCCTTAACTCTAGTTTACGACTTTCAGTAGGGCACGAAGCATTGCCATGAAAAATTTAAATTTCTGGATGATTTCCGCCTCTGCCTTCAATTAAATTTATTCAACTTTAGTAATATTACATTAAAGTAAATTTTGTCATTGAAATTTAATACATTATTTGCGTAAATAGTAAAAAAATGAAAATCAGCAAAAAAATTGAAAAATTCTTGATCCGAAAAGTCATTTTTTTTGGTTTTTCTCAATTTTAAGCGACTTCTTCAAAAATAAACCATCAACATATACATACCATTTTAAAGTAGACATATCAACGGTTAAAATGAGCCCAGATAGAATATTTAAATCGAAAAAAAACACCAATAAAGTTTTTCGTGGAACATTTTTTTTTTCGAAATATGTAAATATATCGGAAACTACATATTTCCCAGATTCCAAAAAATTGTGCTTGTGCTCATTCAATGCAAAAAAAGGTTTACTTTCACAAAATTTCATGTAATTTGAATTCTTTTTACGGGAGAAAGAAATAAAAATTGTAAAATAGGTTTTACGCCATTTTCTCGAAAAAATTGAGGTTATGTTGAAAAATGCCTTATATGAAACTTTTAGATATTTTTATTATCTATAACTTTCGGTAAGAACATTTTCCGCGGGGATGTCACATTTCGCCGAATATTGCAGAAAACCACTTTCAACCCCATTACACATTTCGCAATTTCACTTTATCTCGTGTTTAAGTTTTGTTTTTTCTCTTAATTATAACCTTAACTAAATTTTCCGTCTGGCCCTTGCCTGTTATTAATTTTTTCCGTTTTGGCACCAGACTATATAGGGACCTGCTTGTTTTGAAATACACAATGGGAAACCTGAGACCAAAAAGTCTATTTAGTGATGTTTTGAGTCTTCAAAGTGTATACATGGCTCCTTGTGTCTCCAGAGAGATTGAAAAAGTGGTCTGGAAGCATATGAATAGGATCGTTATGTAGTGTCTGAAAATAGATAGTGACAAATCAAACATTTTTCATGTGTTTCATATAAAAATCTAAAAAGGTTTATGCCAAAGTCTCGTCATGAGCTGCACATTTAGAGTTGTTGATGTACGAATACAGGCATAAAAGCCTTCTGAAAATCTCCAACATACTGGATCTCTGTAAGTTTACGCGGAGAGAGTTCCACAAACGTATTGCTTCAATAAAGGAAGAATTTTCAATCATGGAATTTCGAAGTCGCTCGATCAAAATGTTCAGATTTCTTGCTGTCCGAAGGAGAAATAATTCGGCACGTAAATGAGAAGGCACTTGACTTTTATGTAAAGTTTTGTAACAAAGAATTATCTGCCTGCGAGTAAGAATAATATCTAAAGAGCAATAAAGTATATACGAAACCGAAACGTATAAGTATTATCGAATCGATTCAGATCGGAGGCGAATATCGTGCAATCATTAAAAGCTACCTCCAATTTTCGGACACATCTAGCGGTTAGTACCGGAGACAGACTTGCGGTTTTAATATTGCAGTTTGTACTAAACCGCAAGTGTGTCTCTATACATATACTGCAAAAATTGCGAAAAATTTCGTTGTATACAGAGTTTATTGCAATGTGACCCTAGTTATAAACCATAATAATTTAAACAGATTACGTTTGGACTTTTTACCGGGTTAAACTTAATTTTGTTCAAGAAAGAATTTTTTGGGATTCTCCGGTATATAGCAAAAGCTAAAAAATGTTTTTAATTTGTTATTTCATCACACAACCCATTAATTTTTGGTGACAAGTTTCAAGGCTTGGTTTGACTCATCAACCCGGTAAAAAGTCCAAACGTAATCTGTTTATTTTTCCTCCTGAGCATGTATAGGAGTGTTTTTTCCTCATATAATTCACACCCAGAATTTATTTATTAGTTTATATGAGAAGAGATCAGTTTGATCTATTTTCAAGCGTCTGCAGCAGGCAGAAAACCAAGCTGCACCGATGAGTGTAAGGTTTTCTGCTGATACGAAAGTTTCTTCTTCTTCCTTTTCTTTTTTATTTTTCAGCCCACTGCGTGGCGTATACAGGTTCGATTCGCTTCGAATGAATCTGTTTCTTTAAAAGTTTTTAAATTTTTTTAATAAATAAAATAATTGTTTTTTCTATTTTCTCAAACTTTTCATTTCTTTCTTCTTTTTTCATTTTTTCATTTGTTTTTCAAGTCACACAATTTCGCTATTTGTGACCTGTTGATGAGTCAAACCAAGCCTTGAAACTTGTCACCAAAAATTAATGGGTTGTGTGATAAAATAACAAATTAAAAACATTTTTTAGTTTTTGCTATATTCAGGAGAATCCCAAAAAATTCTTTCTTGAACAAAATCATAATAATTTAATATACGAATCTCTTAGAGTCGAATTTAATACTGCAATATTGGCTGCAACTTTATCTGACATTTAATATTTGACACTTGTCAAGTTGAAATGTCTATTTCATTGTTATTTTCCACATACACAAGCAGTTCATAATTTTGCTCGAATTTTTTACTTGTGCGAAACTTTCTACAAATTAAATGACAAATCAAATGTCAGTTCTTTAATTAATTCTCAGTATCGTAATCCGCAAGTGTGTTTCTGAAATTCTATATTGCAATATGACATAATTGCAATATCAATATCTAAATATTGAAACCGCAAGTCTCCGGTATAAGTGAGGATTTTAAAGAGTTCCAAATGTATGTACAATGTATTCTAGGTGATAACTAACATACAGTCTTCGACCACCATACACTTTTCGGATATTTCATGTAAATGATTGCAACAGTTCATTGCGCTGATAATATGTAGTTATTTATACCAAGTATAGCAAGATTTTTAACCTCACTTCCGTAAGGTTGGATAGTTCTGTTAGCAATTACTGAGGACAATTCACTTAGGGTACCTCTTCAACGAAGTGGGGCGATGCCGTGTAAGTCTTCATCCCGAGTTGAACAAGGTGAGGTAAAAATCCTTCGTGACGTGTAATGTTTACAAAAAGGAGTTCAGTTTCATGGTGGATCGCGTGACCGTATTCCAGATTTTCATAAAATTCTTGTGTCTGGCAAGTAGTGTAACTATATAATACTTTTCAAATAAGAGTACCTACTTTTACTTTTCAAATAAGTGTACTTTTGTTTGTGACCCAATAAATAAGAAGCCATTAGAATTTGGGAAGTTTCATCATCTATGTATATGAAGATTTACATACTGGTTATCAAAATTAGCGGATTACACCTTTCAATGGAATGACAAATTTCATTTTACAGCGAGCTATCTAGAGGTGTCTTGCCGCAATGCGTGCAGCCGCAGCGTTTTTTATGAGCACTCTCATAGAATTAGCCTGTAATCATTTCATTTCATAACAATTGATGACTCGCGAAGAAGCATCGCGCGGCGTATTCTCTCTTCATTGTTCTTGCACTCTGTATAGAGATGCTGTTTATATAAGTCATTGCTTATGATTTACAAGGCGTGGACATATATAAGATTATGTTCTGAGGCCCAAAGAAATAATGTTTCCATGTCGAAGATGAAGACCATAAGACCAATCGGTCTACTTAAATATAATTGAAAATTACCTGTCTACAAATGGAATTAACAGTTGTAGAGCGCATCAACACACACACACCATTAAAATAAATTAAGCAAATCATACAAGGCACCCATAAGGTGATTCACTGCAGTACATGCAGAAAGAATAAAACAAAAAGAGCATTGATCAGGCAAAACACCCATAAGGTGATTCACAGCATTCTTTTGTATATGCAGAATGCCATACAAAATGTTAAAATAAAACAAAAGCTATGTCCACCTGTTTATGGACAAGCGAAGTGCATTAAGCACATATGAGTGTCATGTATCAATGAATACACGACGGCAAAGCTTTACGCTATGCCTTTGCTTTGCAATAAGAAAAGCAAAAACCAACAGCATATGGTACGATAGAGTAAACGATCAATGAAAAGCATTACATTGTAGCTTTCTTTGTTTACTTCTACCTGGCTGAAACTTTGGGTAATGCCCGCTGTGCATTATTTGCATGCACAGCAGTTATGATCAATAATTGAATATAACAATGGCTGAAGGTGTGTGATTGGTTGAAATTATAGAAATAAGTAATGTCAGCACTTTTCATAATGTATAAATTCAGTGTAATTAAATGAAATAAATCAGAGTTTTTATCAAACTCCACGGGTGCGTATCTATTCTAGATCCTAACTGCGAGCTCCCTAGCTCCAACATGGCTGCACCTAAAGGTAACTGGGCTCTCTAGCTCTACCTTCTTTTTTATTTATCTGGCTATCCTAACAGTGAGCTCTATAGCTCCCACTTGGAATAGTCGCTTGGCTAACCGAGAGCTTCATCGCTCCTATCTGTCAAGCACACTGTTTCACAGCGCCTTAGGAAGCACTTGGACAGTGAAATAAGAAGACTTTAATATTTCTTTTCATTGTCAGGTTTGAACAATAAAGGAATAAGTTTTCTACACAGTCCTGAATAACATCTGGAAGGTCGTTGATATATGGGCCGAATGAAAGTGGACTAAAAATTTATCCTTGGTGTACTCTACTCTGTAAAAAACGGCGATACTCAAAAATCACCTCTTGTGATTTATTATTAGGCAAGAAATCCATTAAAGACATGACTGACGTTGAAAAACTAAATTCTGAAGCTTATTTTGTTAGTAAATTAGAATGGTTGATACTGTCTAAAGCTTTTGAGAAGTTCAGGAGAATTAGAACTCCGAAGTCATTCAAATTTACAAATTTTTTGTGCGGTCTCCTAACTACATATGATAAACTTGGAAGTCGGACTGTTAGCAATTTAAAAGAATGTACTTCCTCCGTGCTCTAATTTTTGAAAGTCTATTATCTTATAAGAATTTTGGACAGATATACTTAAGTTCATCGAGTTGCTGCTCTTAGCGATTAGTCGCACGACTGAGCCCTCCAAATACGAAAAGAAATTCACATGTTGATTTTGAAAAATCTTCAAGGAACTTCATCTGTACCCATCGCATCAGATTTTATTGATTTTATGGCTTTAATGACTTCATCAATGTCTATACAATAGGGTGGTCCAAAAATGTATGGATTTTCAAAAGTGTTAAACTGTCTAAGTGCTCATTCAGAATTTGTTAGCTAATGTATTTTTAAACTTCTATGCAAAATTTCAGTGAAATTCGTTAATGTTTAGAGGTCGTTCAAATCGAAAATAGTGATTTTTTGGCTGTTTTGACTTTCAGGAAAACTGTTTCAACATTTTCTGTCATAACTTTTTAATTTGAAAATATTTTTTCTTGATTTTTTTTAATTGAAGCGAACATAGTTATTGCCGTGCAAGTCGTTTTAAAAAATTAAATGATTCTATTTGTTATAAATTTTTCAAAAGGAAAATTCGGACCCAGAATTCCAATTTTTTGACATCGCGTAAATTTTTTGTAAGGAAAAGTGGCACGCGAGTATCCTTTTTCTACTATAACGTTATCTACGAACAATAGTCTTTCTAGCGACTATAACCTAAGGGGGTCACGTGGTGTATGAACTATTCTCAAACCGCGATTTTTGATGATGAAGCACTTTTGCAAATTACAAAGATGTGTCAACCTATAAAATTAACGACTTTGTACCAATGACATCTTCTTTTTCAATTATTAGATTGGACATCCATGCATAATATTAAAAGTTATTTTGACTTTTGCATATCTGCTTGTCCGTTTGTTTGTCTGTTTGCCTGTCTGTCTTTCCGTCCGTCGTCAGAATTTAAAGCAACAAGTTACATTAGCACTATTCGGGATTACATAAGAAAAATTAAATTGTAAAAAAGTAAAGATTTGTAGCAACAGAAGTTAAAAAAGCATCACAGGGTGTACATTTTCTCGAAAACAAAAGAAATGCCTATAATTTGAAAAATACATGACTTAGATTTTTTTTATATTTTTCTGGAAACTGTTATGATTTTGTCTATCACCCGATTCCGGCTTGACGTCGACTTACGGGACACCCTGTATACTAGTAACTCAATACCAATTTACAAGATCCTGAGAAAAAATCAAAAAAGCGGTATTCTGAATTCCATTTTCCCTTTACCTAAGTCTAATAAACCTAAGAAGTGGAGAAAAATTCCTTATTTACACAATATTTCTGAAAAATTAAGAAGACTTTTAGCTTACAAGCAGATAAATCCAGCCTTTTTTAATAAATTTATCACTAAAAACTTACTAACTAATAATAAATTGGAGTTAAAGAAAGTCACAATGGATAGGTGCCGAGTCTATAAAGTAAGCTGTAGCGATTGCTCAGGCTTCTACATTGAAGAATAAAAAGATCTTTTATTCAACAAACACATTAGTTTACCTATCTAATTTAAATAATCTGACTTCAGGCTTTGCCAAACGTCTAAAACCTGCTGGACATAAATTTTCTTCCAAAAATTTAAGACTTTTTATTGATGAAGGACCAGTACTGGATAGGTATGAAATATTCGAAATCAGAAATACAGCGAAACTTAAGTTCTTGAAATGTCTTCTCAGTTCTAGCACTCTATTTGCTTTTAATCTTGTGCATACTCAAGATAAATCAGTTCAGTTTGTAAGCAGCAGTCGAACAGTCAGGTCGAAATCTAGCTATATGTAGTATAAGTGAAGTTTAATAAAAAGATTCAGTTTTGTTAACCAGAAGTATTTGTGTTATTTCATTGAATTAACCATTAGACAACAGAAATCGAACCCTACACTAATGATGACGGTTATGCTTTGTAGAATGATCAGATTGATTTCTATAGCAGGAGCCCCTGTTATGGCCCAATATACGGAAGAAATTGCTAAACAATAACCTCGCATAGTATTGTTCTGCAACTGTCGGTAGTTTTGCTGATTAGCTCAACAGCTGGCTGCGATGAGCGCTTAGTGGAGCAATCGACGATTATAATAATAATTAACCTCGCATGGTAATTATTATGTAAGGCGATTTTTTACTACTAAACAACTCAGGTGATGCAACCGGTAGAGGAAACGATAAGGTTGTGTCGTTTGTTTACATCCGCGTTGTGAGCAAAGAAAGTTTACTTCCGAATATTGGGGCATAAAAGACCAATGACTGGTCTGGCGAGTGCCGTTAAGTATTCAGTCGCGAGTTAACTTTGTTTTAGAGTGTCAAGTTTCGGTTCGGGTTAGATTGTCAAGTGTTTTCATTTAAAGAACTGTATTTGTTTCTGGTTGAAATTAATTTAATAGTTTTCATTTTATTGAGTGATTGCATTGCGACACGACACCCCCTTTTAAATTCTAATCTAATTACGTTACGACATTAGTCCACAAATTATATATATATATAAATCATCGGTGAGCTTTTGTTCGTGTGTAGCTCGGTTAACGTAGTATGTATGTATGCAATTAGTATATCGTAGTTGATCGAGATCTAGGTTTAGTGCAAGCTCTGATGATGTCTTGAGCATACGAAATGCGTATGCTGTTACTTATTTGTTATGAAATAAAATTATTGTGGAACTGGAGGAAGTGTATTATTGTTTTTCTTAAACAAAGATGTCTAAAAACATATTCCATCAAGTGTTAACCCATAAGTCGATAAATGTGCGTTTGTTATGCTTGATTCAAAATATGTAATCCGGGTACAGAGTTTATCTGGCTTGCGAATAATCCTTCGGTAACTAGTTCGTAACAACAAAGAGAAGTTAAAATCCAACAAATTCGAAATCTTCTGTAGAAGAGGATATATTCGATCATATTAATCCAGATATGCCTGGTTTTCCTAAAATTTCCAATTACCTTAATTTTTTTAATATGTATTTAGTTGAGTAAGCTTAGTATATTATTGTATTCTGTTTTTCCCAAAAATACGTGTTTACGTAGTTATAGTGTGGTATCGTAAAATACCGCTAGGGATTTGCATATACAAAAGTCATTATATACTGATAAATTTATTATGAAGCTGACAATAGTTTGATACGCAGGAAAAATACATTTTGTAAATAGAACTATATTACTATTATATAGTTTTACAGAAATTAGGGCTTATATATAAATTTCTCCTAAGTTTTTGAGTGAAATTGTGAATAAGAATTTAAACAAAGCCCCACTTCACATTTAGTGTACTGCGAGTGTATTCGCGAAAGTCACCATATACTCAGCGTCGGCTTTGCTTGCATTTGCATGGGATAATGAAATGATTCATGTCATCGTATCTCAAGCAATCTGGCACACTGGAAATATACATATTGTACAGAATACATATGATGTACATATACATACTTACACAATTCACATTAATCATTCCAATTTAATTCTAAATCATAAAATATTGCTGCATCATAATTTCATTCACCTTTCATTCAATTGACACAATTTCATAAAACTCAGTGTCAGCAATATAACGATCGTACACCTCAGGTGAGTGAACTTATGATGCACACTTTATTTGCAATATGTGTCGACATAATTTTCTGTAGCGAGCAATTTTTTGTAATTAACTTTAGTGCTTAAGCAAACAATTATAATATATATATATATAGATTGATTGAAATAATAAAGTCAGTTCTTGAGTAAAGACGATATACCCAACGTGAATCTTTTACTTCGAACACATATTATGTTTAAATTTTTTTTTATATTTAATTTACACAAGTATCCTCTCAAATGATTGATAAGGCTGAAACTTGTAAATAGATTATCAAAATACAAGCGGAAAGTTGTTGAGCATTTCAACAAGAAGAGCAGAGCATTTACTAAAATTAGATTCACACGGTTCATTGGTAGTTGCTTTCTTTCCATGGTACATTTTAAAAGAGATTAGGTATCCAAGTGGAGTGTTTAGGTACCAAGCCTTGAAGCTGAATCGTATAGGTTTGTCTCTAATAAATTTTTTACATGAATGGCGCCCAAAATAAGGAATCATGCTTTTATCAATATTCATACATTTTTCTGGGATGTGATATTTCAGAATATTCTCATTTGGACTATTTATTACAGGTCGAAGCTTACACATTTTGTCCTATGTATTCAGGTTGGTATTGTCTGCACAATATATAAACCACAAGATTTTCACAAAACGATCACGTCGTATAAAATTGTAAACCAATTCATCTCCTACTTGAAACAACGTTGTAACCATTCATCAGTAGAATTCCAATAAATGACTTAACGTCATCCGAGTTATTCACATTCAAAATATCGCATAGCGTTGAGATTCTGCTACGAGCATATTGATAATCTTACTATCAAAACGTAGCTCGGAATTCCGTTGGTGATTTTCCCTTTAAAAGATGTGAAGGCGGATTATCATCACTTGTTCACGTAGTCGGTTTCCTTCTTACAACCGCTACTCTTTCATGTTGTACGAAAGCATGACGCGGAGGCAGATCTCTTTGAATTTTTAGTACTACCTTTTATTTGCAAACCATCAATTTTCTGCTCACTCATTTCTACTATTTTTATACCCTAGATGAAATCTATAGGGTATACTAAGTTTGTCATTCCGTTTGTAACACCTCATATTAAAAGTTATTTTGATTTTTCATGTCCGTCCGTCCGTCCATCCGTCCGTCTGTGCGCACGATAACTCGAGAACGCGTATACTTAGAGAGCTGAAATTTTGTACACGGACTTTAAAAAAAAAAGTAAAATTAAGTTCGAAAACGAGATAAATCGGGCAACTCCTTCATGGGATTGCCATACAAAACTTTCATTTTCCATTATATATTTGGACACTGCCTGAGAACGCATCGATATAGAGAGCTGAAATTCGGTACATGGTGTTTTTATTGTACTAGAAAATAAAATTTCAAAAATGGACTAAATCGGGCTATTATTTCTTGGTGTTGCCATATAAAAATTTAGGTTTTTTACGTATACTGTGAAAACGATCAGCACAAGACATTTTTATTGTACTAAAAACTTCTTCCGAATACGAAATCCTATAAAATTGGTTATAATCATTTTTTCTGTCCGACAAACCGTTTTAGAAATATATGCGAAAAACCACTTCAAAAATCAAACTTGCACAGAAGGGTGACAATACGAAATTTCATACGGGCATTCATCTCTAGGGTATCATAAGAATTGGTCTTACATTAGACCAATTATAGCTTTTTTACTTGTTTACTATAAATTGACTTATGCTTCCGCACAAAATTGGGCCAGGCAGCGAAGCATACAAGTGACTAACTTTGCAATTTAGCACTCTCAAAAATTGATACCACACACTTGATAAAAATTCATAAATATCAAAGGAAGATTAAATAACTTATTTGTGTACCAGAATCTTACTATAACAAGAAATATCAGAGAAAACGCAGTACATATGTTAATGATTTTTTTAAGGAGGGTTTCGTACACGTGTCTTATTCGCTCCTCCTTAGTCCAGCTCCACCATGAAATTTCTTTTTTTTTCTTTATTTCCTCTTCAAATTACTGTTCCAATTTATTTTATATTTCAAATAGTATTTGATTTGTTCCATCCTTTTATCTTCATTAGCCACTTTCGCTCTATTTTACATTTTCCTTTTTTTCTTAAAAAAAAAAAAACTTCCAGCCGCGTACTACGATACTTACTTCACTTACTTCTCGACTTTTAATGTCCTTGAGCTGTCCGCTTCATATACCAAAGCCTTCCGATTTATGTTCCCCGTATTTCATATTGGGATTTTTTCCAGTTGGTGAAACGTACGGCGTTAACTGATTTGAATTTCAAAATTTGTTTTGCCCTCTTGATGTTATTGCTTGATGTTATACGGAAATTATATTTGATTTACGTGAAGTTTTCGAATTTGAATTTAAACATCTTCTTGTCACAGGCGAGTATTCATGTCGTTTCAAATTCTGTTTGCTGTTGGAAAGTTATGCGAATGTGATATAGATCTCTAATTTCTTCCTTCAGTGTTAGGCTATGAGTTCCGTTTGTGAGAGGAGGTTGAACCATGGAGGTTCAATCGAGGAGGTAACAATTTTACATTTCGTTTGACTCGCGAAAAGTACTGTATTTTCTCTCTGATTTCGTTTTCTTTTTTTTCTTTTAGAATACTGGTTGCACATTGAACGTTTCACAACTAGCCGTACATTATCTTGACAAAGGTACTTCATTCATTTATCTAGTTTGCTAAAATAATATCTACATCTATATAATCTATTTACAAATTCATTTTCTACATGACTGTCTTATCTAACCTTTTGAATTTAATCCTAGGAAACGGATAACGAAGCTTTGAATTCCAGACAGTATCTAGCATGAGTAAGATGAAAATAGCTCATAACAAATCCAATTGCATACGACGTCTGACATGACAATAATTCAGTAGTATCAGCAAAGCCTGAATTAAGACGTAAGGGCTCGATGTATGAACAGAGTGAATAAAATATTCCTCTGGACGATCCTTCCCAGTTACAAAACAAGTGATTCACTATCCCCTTTGCAGTTTTATCTGAAAAATTACAGTTCTTTTGCAGAATTATTCGAATAGGATGCTGATTGACATGACGACACTCATGCAGGTGACAAAACACGTACAGAAAGGACGACCCACATAAAGATAAGTGACCCTTGTTATTATAATTTTGTCCACGTTAATTATATGTATATATTTTTATTTGTTTTCTCTAGGACATCATTCTTCAGCTGGGAATGGATTCGATATGTAACAAGATGAGCTAGCAACCAAAAAGCTATACGTACAAGAATTACATACAAGTCTACTGACACCATTGTTGTTTACTTTTCTTGCAGCCGGACGTTGTTTATTTTTCTTCCACCCGGACGTAATTTGTGCACTCCAGGTTGGAAGTTTCCGGTATTCGATTTCAAAGTCTAATGCCGCATTTACAATGCAGAATGGAACAGATGGAGCAGAGTGAGCTTGGAGTCTAAAACTAAGGTAATCACAGTACAGCGCAGATTGAAATTCGAACTTTGGAATTAACATAACAAATCGGCATAACAACGCCAAATCAACAAACAAGCAAAAAATTGTCGTTATCAAAACAATAAATTTGAAAAAGAGAGGGTGATTCTGATCTTTTGTCGTACTTTAAAATTTTAATTGGGGATATAGCTGATGAAATAAAGGTGCGGCCAGCTACCCATTATAATCTACCGCCTCCCACCACTTGCTGCTCTGATTTACGCAGTGAGCATTGAGTTCACTCCAAATAATGAGACTATTGGTAACTTGCCGGTTTCGTCCCTCAACGATATCAATGTGCTTAATGATAACTCGCCGTCTACCTCTCTTAATAATGTTAATGATAATAATGCTGAACTGTTAAAGAATACAGCCTCCGATAAAAGGACTTCTGCTCCCAATAGAGGAACTGATGTGCCACCTATTCTACCTGCTTCTAAGCCTCGTTGCAAGCGCCAGTCGCGCCATGGGAAACGACCTAATTTGCACCTTCCCGCTCCCACTCGGACCCTCGACTGATGTCACCTCAGGTAACGCTTTGGGTCAATTCTCACTTCCATCTGCATCTAATTTCACAGCTGTGAATGTTGCTTCACCGGTGTCCTCATGGTATCGGTCCCTCTTTGAGAACAGTACCAAAACCTTCAAGCATTTTCGTCACTCGTTTCTCTCCTGAAACGTTGTGTGAGGACATATTAAAATATCTAAGGTCCAGAAATGTTGCAACGGAGAATATTTCGTGTAAGATTAGTAAATCCCCTAAACCGGTTGCATCCTTTGTCCTAACTGTTTCAGCGGATGTGCGGGACCTGTTATTGGATCCCTTATTTTGGCCCTCCGGAGCTTTTACTAAATTACTTGTGCCTTCTGAGCGCCATTCTAGAAATACATCCAAAACAAGCAATGTTATTCCAAAAAAACTGAAGTCGCTTTCCCTTTACTATCAAAATGTTAGGGAGATTCGGACAAAAACTGCAGAAATATTTAAATCCTCTGTTGCAACTTGTTTTGATATAGTTGCTTTCACTAAAACTTGGTTGCATCATGGCTTTCGCGATGACGAAATCTTAGACAGTTCTTACCAAATTTTTAGGAAAGATATATATATTGACTCTGAAGCTCGCAGTGGTGGCGTACTCCTCGCATGTAAAAACCATTTCAATTGCACACAAATTTTGGTTCCCAGTTTTTCCAACTCTCTTGACACCGAACTTATAGTTCTTAAGCTGTCTCTCTTAAGACATGACTTATACATACTTTGTTGTTATATTCCTCCAGATTCTATAAATATTGTTGATGACAAAGGTCAAAATTTATACGACCTGCTCATTTCAACTTCTAATTTTATCCATGGTAAAATGGAGCCTCTTGACGAATTACTACTTACTGGTGATTTTAACTTACTTACTTACTTATTATTAAACGATGATGACGAAGACTATCTCCCACTTAATAACTTGACAATAAGAGAATCTCTTTTCCTGGACACAATTTCATCTCTTGGTCTCGTCCAAATCAGTAATGTTAAGAATGACATGGGTAGGCAATTATTTATTTATTATTCTTAGTCTACAGATTACAAAATCAACAGACCATGCATATACTAAAACTAAAATTATGTTTTGGTAAGAACGTCAACTAAAAACTAACCTACTATGTAACAAAAAGTATGAACATATCTAATTTTATAGTTATAGCAAGCTTCCTAGAAAGTCCGAAACAGAGGCTTTAAAAGAAACTCTATCTTGACTAAAGTCAATTATGCTGCTACACAAATTAAACTGCCGAATACACCGACTTAATGGACTACTGAGGCCATAATTTGTTCTATGGAAAGTCTCAAAAAGAATGGGGCGCAGTCTTATCTGCTTAGTTGGCACATATAAATTGATAAGCTTTAAAATATCAGGAGAAATAATCCTGTTTTCAATAACATCTCTAATAAACATAGTATTATAAATTTTACGTCTGAGAGACAGTTTCTGTAAGCCAATCAACTGGCATCTGGCATCATAAGGAGGTAAATCACCGGTCCAGTTAAGTCTCCTAAGAGCAAACCTGGTAAATCTCCGTTGCACATTTTCAATTCTGTTAGAATGCGTTACATAGTACGGATCCCATACAACCGTGCAATATTCCAAAATAGGCCTAACGAAAGCTGAAAATAATGCCTTAAGCGTGTATGGATCAGAGAATTCACTAGCCCGACGTTTAACAAAACCAAGCCGAGAATTAGCTTGACTTACTACATAATCAATGTGGTAGGAGAAAGTAAATTTACTATCTAGAATAACCCCAAGGTCCGAAACTATACTACATTTAGGAATATTAATCCCATCGATAGACACTTCAAAATTAATTGGTGTTACTTTTTTAGTAGCCATAAAGTGTTTACATTTAGAAGAATTTATCAACAAATGATTAAGATGACACCATTTCGCAAATTTATCGACTTCTGATTTGAAATTGGATACTTGAGACATATCAACAATTTCCATGAAAATTTTTAGATCATCAGCAAAACCTAGAACAGAGGAAAATTCAAAGATGTTAAAGACATCGTTGATAAATATACTAAAAAGAAGGGGCCCTAGATGGCTCCCCTGAGGCACACCGGAATGTACCAAAATCGGTCGAGAGTACACATCATTAATTTTGATAATTTGTATACGATTAGTCAAGTAGGAAGCGAACCATGCAAGAAGAGCAGAATGGAATCCAAACGCCTCAAGTTTGTATAAAAGCAGGCGAATATTGACCTTATCAAATGCCTTAGCGAAATCAGTATATAGTGTTACAACCTGACTACCTTGTTCTAGGACATTTAAGCAAAAGTTGACATAGGAAACTAAATTGGTTGCTGTAGAGCGTCCTTTTACAAACCCATGTTGGTGAATAGAAATGTACTCCTTAACTAGAAAAGAAATTTTTTCAGAGATAATACTTTCAAATAGCTTCGGAATTGCAGAGATTTTACAAATAGGACGGTAATTACTGGCACAGTTTTTAGCACCCGCTTTATGTATAGGACGAACGAAGCAAATTTTCCACTCATTGAGGAACAGTCCCGAGGATAACGACAAATTAAAAACATATGAAAGAGGCATCGAAATAGGATCACGGCACTGACTTAGAAATATCGCTGGAATGTTGTCAGGACCAGAAGAGTGGCTGCACTTAGCATTGGCCAATGCTGAGTTTACATCCTCCGTAGACACATACATTGAACCCAAGTTGACCCGTGAGAAGATATGTGTGGTAATCTCAGTGTCAATAGGAAAGCCTAAGTCCTCCACATATACAGACTCAAAGTATTCCGCAAAAAGGTCACATGAATCTGAAATATTATCCGCAGTTTTATTCTTAAAGCCAATAGAAGAAGGAATTCCATACGAATTACGCTTACTGTCTAGAAATGACCAAAAAGCTTTTGGATTTATCTTTATACTAGCCTCCACCGATGCCAAATATTGACTATACAGAAACTTATTTAAGAAATCAAATTCTTTCCGCAGCCTTTTAAAATGCATGTGATCTTCATTCACACCAGACAGTTTGAATCTCTTATAAGCCTTGTTCCGTGCATTCCTCAGTCTCTTCAACCTATAGTTCATCCACGGAAAACCAGAATTATTTCTCCTTCTAGTGAGAGGAACATACAAAACAAACAAGCTGTAAAGAACTTCCAGAAAATAAGAATAAGCAGCACTTACAGTATTCAGGGAAAACAAAGATTCCCAATTATGCGCACTTAAGGCTTCATTGATAGCAGCATAATTGGCTTTCCTAAAATCATAAAAATAAGACAATTTGTTTTGGTCAATAGCGTTAGAGGAAGAGCTCGAAAATTCAACAAAGCTAACATTTAAATCGATAGCAATATGATTAACAGTATTTTTTGATAATAAATAAGAAGCCTCATCTACAGTATAATTCAAATTATCACTAATAAAAACTAAATCAAGTAGCCTACCTATGCAGTTTGTAACTTTATTAACTTGGACTAGATTCAAAGACAAGAGACCATCAATCAGGCAAAATTCAAAATCCTTTTTAGCGTTCAGCGGAACCAAGACCTTATCATCTTCATTCCAAGACCACTGTAAGTTTCCAGCATTAAAATCACCAAAGACGCAGACCTGATCATTCTCCAGCAGCATATATTCAGTCAACCAGATGATATTATCAATATGTTTTTCATATATTTCTACTGACGAATTAGGAGGAATATAGGACACAAGGCAATAAAGAACCCTTTTTCCCATAGAAATACGGACACAAATCTGCTCAACTTCGAACGAAGAATGTGGCAAAGATACCTCACGAGCATGAAGAGAAGAATTTATCGCCAACAAGACTCCACCACCACGACTGAAACCTGAGTCTAATGATCGATCTTTACGAAACACTATGAAGTTACTGCTGAAAATCTCCGATGAATGTATGGAATCATGAAGCCACGTCTCCACCAAGGCGATTATATCGTAGGAAAACTGAGTCGAGCCAATATAAATATCGTTAATCTTAGTCCGTAAACCACTGACATTTTGAAAATAGCATGTTAATGAAGATGAATCAACAGGTGATTGAGAAGCTTCTTCTATGTATTCTGAGTTAGCAGTGGCACCGCTGCTTCGTTTTTTGCCAGATTTGTAAATCTACGAACAATAACTCCACATGGCCAGACATCCTCACTCAGTAATCGAGTAAACAAATGATCAGGAACACCCAGTTTAAAATTAACAAATTTCCAAGAAGTAACATCTACATCCGATTTACTTAAACGTTTACATTTCAATACACCTGAAGATACTTCCAGCTTAGCCGCAATATAGTCAATAATGTTCTTTTCAGAAGTATCAGGGTGAAGTCGAGACAGGTGAAGCCACCTACGCCTACAGACCGTAGATATCTCCGTAGACTTGGTATTTTCTACTGATGCGGGTAACTTAATAGTTAAGCCTAGCCTAGTCAGAATGTCTACTCTTGACAAATATCACCTCGCACTACTAATTACATATTGCTATGAAACCGAAAACTATACAAATTGTGACGAAATTGAACACTTTTTTAATTTTAGAAAGGCTAACTTTTCGGAACTTTCCAGTAGACTTACATCTATTGACTTTAACACACTACTGGGTAGCAATAATGTTAACGAGGACGTTTCTAAATTTTATATAATTCTTTTCGATTTGTTTTCCTCTCATGTTCCCCGGGAGCGTCAGTGGCTCTCTAAAACGTTTCCACCATGGTTTAATAAAGAACTGAAGCGTCTTAAAAATAAAAAGAATAAATTGTGGAAAAGTTATATGAAGGACAAGGACATTATAAGTCACAATAACTTCCTCACATCATATAATGCGTTCAAAGAACTTTCCTCTTTACTCTATAACGAGTATATTCAAAGTATGCATGCGAAATTATTTAGTTATCCACGTAACTTTTTTAAGTTTATTAACATGAGAAAAAAAAAACGGATAACTATCCCAATACCATGAGGTACAAGGATTCTTCTAGTGATGATTCGTTTAAGATTTGCGATATGTTTGCTTCTTTTTTTGACAATGTCTTTGTCTCCTCAAATTTTCAACTTCAATGTAGCAATTTCAGTCATATGAACGACTCTCATAACGTTTCACTCACTATACCTCCACTTTCAGAAGAGGATATACTTGATCATATCAATGGGCTTCCAAATGACTTTACAACGCGTCCTGATGGGATACCTCTAGCCTTTTTTAAGTCATGTTGCCAAGGACAAGGATTCTTCTAGTGATGATTCGTTTAAGATTTGCGATATGTTTGCTTCTTTTTTTGACAATGTCTTTGTCTCCTCAAATTTTCAACTTCAAAGTAGCAATTTCAGTCATATGAACGACTCTCATAACGTTTCACTCACTATACCTCCACTTTTAGAAGAGGATATACTTGATCATATCAATGGGCTTCCAAATGACTTTACAACGGGTCCTGATGGGATACCTCTAGCCTTTTTTAAGTCATGTTGCCTCTCCCTGGCAACCCCGCTGAGAATTATTTTGAAAAAATCGCTCGATAGTGGTTGATTTCCTTAGCTATGGAAAAATGCTTTTATCATACTTGTCTACAAAAAAGGCAGTAAAAAAAATATCTTTAACTATAGGCCTATTGCAAAATTATCTTGCATGCCCAAGTTATTCGAATCTATCGTCTACTCTCCGTTATCAATTTCCTGGAAGAATTTGCTCTCTTCAAACCAACATGGGTTTATTTCGGGCAGATCTACAACCACTAACTTATTGGAATTTGTCTCTGATACCATTTACGGGTTTGAAAAAGGCTACCAGGCAGATTGTATTTATACAGACCTTAGTAAAGCTTTCGACAAGCTATCTCACTCCGTGAGACTGTTTAAAATGGAAAGTATGGGTTTCCCACAACGTTCCTAAAATGGACGGAGTCATATCTAGATAAGAACCAAATAAGCAAATCTATTTCTGCAACTCCATCTCTAGAGTCTTGAAAGCTTCGTCTGGCGTACCTTAAGGGAGTCATGTGGGCTCCTTGCTATTTATTCTATCTATTGACGACATTGTCTCCGTAGTGAAGCACTGCAAAGTCTTAATTTATGCCGATGACATTAAACTTTTCGCTCAGATTAATTCTATTAATGATTGTCAACTTATACAGAGTGATCTCCACAAATTTTACGATTGGTGCAAAAGCAATAATTTGGTACTCAATATCGACAAATGTGAGGTGATGACTTTCCACAGGAATCTGAATCCTACCTCTTATGTCTATGGGTTTTCGGCTTCCTCGATTCGCTGCGTTAGTTCTGTCTGTGACCATAGATTGAATTTTAACTCCCACATAAACCACATGGTATCTAAGAGTAGCTCTATGCTGGGCTTTATAAAACGTTGGTCCCGAGAGTTCTCGAATCCCTCCATAACATTACGTTTATATACTTGCTTTGTGAGACCACTTCTTGAATACGCTAGCCAGGTCTGGTCTCCTTTTTACGGTACACACATCGTCCGTATCGAGTCTGTTCAGCGAAATTTCCTCCGCTTTGCTCTTAGGGACCTACCCTGGAATAACTCATTGATTCTTCCACCCGATGAGGATCGCTTGCAGCTTTTGAATATGCATTCGCTTTAGAAACGTCGCATGGTTGCCGATGTAACTTTTGTTTACCAACTCTTAAACGCGAATGTTGATTCCCCGTTGTTACTTGACAAAATCTCTTTCCGTGATAATAGACACAATTTGAGAAGGCTACCTCTGTTGCATGTCAACTCCTAAAGGTCTAACTTTGGCATGTATGAACCTATTAATCGCATGTGCATTACGGTTAATAATTTGGCTTATTCTTTTGTTGTTGAGAACTGTCTTAAAGAAACGTCTATATAATATTTAATCTTCTGTTAGATTTAATTTGGTTTTTTATCTTTTTGTTCTATGTCGCATTGCATGACATTTCTTCTGGTGTTTGGTCTATGTTTAGTGTAACATACTAATACTAACACCGACTAAGTGATGAAACGCATGTATTTTTGACCGTTTATTTATTAAACGTGTCCATGCAGCGAGCTTGTGTTAAGCTGGTTCTGATAGTCAAAGTTTTAATGTTAGAATATACGACAAATTAAAATGAACTTTTCCACTGCTTTTTTTGTGTTATTATTCAGCTCAGCAAGCCTTGCATTATGTATAATGAACTAAAAATGGCACTTCACATTAAAAATTAAAAATATTATTTCGAACTTAAACACTTGTATTGCTGTATGGTTGGTGTAGAATATACATATATTTCGCATAGTTGATGAAACGGATAAATCAAAATAAATATGGTGAATATAAAAGTACAACAAATTTGAGTTGAAATGTCAAAATATGAGACTAAAATATACGCTACGACAAAGAGATCAGAATCACCACCCTGGTTGAACATCAGATTTGTTCGAAATTAGCTAAAAATTAACGCATTTATTTTGGTTTTTAAATCATGAAGTTTGCAAAAAATATATCTTGTTTTTTATTAGGATTCATAAAAAATATTTAATAAGAAAATAACATTAACCCTAGAATGCTAAACGTGAGTCAAATTAACTCCTCTCAAAATAATATTGCCATTATTTCAATGTCTACATTATCGAAGTAGCCACAACTTCTCAGTACCTTCATTAATGAGTCTGCTGCGACTGTAGATGGAATATTGAAGCTCTTAGTTGCTTATACGTTACATAACGGGAAGCTATAGGGTTCAAAATGTCGTATGTTTAGCAATAGTGTTACTTTTGTGTAGGTATTAAATTTTCTCATATAGTATATTTATTGTGATAAATGATTGAGAAAACTATTGGATTATCTTTACAGGATCCAGAACCATCGCCAGAAGTGCATCAGAGGACATATCATTCATTCTGCCCTTCGAAAATCAACATACTATTAAAGCTTGTTCCCAGATATACAAAACTTTTGTATAATTTAGTCTTTTCTATGCATTATTAATTTTCATTAACAAAAGGAAGAATATTTTTGATTATATTCCTATAATTATGTTTCGAATTAAAGGGACTTAAATTAACGTATATGTTTAGTGTTACTGTATTTTTGCACATGTTTAGTATTCTAGGGTTAAGACATGTTAGTTATGATAAAAAGAAGTATGGAGCTTTTCCCACGCCATCTAAATTCTAAGAGCTCTAAACTCTAATTTGTAAGCTTTCAGAAATGCAGCTGTACTCTGCGCTACTCTGCGTCATACACTTTTGCATGCGACAAAGTGATGTCAGTTGCTTGGAGTCAAGAACGAAGGTGTTCACAATGCAACGCTCGATCTTTGAAATTAACATAACAGATCGGCATAAACACGCCAAATCGAGAAACAAGCAAACAACTGTCATTAGCTAAGTAAGAATTTGAAAAAGAAGACTCCTGCTGGTTGCAGCATCAGATTGCTTCGAAATTAGTTCAAAATTAACGTACTTCTTTTGGTTTTCAATCATGAAATTTGCAAAAAATATCTATAAATCAGAAAATAACATTAAAACATCTTAGTTATGATAAAAAGACTCATGGCGCTTTTTCCACGCCATCTACACGGTAGTAGTTCGAAATTCCAGCTTGTAAGCTTTCAGAAATGGCAGCGTGAAAATAGAATAGAACCTATTTTTATGGCGCTCCACTCTACTCACTACTCTGACCAAAAAACGGATGCCAGTTGCCACTACTCAACTCTATTCCACTCTGCATTTTGAATGCATCATTAAGGTTGTTCTCTAGTCTTTCCACGTATAGATTGTGACTTAGCTCGCCACCCTGCGCATTCTTGTCTTCTCTCTGCTTCTGTTGATTCCATTCGCCGGCATTTCTTACAGTTCTTTGAAGATGTCCCTGTCTTTCACAATTCCATTAAATAAAAGAGATGTTAATTTATGCAAAATTGCTGATAATTAAAAGCTAAAATAGAATATTAAAATTATTTTCGATATATAATAATAAAAAAAAGAGAAAACGAAGGAGAAATATGAATATCAGAGAGCAAAATTGATTCTGATGAGATGGTTGCTCGCAAGTTATCTATCAACAACGATTCCACTCATCTTTTTAAGCTGATCGACAACTTGAGTTTTTCCAAAACCCTCTAGAAACATCTCAAGCCATGACACAGAAATCAATAGTTATGCGTGCGAGTCCGTTCTCTAAAATGTTCTATATTGATATTTATGGAAAAGTGCCATACATTGATTTTATATAGGCTACCCTTACTATATAGTATTTATTATTTTATTAAGTAAGGCATATACCTTAGTTAACAAAATAATAAAATAGTTTTGATTAAAACGTAGCCTTACCTTTTTACGCTCAATAACTCTCAGCTGAGTAAACCTTGCAATACTGTATGTGCGATCCGAGTCCGAATCTGTAGCCTGACTGATTCGATTTAATTAGACCACTGCATAGCGCCATACACACTTATTACTCAGCTAAGTGTTTTTATTTGAGGAATCGTAGTCAAAATAAATTTTTTTAAATAACTTTGTTAGGAAAGGTATAACAATTTTATTTCGGTTCGGAAGATAAGAAAGCT
The DNA here is from genome assembly GCA_963924295.1 of Dioctria rufipes. Classification (NCBI taxonomy): domain Eukaryota; kingdom Metazoa; phylum Arthropoda; class Insecta; order Diptera; family Asilidae; genus Dioctria; species Dioctria rufipes. The sequence goes on from OZ002740.1 coordinate 226,053,027, forward strand.
AGCTTAAGATTATCAGAACACCATTTTTCTGTATGAATAGTAGTCTAGAGCAGAGGAGCTATTTAAATCAAACTTTTGTCAGTTTTACATACTTAGGAACACTGCAAATATTTTTGAATGTCAGGACCACTGACATATATATAAATGGACTGCTTGATCTCCTGTTTCTGTGGCACCAATTTTGATTTCAGAAAGTATGCTCTCACTGTCAATGCTGCCAACTGTCATAAACTGACGTTATATTTAAATTATGTGGGAATTTACGTATATGCTTGTCAGTGGGATTTACCGAATTTACCACAAAGGTATTTGGGACTATCTGTATAGCTAATTTTTAATTATGAGTCGAAGGAAGTGTTTTTTACAAGGATTTTTACAAGCAATTTCTCGTTCCTAATCGTTACAGTTCAGTGGAAAAGTATGCTCTCACGGAAAGAGACAGGAATATGAAAGTGGTGCCATTTGCTTTCATGCATTTTTTATTCAACAAGCAGTCCATTTATATACATGTCAGTGGTCAGGACTCAGTTGGGGCTCTAATGTGGTATTGAGCGAGTCTGTTTCATGGCTTGGGAAGTATTTCTCGAGGGTTTTGGTTTTTGTTTTTTTATAAATATTTTCTTATTTCTAATGAATACTGCTAGAAAATGATTTTATTTACGCAAGCTTAGTGTATTACGGAAAAGATCATTATCCTGTGGTGTCAAACTTTTATTTGTATGTCAATTGAGAAGCCTTTTGTGAACGTCGCTGTTGGAAATTACAGACAAGAGATAATATGGTAGTTAAGTACATCTCTTATTTTTGCTACTGTATCTCACCTTTTTTATACCCTAGATGAAATCATAGGGGTATACTAAGTTTGTCATTCCGTTTGTAACACCTCGAAATAATGATGGTAGAGCAAAATGGATTGGACACCCATTCATAATATTAAAAGTTATTTCGATTTTTGCATGTCCGTCCGTCCGTCCGTCCGTCCGTCCGTCCGTCCGTCCGTCTGTGCGCACGATAACTTGAGAACGCGTACACTTAGAGAGCTGAAATTTTGTACACAAACTTTAAAAAAAAAAAGTAAAATTAAGTTCGAAAATGAGCCAAATCGGGCAACTCCTTCGTGGGGTTGCCATATAAAAATTTCGTTTTCCGCTATATATTTGGACCCTGCCTGAGAACGCGAATAAAATGTCAAAAATGGACGAAATCGGGCAACTCTTTCTTGGTGTTGCCATATAAAAATTTCGGTTTTTTACGTATACTTTGAAAACGATCAGTCCAAGATATTTTTATGGTCCTAAAAACTTCTGCAGAATACGAAATCCTATAAAATTGGTTATAATCATTTTGTCTGTGCGACAAACCGTTCTAGAAATATATGCGAAAAACAACTTCAAAATCAATACTTGAATAGATCGGTGACCATACGAAATTTAATACGGGCATTCATCTAGGGTATCCTAAGAATTGGTCTTAGACCAATTCTAGCTTTTTTACTTGTTTTTTATTTCGGAAAGTATCTACCTAAGGTGATAACTGAAGATTCATACTCCTGGATATACGCTGAACAGTGACGAACGGATCCTGACATTTTTTCGTGGATATTCGTATTATAACGATATTACTCTGGCAAAGAAAAAGACAGAAGTCATTGATTTTATTACAATTTATTTATTTTGCACAGCTCTCTAAGGCGACAAAACGAGTGTTGTTAAATTTAGTTCTAATTCTCTAGGTACCAAAACCGGCTTTCTTTGTTTTCGTTCTTGTCTCTTTGAGGACACCGCTGAAGACTACTTCTGTGTATGGCGGATATATCGCTAACTTAGATATGATAATCGCAATTACATAGTTCTTAATCACTAATATAAAACTATATACTTACATAGCCGACAAAATAATTAAAAGCAACAAGAACGGACGACAAAATATTTTCTTTACAATAATAATAGTAGATGTAATATGGATTTTTTTTTTATATGTCACATAATATTTTAAAATCGACACTGAAATTTTTTTGAAAAGCAAGGTCATTGTATACATTTTCACTAGAATATCTAGGAGATCCACTCCAGTTCAGTTATAATACGGATCTAGTTGAAAATCTTTTACGGTTTACGGTATACTATGCCTCCTTCGAAGGCTGGACTCAATTAACATGGGTTTACTTGCAGCATAATACATTATCTGAGAACTACTCAGCTATTTTAGATTCCTTTCAGAGCGATTATTTTTATCCAAAGAATTAGATTTTATTGTTAACCTATAATCTTAGCTTATTTCCTTACGCTAGTGAAATCGATTTAAGAAGTACATAAATATCTACAAGACCAGTTGCACTCGTTTAGGTGCGTTACAAATGGAATGATGAATTCACTATACCTTTCAATTTTATATAGAGCATAAAAAGCACTCAGCTGCGGTGGCTTGTTAATTTAAAGTTTTAGTCTCTGAAGTTTCTACCGTCAGCAGTTTCCGAAAAAAATTCCACAATTCAACTTTTTGTCAATTAATTATGCTCAATACTTTAATGGCACTTAGCGTAATCAATCAATAAATAGCGGAAATTAAATTAAGCAAAAGCTCTACTTCACCAACTCTTAATTTCTCTGAGAAAAAGGTGAAGTAGCTATTCAAGGGATTGAAATTGATGCTGAGTTAAGTCAATTAAGCCTTTTAGTACATGAATGAATAGCAGAGATTGTTGTAAATAATGAAATAGAGAGGAAAATGCAGTCGAAAATCTTTGAAGTAATTACAAATTGTAGTCAAAGAATTCCTTCACTAATTAGGAGATAGTTCCAATATAATTTCTTTAGAGATTATATTGAAATGTATTGGAACTATAAGGGCAGCAAAGTTATTCTATTCTACATTCATATGTATGTATGTATGTATGTACCATATTGTATAAGAGAGACTTTTTAAAAGTGACTAAACTAATGAAATTAACTAAAATGAATTTTAACATATCTTTATGAGCCTTTTCAAGTAATTTCATATAAGATAAATGTATGTGGTAATAAGAGCGTACATGGTTTGTGTCAGCTGTTTCACCAACCATTTTCAGTTCACTCGATTTATCTTCAGTAACCCAGAGGAAATCCATTCTGATAGTGAGCATAAGCAATAAATAAAGCATTTCAAGCATTTAAATTTTCTGGTAGAATTCTCAAGATTCCTACTCTCGTAATGAGTTTATTTAACTTAAGTGAAAGATGTAAGAGTCCTAATTGTGATGTTCTGATACCTTGGAAAGAATATCAGGGAGACTGAAGGAAGATCAATAAATGCTGGTGAAAGTGATGCACAGATCTCGAGGATAGCATGTATAATTATAAGAAAGAACAATTTTTTGTTAAAAAAGGTACTGTTAAGAAACTCCTTTTTTGTTATTTGTTTTATTGATTGAAGTTTTTCACCTCAACCTAGTTGTTATATATTCGGTCTTTCACCAAATACACGCAATAATAATAATTCCTGTAAGGGAAAGGGTTATCACCTGATTACACGGGTTCTGTATCGATAGCAAAAGAAAAGCTTTAATTAAAAACTCCGCTTCTAATAATTTCGCAAAGAATATGTGGTGTCTCTCTGGTAATCTGTCAGGAAATTATGCGGCTTAATTCGAAGAAAACAATTTTGATAACTAATTATATTTAAAAAAATAACTAAACTTTTCTATTCAGCGAACAGAGAAATCTCATCAGTATGGTTATCTCTGATTGTCTACCATACAAGTTCAACGAATAAGGCAACTTAATTAAATGGGCAATTGGAGTTTATTATTGATAACAAAAACGTGGCAAAAGGCTTAAGAATGTATATGAACAACATGAAATATTATAGGAATCAGATTTAGGAATCCAAGTTCGAAAAAGTTAAAAACAACAAGTACAAAAGCTAGAATTGGTCTAAAACTAATTCTTATGATACCTTAGATGAATGCTCGTATATAATTCGTATGGTCATCTATCTGTGCAAGAGCGATTTTTGAAGTAGTTTTTGGAATATTTTTCTAGAGCCGTTCATGGGACAGTAAAACTGATTATAGCTAATTTCATAGAAATTCGTATTCTGAAGAACTTTTCAGTACAATAAAAACGTTTATGACTGATCGTTTTTATAGTATACTTAAAAAACTTAAATTTTTATATGGCAGCACCAACAAGGGGCTGCCCGATTTATTCCATTTTTGAAGCTTTATTTACTATTGCTTTGAAAACGCCGTCAGCTCTGTATGGCAACCCTACGTAGAAGTTACCTGATTCGTTCCATTTACGAACTTAAATTTACTTTTTTTTTTTTTTAAAAAAACTTGTGCAAAATATCAGCTCTCTAAGTGTTTTCGAGTTATCGTGAGGACGGACAGACAGACGCAAGAACGGACAGAAGGACATACGGACAACCGGACACGCAAAAATCAAAATAATTTTTAATATTATGCGTGGGTGTCCAACCCATTTGTCTCTACTAAAATTATTTCTTTGCATTACAAATAGATTGATAAATTTATTATACCCTATGACTTCATCTAGGTTATAAAAAACGAAGTATCCTAGTTTGTTTAAAATATATTTTGCACAAATTCTTATTTTACTATTTTTTAGACTTTACTTGAGCTTAGTTCACTTTATGTGTAGTTCTGAGCTCTCCATTTACCAGTCGCAGCTTTGTAATCATTTAGATGATAAAGTGCTTTAATGTTTTTAACATAAAAAACAAGTTCAAAACGCGGTTCTGGAGACATTCATGTGGAAAAGTATGAGCCTTATACATAGAGGATGGAAAATGCCGTGAAAAATTCACCCACTTATGTAATGCTTATGACAGACATAGGGTATCGATATCTAGATATTCCGAATATCTAGATATCAAAGCACCCCTGACAGACATAAAAGGGGATTGATGTGACAAAACGTACTTGAAATTTCAATTCAGTTCACAGATCTTTAAGTGTAAAAAATTTTGAAATGGAAGTGACAAATATGTAAGCTTTAACGCAGGGTAAACGGCAACAATTAATTGTAAATATACGACAAACTCAAGAATTGGACCAAAAAAAGTAAAAATTGCATTACTTTTCTATAAGATCCTGGTTAAGGCGTATAATGTATTGGCGGATGTGGTGTATCAATTCACAAATTTGTGTAGTCGATGGTTTGTTTAAAAATAACAAAATTGTAATGGAATAATTTATTAACACTGCGGAGTTTAATATATACCTTTTTCAGTATTTTTCCTGGAAAATATTTGGTCGTTCTTCTTCTTTTTCGCATTTTTGGGTAAGCACAGACACAATTTTGCTTAATTAGACATATTATATATTATTATCAACAACAAGATGGCGCTCCGCAAAGTAAGAAGTGCCGATGATCAGGGTATACCCAGTAATTTTTGAGGATACTGATATCTAGATATCGAGTCTAAACCCATTAGTTTTTCTGGGTATATTAGGAGTGTTTGATGACACACATGGTGTATAAACGGGATATTCCGAATATCTAGATATCGATACCCCATGTCTGTCATAAGCATAAGAAAATCAAGAGGGAAGGAAGAATGTTGTTACAGGAAAAATATTTACTACTACATAAAAGGCAAAATTACGTGAGTGATTTTATTGACGGGTAGTTGGTAGGTATGTAAGTATGCTCTCTTAGGCATGTATCCACTGAGAGGCGCGCTGCACAGCGTGTGCGTTCCATACTACTTCAGTGCTCACACTACGCCCGTAAACTTTGGGAATAAAAATCCCTTAAGATCTCCTAATACCATATTTGAAAGAATTCTTTTAAAACCCTTAACAGCAGACGTGTGGTCCCAGGGACCGCTAGAAATCTAATTCGTCTTATATCATGGCCAACGTAAGCTATTCAGTTCTTGCTTTTACAGTAGCTTCCTAGTTTTTAGCTCTCTATCCACTGCTAATGCGGGAATTATCATTATTTTTTTTTGTTATTGGGGAAAGGTGTATGCAGCGGTCGGTGGAACTACGCGTCTGTTGTTAAGGAAGTATTGTGTTATAAGGAGTGCATATTTTTAGTGAAATTCCAATACGGATTAGCTACCTAGTACAAGTCAATTCACGGAAAGAATAAAAGTAAGTCATACAGACTTTGAGAAAATGGTGTCTAGAACTTTTGATAGCCTCATTATGACATACTAGATTTTGAAATCTATAGAAATGCATGGAACAAAAGCGCTAAGAACACACCTTGCAGATTTCCTGCAGCCGACAATTTTTAATGTGATTTTCTGAATTTCAGGTGGAGTGGATCCTATTCTAATGAAATTAATGAATTTATCCCATATTTTTTATTTTATTTCCTTTTTTATTCTGCTTTATTTAAATCGTTATGCATTTTGTGAACTTTTGCGATATAGTTCCTAAATTGAAGCCGAAAAGTTAAAACAAATTAAATGAATTAAGATTTCTAGCTTACAATAAAATACATTTTAATTTCAATATTTGCTTTATATTATTCCGTGGGACCATTCGTCTCTGTTAATGTGACAGATTTATGCGTCTATAGTTAAGGGATAAAATACCATAAAAATGGGGTTTTAAACTGATATCATCAATTTTAAACCAAGGCTATTTATTTCAAAAATAAGTTATCACATTAAATAAATCTATGGTAAATAAAAATTTAACAAGAACAAGTAAATAAAATATAATATGCAACGCTTCAAAAAGAAAAAAAAAAGGAAATGATTTTATACTCGTAATTTAGCTGCATGGCAAATACAAATGTGTACTTTTCATAAGTTTATTGTAACGATTTTGAGTTACAAAAGCACTTGATCTGAAAGTTTTGGATACTTAAAATAAAAGGTAAGATGTTAGTGGAAATATGTGTAGTCGATAGGCTCAGAAAATATTTTGTATTATATGTTATTAATAAAGAAAATACTCTCAATTTTCTTCCTCCGTTAAAAATTCCTTAAATTGAATAATTTTGCAAATTTTGGCTCCCAACCGAACTTCCAAAGGAAAATACCTTAAAAAAGGGATTAATCGCTCGTTCTGAAAACACTGCTTGGGAGAAACTTTGCGTCCAAAGCGTATCTACCGAAATAAGAAAACAAAGCAAAATTGGCACACAATACTTACGCAACTCACAAGTTAGCATTTTGGTGGATATACCACGCCGCGTTTGAGCATTTCATTTAATTGCATTTAATCAAGAAAGAGTTCCATCAGATAATATTATAGAAGAAATAAGTGCACAACATTTAAACAGTGAAGAAAATGGAAGACTTTTACAGTTAATAAGCATGTACAAGAAAATATTCCACAAAGGAGGAAGGCATTTAACATTCACGTGTACAATAAAACAAAAAAACAATGACCTCATTTTGCATAAAAACATACCGATATCAATCAGGAAGTGGAAAACAGATAAACGAGATGCTACAACAAGGAATTATAAGGAAAAGCAATTCTTCCTACATATCACCTATAGACGCATCAAATATAAAAAAGTGGAGAATAGTAGTGGCCTACATGAAGCTAAATGAAATCAGAATTGAAGATATATTTCCCATTCCAAACATCGAAGATATTTCAAAAAATTAGGAAGATCTATGTACCTCACGATAATGGACTTAGCAAAAGGATTTCATCAGATAGAAATAGGCGAAAAACATGTACACAAAACAACATTTTCATCGAATCTGGGCCATTATGAGTTTGTCAGAATGCCATTCGGATTAAAGAACGCTCCTGCAACATTTCAAAGAATCATGAATGAAATTTTAAAAATTATATAGACAAAATTTTGTATACATAGACTATATAATAATATTTAGCAGCACGCTAGAAGAACACCTAGCTCATTACATAAAATCTTTAGAAAGTTAAGGGAAGCAAATCTAAAAATATAACTAGATAAATGAGAATTCATGAAAAGAGAATTCCTTGGTCATATTCTTACAACAGAAGGTATCAAACCTAACCCAAAAAAGATAGCGGGGATAAATAATTTCAAAATGCTAAAATCACAAAAAGAAATCAAAAAGTTTCTAGGACTTATAGGCTACTATAGAATATTTATTAAACACTTCACAAAAATTGCAAAACCAATGACAATTGTGTCATAACTATTATTGTAAATTGATGCTCAGTTTTAAATTTGAGTTTTCTCAGTTTTCTTAAGGTATCTTTATCTTATTTTGTGGAGTAACATATTTTCATTACCCAATTAATAATTTAAAATTGGAGTTTTCACTTTGCTGGTGATTTTAAAGTGTGCTGCGCCGCGTGTTTTGTATTTGACTCCGGTATATTTCTACTAGCACCGTATACTTGAAATCGATATTAAAGTCAATATTTATCTCATCTGTTATGTTTCTAGACTAGCCATTTGGAATTATTGAATTCATCATTTACCTTACTACTGCTGCGGGAGTCTCGAGGTACGCCCCATTTGACTTCTACTCACAATCGTTCACGTCATCATCTTACTTTTGCAATTCGGAAGGTTAGAAGCTCTGTTGAGAAGTTCTTTCTGCTCGCAAACCTGCCATCTAGCTGTGAGATTTTATATCTGTGGCTCATATGTTACTGGTCATATCTCATGATTATGCCGCCTCAATGTATGCTGTGTTAATCCTCCATAACAAGGAATAGTATTGGTTTCAAACGTATCGATTGCGTAAGCATTATCATGCTTCCTGCTCCAATATCGCCCCTGACATTGTAAGTGGTTCTGTCGGCTTTCGTTGTACTAATTGTTCGGCACTGTCATACTGATCCGCCTCCGGGCATCTTAGATACTATTGAACGAATGTCTCGATCTCGCCAGACATTAAATAAAAAGCAGTCGGAATTTCATAAGTCAGTAAGCAGCCTGATGAAACTATACTAGAACTTGTTCGCCATTTGCAAACTCATCTCAGCCAACCTCTTAGGGAAGGTGATGTCATTAAGGCATATCGTAAATCCGGAAAGCGCTACACGACGGGGTCATCTGGACCCATTAGAGTTAAGAACTCCTCCGTATTTATTAGGAATCGTATTTTGTTAGCAAATAAGTTTGATAGAAATCTAACTGGTAATCAATGAAAATATTAGAATTTGTATTAATGAATTTCTTCCTCAGAAGAAAAAACTATTACTACACAGGGCGAAATTATTGAAGCAGGAGAGTGGATTTAAATTTCTATGGGTTAAAATCTCTAAAGTTTATATTAAAAAGGACGATCATACTAAGTCTTTCGTGATCAGAACCACTGATTGCCTAGATCTTATTCCTATTAATTAAATCACACAAAATGGCCACATTTAGCATCTACTATCAAAATGTTAGAGGCCTGCGATCTAAAACCGAGTGGGTAAGACTTTCTGTGCTACACAGCATAGTAAAAAATTTGCACAAAATGTAGGGAATATTCCCAAAAATTTTTGTAGGGAATATTCCCAAAAATTTTTAAAATTTTATAATTAATTTTTTTATAATAAATTTTTAAAATTTTATATTTAATTTTTAAAATTTTTAAAATTTTTTTAAAATTTTTAAAATTTTAGGGAATATTCGCTACATTTTAGGGAATATTCCCTACATTTTAGGGAAAAATACCTAAGCTTTATGGCAAGAATTTGTACATTTTTTACAGTGTATCTATTGATTTCGACATTGTCTGGTTTACGGAGACTTTTTAGAATCTAATCAGAATACAACGTTAAATACAGCAATATTGATATTTTTGACGCTAGTCCCACGTCATTTAAAAGAAGCATAATTAGTGTTTTCGAGTACCCAGCGTTTCCATTACAAGTGAGCTTTCTCCTGCCTTGTAGCGCTTTGTAGTTGGTAGTGTACAAATGTGCCTACTCACGAATATGATTCTCATAGCAAGTAGTAATTTTTTTTTTTTTTTTTTTTTTTTTTTATATTATTAAGCCAAGCTCAGGGGATACCCTATGATGCAAAGCACAGCGTGGCAGGAAGGAGATAGGGAAAGGATTAAGGGATATGAGGAGAGTGGCGGAGGTGCCGATGTATGTCGCCCTTAAACTTTTGCAGGTTGTATGCCGGAGGAAAGACAGAAGATGGTAGACTGTTCCACATTCGCACAGTTCGGGATAAGAAAGCATCACGGAATTTAAGTGTACGGCCGAAGGTAATTTGAAGGGTAAAAGGATGAGCGCGGGATGCAGCGCGGGTATTGCGTGCAGGAACTATTCTACAAGGGATCAGACTAGATATTTCATCAGAACATTGGCCATGCATATAGCGATAAAGGAGCGAAAGGCTTCCAACATTGCGACGGTGCTCGAGCGAGTCGATATGACGAGTAATTGCCACATCGCCAATGAGCTTGCAGGCTCTCTTTTGGACAATATCCAATGAAGCTAAGGCTGTGCGACCAGCCCCGGCCCAGATATGGGAATTGTATTCCATTCTGGGTCTGATGTAGGACTTGTAGAGGAGCGCTATATTTGATGGGCTGAAATATTTCTTACACCTTTTCAAGAAACCAAGACATTTGGATGCTTCTTTGGCAACCGAGAAGATGTGATCTGTCCAGCTTAACTTACTGGAAATATTAATGCCAAGAATTCTTAGTGACGGTGATTCAGAAATTAATGCACCATCAAACGAAACGGGAGTGGTTAAGTGATGGTCTTGTTTTAATGAGATGAGACAGCTTTGGGTCTTAGATGCATTGAATTCGACGCGATTCACTTTGCCCCAAGCGAGAATATTGTCAAGATCGTTATTCAATGATCTAATCATGCAGTCTCGTTTAACACATGCGGCGTTCCCTCTGGAATCCGCAAGGGTGTCAAAGGAGTATGCGAAATCAAGGGTACTGTCGTCAGCAAAGCTATGGATAGGATTGAAAGTAAGGGAAAGCAGATCATTAATGAAGATTAGAAATAGAGTCGGAGAAATAACAGAGCCCTGGGGGACACCGGCATTAATAGGATGAGGATCAGATATAACGCCATCTAATACAACTCGTATTTGGCGACTAGATAAAAAACTTTCAATCCATAATAGAAGAGGAGGGGAAAGACCAAGTGCTTTGAGTTTGGCTAAAAGGGCTGAATGCCAGACTCTATCAAAGGCCTTTGAAATATCTAGAGCAACGATTTTGGACTCACCAAAATTGTGAAGACTACGATTCCAACGTTCCGTAAGAAAAGTCAGCAAGTCTCCAGATGAGCGTCCGTGCCGGAAGCCGTATTGGCGATCGTTGATTAGCTGATTGGTTTCCAGATACTTCATTAATTTGGAGTTAATGATAGATTCAAAAACCTTTGAAAGAATCGAAGTGATTGCAATTGGTCGATAATTTGAGGGATCGCTACCCTCTCCTTTCTTGGGAATAGGCTGAACGTGAGCTAGTTTCCAAGCAGTTGGAAATTTTCCTGTCGAGTAGGACAGGTAGAATAGTTTGCGCAGAGGTTTAGCCAAGGATGAGGCACAGCTTTTAATTAATAGGGGCGAGAAACCATCAGGGCCTGCGGCTTTAGAGACGTTGATTCCTTTAAGGACCTTGAACACATCCCTCGTACGGATGTGTATTGGCTCTTGTACACATCCGCACGGGGGATGCACAACAGGTGCCTGTGAAGTGGGTGGAAGAAAAGAATTTGATGCGAATCTAGCAGCCAAAATATTAGCTTTATCCAGGGAGTCAACAACCACTTCACCATTATTAAGTAGTGAAGGTATAGAGGAACTGCTGAAGTTGTTCCTGATGGTTTTGACCAGGGACCAGAAACCTTTACTACCTTTGCGGCTTGCCAAGATTCTTTGTCTAACATTCTGGTCAAAAAGAAATTTTTCTCTCTGGATAATGGACTTGCAGGTGTTCCGTGCAGTCTTGTAGATTCCTTTCAGTTCTGGACAAGGATGCACTTGATAGGCGCGAAAAGCAGACTCTTTCGCTTTTATAGCTTGGTTGCACTTATCGTTAAACCAAGAGCGATTTTGCTGTTGTTGAGATCTGCTGTAAGAATACGGAATATATTCACGCATGCCTAGACTTAGTATGTTACTAAGTTCTAATGTGCATTCATCAGCATCCCTCGAAGCAAAACAGACCGACCAATCTATATCTCTAAGATACTGATTGAGGCTTTCCCAATCAGCGTTCTTATAGTGCCAGAGAAGCCTACTTGTAGGTGGAGAAGTAGGGCGGCGCAGAGATGAGGTGATAAATTGAGCCGTGATTAGACAGTGGTCTGAATTACCAAGAGGGGAGCCGACTGAGATGGAATATTTGTCAGGGTGAGATGACAGAAACAAATCTAGTAAATTGGCCCTATCTCCAGCTGCATCAGGGATTCTCGTCGGTGCATCCACTAGCTGATGCAAATTAAAAGATTCACAAAAAAGTTCAACGAATCGGCCCGAAGGACTTGTGGTAGAAGAATGTCTGAGCCATGGTATGTTATGGACATTAAAATCGCCTGCCAGGATGATTTTGGAAGAGGGGGAGACAGAAAGCAGATGATCAATATTGTTGGAGATATTGTCAAATGCGGATACCGTGTCGACATCAGACATATTTGGGCTGCGATAAAGGAAGCAAAAGTAGATGATGTGCCTGTGAAGTTTGAACCTAATCCAGATGTAATTAAACTCGGGATTGGCAGAAGGTGGAAAATCTTTTAGAATGGTAAAGGCCACATCATTCCGAATATATATTGCGATCCCCCTATGTGGAGAAAAAAGAGGCACTAAGCTATAACCAGGGACGTGATATTGATTAGAATCAGCATCAGAAACGACCTTGGTTTCACTTAGCGCAAGAATTGCCGGATTTTTTGATTGAAGGTGGCAGTACACCGAAAAACGATTTGCCCCCAATCCGCGAATGTTGCAAAATTCTAAAATAAAATTCTGCATGTTCAAAGCAAAAACAACAAAAAAGCAGAAGAAAGAGCGACACACAACAACACAAATATTTATTTAGGGCAACCAGCTGCAGTCAACGACACAGCGAGGTAAAAAAAAACAGCAATAGTGTTATGCCTATTTGCTGCTTTCAATACCTCAGACCGTGCAGTTCAATGACCACAGCTGGGGACACCCGTATTGCTGATCAGTGACAAGGGCTAATGACCTTGCACTGATCACTGATGTACATAGGAGTTCAAAACATTACCGTACTGTGCTGCTGGCTTGTGGAATGCCGGCAGGGCATAGAAAAGCCCTGATTTGGCTGGTATTATATTAATATAATTTGTAATGAATTAAAAAAACGGCGCGGCGGATTTTAATTAATTTTTTATTGTTTTGGCGATGATGTTGTTTTAAAAAATTGCACTGCACTGCACTAGAAATTGGTGAAGCTAATTAACTATTAGAACACGCACGATGGAACGTCTGCTCCAGTTGACTCCACGCACTCAACTCCAATTACAGTATACTTAGTTTTAATTTTCTAATTAAGTTCATTTTGATTCTTATTAATCTTTTAATGTAATTATCTACATTTCATTGCTTTTAGCGTGCTGTTAGTATGATAATTGGATTTTTTGATCTTTAAATAATATAACTGATTGCCTATTCCTTTCTTCGCAACCTTATTTGATTAATGCAACTCATCTGTTATTATATAATTTTTGAATTGTTATAATAATTATATTTACAAGAATTTATTTTCATTTTCATCATGTGCCATTTCATCATTATAAACAACTGAACTGTTATAAATAATTTAAATTCTCAACAATGCTTTTTTTTTATATACTCTTATATGTTAATTCATAATCATATTTTTAGAATGTAGTAGCTCTAATGACACTTTACTTTACCTTTAAAACCTAGCGGTAGGTGTCATTGGACTATAGTCTGTAAGATATCGTAATGAACATCATAAATAAATAGAAAGACGGAAGAAAAAGAAAAATTAGAAGACGTCGAATATAAAGAAAGTTTTAATAAAATAAATCTGTTAATTTTGAGTGAACCAATTCCAAAATGTAACAAAGGATACATCAAATTATGCAATAGGTGCAGTATTATCACAGGATAGCAACCTAATGTTCTATGCAAGTAGAACTCTGAATGAGCACGAAATTAAATACTCTACATTAGAGAAAGAGCTTCTGGTTATCATATGGACACTAAACTACTTCGGGTCATATATATATATGGTTACAGATTCATAATAAGAACTGACCGTAACTCACTGACATAGATTGCAAACCTTATAGAGCCAAACCCAAAACTTCAAAGATGGAAAACACAATTCGAGGAATATAACTACGAGATAGAGTATACATCAAAGGAAAAGATAATGTAGTTGCAGATGAACTATCTACAATAGTAATAAACATGAACGAAGAAATTAGGGCAAATTCCGTACAAGGAACATGTCACAGTGCAAATGAAGATAATTCGCAATACATAGCAATCAGTGAAAAATCCGTAAATTTATTTAGAAATCAAATCATAATACGAAAAGGTAAAGAAAATAATACAAAAACCGAATAACATTTTGGTAGAACAAGGAAAACTTTTATTGGTTGTAACCCCGTCGAAATTTTTTTTTTCTCTTAAGCAGGGTGTTTCCGCTTAGGAGGTCAATAGTGCAGGAGGTGATAGTAATCACCTAGAAAATAACAAATTTTATGGCAGGTGTGGGGGGGGGGGGAATATCAACATATCAACCGTGTAGGAGTTACAGGGTGATTAAGAAAAAAACCCATTTTTTCACAAAATACTTTGTATCTTAAAAGCAACCGGTCACAGTTAAGAACTCATTGTAAGTAAAACTACATAGGCTTTCCAACGTTTGCTCAGCCCCGTACCTACTTCTTCTCAAGTGTTATGGCTGTCTAAACTAAAAATTTCGGATTTTCTTACCTCAGTCCTAAATCCATTGATATTATTTTGCATACGTATCTTGTTCCGATATAAAATTCTTCAAATGAATATATGAATTCTATAATAAAAGGATTTTTATCGTCGTGTCGTAACCATTGAATTTTCAGCGATTGTACTTTTGATTTGCTTACTGACAATTTTCTAGTAGTTATTAATTTTTCTAGATGTGTAATACTTTTTATGTCTTCTGCTGACATTTTTGCCAAATTAAATGGTTCTTTTTCCTTGCGGATAATATTACACGTTCCCAGTCTGAAGGTGTAAAAATATCTGTGTACGAACGCCTTTCTTTTTCAATTACATATCTCGAAATCTCGAACGCAGGGTAGAAAAGAATGGCCCCATATCAAAATTTTGGAGTCTATGAGAGTGACTTTAAAAGATATAGTGATTGATAATATAGTTCCATTTAGTACTCATTCGTATATTTCTGTTTTGACCACAATACTGATCACTAGCTTTTTGCATTTAACAAAATTTTCAACGTTATGCATAATGTAAGATCTTAATTCTTGAGAACGACATGAAGCAATACGTTCTTGCCATGTGTACATAAACGCTTCACCGGTAATAAGACCATTTATTCCCAAACAATAACTCCACAGCTGTGTCTTATAGTAAGCAACACTTGTAGAAATAACTATGTAGTATACTAATATGGTATAGTCTTCATAAGATCGAAAGCTACCACAGCAACATCGTGTTTATTGGACTTATGATCTTGTTCTATTCCTTTTCTGACAAACTCAGCCTTGCGAAGATGTAGATCACTTTTAATCTCTAATTTATTTTCCTTATCTAAATCTTCTCAGCTTCAATTTAAATTTTTAATGAATCAGAAGTTTTGCAACTATCAGAAATAGTTGTAACGAAAATGTATGCTAAAGTTCTCTGAAAATACTTTGGAAAAACATATTTGGATAGAGGATTTGTAAATGACTTAGCATATAAGTCGTACAACAACGTATTTAAATCAGGTGCAAAGTACGGCCTGTTAATATTTTTTTTTCTCGAATAATGAGAACTATAGATATTTACGAAACTTTTCAACAAATGACTTTATCAGTTCAATTCTCTCGGGACTTGTTTTATTGTGTTCCTCACGTTCACCTCGTTTGTCGAAATTTGGTGTTGTAATGGAGCTTTCATTGCTTCTGTATTATAATACACGTGTTATGCGGCAATCGAAAACTTGCAAAATTTGATTGAAAAAATTTTTGCATACAATTTGGTTTGTATTATTTTCTTTAGGTAATTGGTATATTCTAGTTTTGTTTATTCTACTCTCACCATCTGTTCTTTTTTTTTCAGTTACAGATATTTTTCCAGCCAAATATACTGTCTGCAAATTATGGTCACCAAGCTAATAGAAGTGTTGACAAATACTCTTAAGCTTATTTTCGTCAAAGAAAGTTTGACACTTTTGAGGACAAGCATATTCAAATGATTTTGGCACTTTTGCGGGCACAGAAATACCTTTAGTATTTATATGATCTTCTCCTCTTTTTAATAATTCTTGCACATTGTTGCTTCATTACGAATTCGTTTCATACACCTTTCCTTATTTTCTTTATTTTCATTAGATTCTACTCTAGAAAGTTGAAACTGTAAATGTGATGGTCCTGCTTGCGGTTCTTGAGCAACATTATGTGATGTAAATTGCGATTCTGCAAATTTTTTTGATGAAAACAACAATCCTTCCCATTCTGATTCTGATGCTTGGAATGGCTATTCTTGTGCACTATCAGGCATTCTAAATTCTACTAATTCCACAACTAAACATCACTTTTTGTAAGAATTAACTTCTAATGAAAATAACTAATAACATACCTTTTAACAAATAAAAAAATGTATACATATTTTGAATTTTTTGTTTTTTTTTTTTGACTATCAGAACCAGCTTAACACAAGCTCGCTACATGGACACGTTTAATAAATAAACGGTCAACAATACATGCTTTTCCTCACTTAGTCGGTGATAGTATTAGTATGTTCATCAAAACATAAACCAAGCACCGGATGAAATTATATGCAATGAGCAAAAACATCAAACAAAAAAGTGATTAAATATTATATAAACATTTTTTAAAAATATGTTTAGAAACGTCAACAACAAAATGCTCAGCCATATTATTAACAGTAATACACCTGTGATTAATAGGTTCATACATGCTGAAGTTAGATCTTGAGGAGTTAACATGCAACAGAGGTAGCTTTCTCAAATTGTGCGTACTATCACGGAAAGAGATATTGTTAAGTAATAACGGAGAATCAATACTCCCGTCTAAGAGTTGATGTGCAAAACTTACATCGGCAACCATGAGACATTTCTCAAGCGAGTGCAGTATTTAAAAACGTTAAGTCATTCTCATAGGGTGGAAGAATTAATCAATTATTCCGGGGTAGGTGCCTGAGAGCAAATCGTAAGAATTTTAGTTGAACAGACTCGATACGGTCAATGTATGTACCGTAAAATGGAGACTAGGCCTGGCTGGCATATTCAAGAAGTGGTCTCACAAAGCAAGTGCACAAAGGCAATGTTATAGTGGGATTCCAGAACTCTCAGGACCAATGCTTTATAAAACCCAGCATAAAACTACTTTGTGATACCATGTGGTTTATATGGGAGATAAAATTCATTCTGTGGTCATATTTGACAGTCAAGTTACAGTCAGAGTTCACACGACGAATCGGGGAATCTGAGAGCTCATAATCATAAGTGATTGGTGTCTGATTCCTATGGAAAGTCATAACCTCACATTTGTCGATATTGAGTACCAAATTATTGCTCTCGCACCAATTGTAAAATTTTTGTATGTCAACCTGTACCTGTTCACAATCGTGAACAGATTTAATCTGAGCGAAAAGCTTCACATCGTCAGCATAAATCAAGTCCTTACAGTACCTCACCACAGAGACAACGTCGTCAATAGACAGAATAAAGAACAACGGGCTCAAGTCACTCCCTTGAGGTACGCCAGATGAAGCCTTCAGGACTCTAGAGATGAAATGGCGGAATAAGATTTGGTATGTTCTGTTATCTAAATAAGACTCTGTCCATTGGAGAAATGTTGGGGGAAACCCATACTTTTACATTTTAAAGGGTATCACGGAGTGAGATAACTTGTCGAACGCTTTACTAAAGTCGTTAATGGTATCCGAGATAAATTCCAGCAAGTTAGTGGTTATAGACCTGCCCGAAATAAACCTATGTTGGTTTGAATAGAGCAAATTCTTACAGGAAGTTGATAGTTGACAGTAAATGATAGATTCGAATAATTTGGGCATCCAAGATAATTTTGCAATAGGCCTATAGTTAGAAATTTCATTTATACTACCTTTGTTGTGGATAAGTATGATAAAAGAGCTATTCCATAGCGTCGGAAAACAATCAATATCGAGCGATTTTTGGAAAATAAATAAAGAAGGCAGGAGGGATCCCATCAGGACCAGTTGTGAAGTCATTTGGAAGCCCATTAATGTGATCTGAAGTATACCCTCTTGTGCAATTGTGGGGATAATGAAGGAAACGTTATGAGGGTGGTTCATATGACTGAAGTTACTATTTTGAGGTTGAAAATATGACGAGGCAAAGGCATTGTCAAAAAAGGAAGCAAACATATCGCAAATTTTAGACGAATCCTCACTATCAGAATATTTGTACCTCATGGTATTGAGGTAGTTGTTCGTTCTTTTCTTCATGTTAATAATCTTAAAAAAGATGCGTGAGTCACTAAATAATTTCGTACGCATGCTTTGAACATACTCATCATAAAGTGTAGAGGAAAGTTCTCTGAACTCATTATATGATGTGAGGAAAGTGTTGTGACTTATAATGTCCTTATCCCTCATATAATTTTTACACAATTTATTCTTACTATTTTTTAAACGCTTTTCTTTATTGAACCATAGTGGAGATGTTTTAGAGAGCCGCTGACGCTCGCAGAGAACGTTAGCCTTTTTAAAATTGAAAAAGTATTGTGTTTCGTCACAATTTGTTCAGTTTTCGGTTCCATAGCAACATGTAATTAGTAGTGGAGGGTGATATTTGTCAAGAGTAGACATTCTGACTGGGCTAGGCTCAACTATTAAGTTTTCCGCGTCAGTAGAAAATACCAGGTCTAACTGCCTACCCATGTCATTCTTAACATTACTGATTTGGCTGAGACCAAGAGATGAAATAGTGTCAAGGAAAAGTGACTCCCTTGTTGTCAAGTTATTAAGTGGAATATAGTCATCGTCAACTTCATTTAGTACCCATTGAATATTGGGTAAGTCAAAATCACCAATTAGTAGTAATTCGTCAAGAGTATCCATCTTACCATGGATAAAATTAGATGTTGAAAAGAGTAGGTCGTAAATATTCTGACCTTTGTCATCAGCAATATTTATGTAGTCTGGAGGAATATAACAACAAATAATGTATAAGTCAGATTTTGAAAGAGATAACTTAAGAGCAATAAGTTCGAAGTCAAGAGTGTTGGAGAAACTGGGAAGTTCAACCTGGCTGCAATTAAACTGGTTTTTACAAGCGAGGAGTACGCCGCCACCTCGAGCTACAGACTCAGTATGTATATCTCTTCTAAAAATTTGATAGGAATTGTCAAAAATTACAACATCGCGAAAACTATGATTCAGCCAAGTTTCAGTGAAAGCAGCTATATCGAAACAAGTCGCAGCAGAGACTTTGAAGATTTTCGTAGTTTTTGTTCGAATCCCCCTTACGTTTGGATAGTAAAGCTAGAGCGGTTTGAGTTTTTTTGGAATATCGCTGCTTATTTTGGATGCATTTCTAGGTTGGCGCCGGGAAGGTACAAAGAATTCAGCAAACTTGCCAAAGGACCCAAATGTGGGATCCAATAACTTGTCTCGCACATCTTCTGAGACTGTTAAAACAAAGGATGCAACTGGTTTAGAACTTTTACTAATCTTACTACAAGAAATGCTATTAGCTGCGATATTTTTGGACTTCAGATACTTCCATATGTCCTCACACAACGTTTGTGGACAGAAACGGGTGATGAAAACACTCGA
Organism: Dioctria rufipes; assembly: GCA_963924295.1. Classification (NCBI taxonomy): domain Eukaryota; kingdom Metazoa; phylum Arthropoda; class Insecta; order Diptera; family Asilidae; genus Dioctria; species Dioctria rufipes. The sequence goes on from OZ002740.1 coordinate 226,072,913, forward strand.
ACGTTTTGGTACTCTTCTCAAAAGGGCAACAATACCATAACCTAGAGATGACATAGATGAAGTATCATTCAATACCGCGAAAACAGATGCACGTCTTAGAATGATGTTATCAAAGCTTTGACTCCCACCGTTACCTACGGTCATAACAGCTGAGGCACTCACACTAGGAGTGCCAGTGGGCAGATGCAATTGGATATCTACCTCCGGTGCGGCTGTTGCTTGCGACGAGGCTTGGAGGAAGGCTGCTGAGTAGGTGGCTCATCTGCTGACAGCGAAGACACATCAGTAGAAGGCGTATGTCCATTCATAGGAGGCGTCACGGCAGGAGAAGAAGAGATGTTCAAATTTCCAGACGTGAAACACTTAATGTCCGAGGCGACAGCGCCAATAAGTACGGAGCCCTTAGCTGCAGAAGCAGGTCAAACCGCAAGATCATTCTTGACCATCCTGATATTGTGCTGAATATCTTTACGGATTGGGTGGGCACCAGTAGGTGAAATAGGCGAGTTACATTTTTCAGTTTGTCGAGTTTTGAATTGAAGGTATTAAGGTCCTCGGAGAAAGCACTCAGGTATCAACTGGTCGTACAGATATGTGCTTAACACTATCCACAATAAAGGATTGGTCGCTTGAGAACGAATCGAAGATACCTTTGATAAGTCGTAGAATATGACACGGCTTAATCGCTAAGCAAACGTCACAGGTTGTGACAGAAACAGAAGAACTCCTTAAAATATGGCGCAGGCAAGAGGAATGTAAAGATTTACCACAAATTCCGTCACAATTGGAGACATCTTCATTGGTGGCAGACGAACATACAGTATATGCAGTCATGATTACACAGTGTAAGCTGTATAACAGAAGAGTAGCAGAGATTTAGGTGTTAATTAAAAAAGTAGAGTTGTGTCGAGGACAAGCCCCGAAAAGCTTCCGATATCACAATGGTGGGAATTCTGACTGACAGATGGCGATCAAACTAAAAGAGAGATGATAAACAACTAAACCTATCCAAGAAATGCCTGTAGTTATTAAATTAAGTGTACCAGTAGCCTGAAGAACAGAAAATTATTAACTGAGATTACCACAAATGAAATGCATAAAAAAATGCCAGTGCAAAAGAGCACAAATAGCAGATAAAATCGTAGAAAAAATCCCCACAGTAAGCGGTCACAAGGAATACACAGAAAAAAAATTGCAAACCCAGGCGGCAAAGCAAAAAACAAACAATAAGCAAGATTGGCCGAACTATTAACAACAGATCACATACAAAGTTAGCAAAAAACGATTGGAAATTAATTCACAAAACTAATTAAACACGGAGCGCACAAAAATTTACACACAAATTGACAAATCTGACAAAACCCAAACACTCTATATTTTTTACTATTAAAAATGACAAAGTACTCTAGATGTTTTTTATGTTCATGCTCTTCACATAAAATGATGTTTTCACTTCGTCGTAGTCTCATATAAAAATCATTTTTGTTCAGTTTTATTCGATTTTGTTCTCTTATGTTAAATTGCACCAGTGGCTTATCCACAAGATTCTCCTGGTTACTTGGTAATGAGTCGAGATGAATTGTGGCCTTAGTTACTTGGACCGTTCTAGCAAATAGTTTTTTTTCGTTTTTTCTTGTAAGGGCCGTATTCACCAAGCAAAATTAAAAAAACAATCAATTAAAGCTATTCACCAACCACACTTACCGAGTCGATTAAATGAAAATTTAATTTTAATTTAATTTTAAGTGAGGCCTTACCCTCTTTTAAATAAATTTAATTTCGATATCAGTTGATTGAAATATCATGCAGTCAAAGCCATATTTTTGATAACGATGTTAAAAGATTGAAGAAGCGAAAAACTAATTGTTTAGAAATAAGCCGATATCAGTAAATAAAGGGTTTTCTAATAAGAGGTGTTATTTTGATATTCAAAGAAAAATGCCATTTTTTGAGATAAATGATCGGATCTTTATTTCATTATAAAGAGGAAGGTATGCCGTTAATAATGGAAAATAACATCAGCCAAATGACCACCACGACTACGCCTACAGGACAATATCCTTTTCATGAAATTTTCCATAACCAAATCGCAAGGTGGCTGCCCTAAGTCCTCGATAGCCTCACGAATTCCATCTTGAATCGACGCTGGGCTGTTGGCGTAGACCTTCTCTTTCACGTGGCCCCAAAGAAAGAAGTCGCAAGGTGTTAAGTCACAAGATCTCGGTGGCCAATTGTGATCACCTCTTCGAAAGATCAATGGTTTCGTTGCTTGTATGGCACGTAGCGCCGTCTTGTTGAAAGTAAACGTTGTCCAGATCAATACCATCGAATTCCGGCCATAAAAAATCATTAATCATCTGTCGATAGCGCAATCCATTCACCGTAACTGTTGCTCCAGCCTCATTTTCGAAAAAGTAAGGTCCAATGACCCCGCGGGACCATAAACTGCACCAAACAGTCACACGTTGAGGATAGAGAGGCTTTTCAACAATAACTCTTGGGTTTTCCGAGCCCCAGACGCGACAATTTTGCTTGTTGACGAAGCCATCGAGGTGGAAATGGGCCTCATCACTCAAGATGAGTTTTCGATGGAATTCCGGATCATTTTCATGAATTTCAAGGACCCAATCAGCAAAGACTCGACGTTGTTGATGATCCGCCGGTTTGAGTTCTTGTGATAACTGAACTTTATAAGCCTTAAGACCCAAATCTTTATGCAAAATACGGTGTAATGACGTTTGTGGAATGCCTAATTCCAAAGAACGACGAGGAATGGACAAACCTGGGTTTTCTTCAACACTTTCGGCTACAGCAGCAATATTCTCGGCTGTTCTTGAGCGACGTGCACGGGTTTTATTCTTCACATCACTAACTTGTCCCGACAGCTCGAATTTTTCTACCAATTTCTGTATTGCGGTCCGACAAGGTGCTTCACGACGACCCAAAAATGTTCGAGTTTTACGAACCGTCTCTGCCACATTTTCACAATTTTTATAGTGAATTTTAATAATTTCAATGCGTTGTTGAATCGTGTATAGTTCCATTTTTATTAATGGCGTAGTTTCTACTTGTAAAATGCCAAAAAATGCTCCAAAAGTGACATCTACCGAAATAGCGGGCTAACTAAAATAACACCTCTTATTGGAAAACCCTTTAGAATCAACGTTTTTAGTTTCAAGTGGATTAAAAAGTGAATACAAATTATTTTAATCTTAATTATTACTGCTATGGCTGAAGCAAGACCATCCACAGCAAGAGATGATAATCTAATCTTCAGAAGAAAAGTTTATGATGTTATTAGAGAATCGCAGTAAACACCGTTGTTGCCGAAGAGGAGAATAATTAGAAAAAGGTAAAACATGTTCTTAAAATACGATGAATTTCTTCTAGCGTATCTTGTCATGAAAATGGTGGGAAAATTTAAAGAAAACCAGAGTTTCATTTGAATGGAAATAATCCTGTTTCTGTGAAAGACCAAATACTTATTGCCCTTAGGTATTATGTAACAGGTAATTTCCAAATAATTAAAGGAGATTTGTTTGGCTTTTCTCAACCTACCATAAGGGTGTCAAAAGCTATTTCATGATTAGGAGAAGAATATATTCTTATGCCTGAAACCGCAGAAAAATTGTAGAAGTTCAACGCTAAATTTTATGCAAGTAGTTTTATCCATCTTTATTTAAAAAACGAATAAATAGTACATCAAATAACTTGTTTTAACTTTTTAAATAATATTTAAATTTCATCAACTGACACTTGCCAAATTCACAAATCTCGCAGCTGAAATTCGAAATTGTTTATTTTATTAAGGCTGGTGAATAGCTACAAAAATTTAATTACAGTCCCTCAATAATAATTAAGTTAAAATAAAATTTGTATTAAATGGATTGGTGAATACGGCCCTAATTGTGGAAGAAACTTTTCAGCATTAGGTACTTAAGGACGGCTAAGACTACAGCTAAGGCAATTTTTGTTATTTATAAATTTTGAAAATGCTGTTTTTTTATATGTTTTTAGCTTTGTTTATGAAATTTTCTGATTTATAAAAAATTCTTTAGCAATTTTCAAAGCGAATATGTAAAGTAGAAATCTACCCACAATCCGGTACAATTTACCAAATGTTAATTTTTATTTTTAGATTATAAAGATAAAAATTAACTTCACGAAAAAATATGGAGAGAACACTACAAAAATAACTATAGAGGAATAGAAGAAGTCTATGAAAATAATAGAACGCGATATTATTTCCCAAAGTTAAAAGACGAAATCACAAATTTAATAAATAATTGCCACATATGCAACATAACATAGGAAAATATGACAGGAACCCACCTAAAGCAACATTTTTCAAATCAAAACTTCCCGACGAACCTAACGAAATAATAAATATGGATAAGTATATAGTTTAGAGAAAAAAGTACTTTACATTTATTAATAAATTTACGAAATTCGCACAAGCCATACCCCTAAAATCAAGAAATTGGCCAGATATAAGAGTAGGTAGGTGTCAACCAAAATTTTAACACAAATAGTAGACTAAAATTTTTAGATAAAGAAAAAGTAGAACAACAGCAGATATTAAAACAGGAAACTTAGCCATCGAAAGATTTCACGACACCTTAAACGAGCATTATAAGAATAATGATTGACGAAAATAAAGTGAACCCAATAAAAGAAGTATGTGTACAAGAATCAGTTCAATACTGCAATTATTTGATACACAGCACGACAAACAAAAGACTTATGGATTTTAAAAGCAGGTAAACAAAAATTATTTAAATTAAATTAAATTTTTTTCGCCTGAAAAAATTACGCTGTTCCATTTTTCAGACTAGCTCAAACGGCAAACGGCTTAATGGTGAGCTTTTAAACAAGGTTTTTACCGGTTTTTTAAAAACAACATTTGGACACGCATACCTGTAGTACACTTCGTTTAGTCACTGGCAAGTCAATTTCGCCTATTATTTATGCCGCTGACAAGCACTTTTTAGCCGCTGTTTAAGCTCGAAGAGCAAATGTTATAAAAATTATATATTTTTTAAACTAAGTACTCTCTCACTAAAAAAAAAAGTAGTTCGGTCGTAGTTGGCCGTAAAAAACTATTTAGACTTTTGTAAATTAATTAATAAAATTCAATTGAATTCGTTGTCACAAGAAGAAGTGTGTTTTTAATTAGTCGTTCCGTGTTGCAAATAAAATCGCTATATTTGCAAAAAATTTTTGGTCCTTCGTAGCACAGATATAGAATTAGCTTTTCGTCGTGACATTCCGTTAAAAGAAAATACATTGGTTTACGTATTTACAAGTTGTTTGATAAGTTCTGTTTAGAAGAATAAATATTGGATTGAACCATTATTTGTCATCGACATTGAGTACACATATTTACGTCGCAGGTCCTCGCTGGGGCTCAATTCAAAGGAAGTTTTGTCATCTTTAATGATTCCAGAAGATAACTCAATAAATACATAATGTCAAGGCAAAAGGCACAGGAGCGTGCTCAAAGTGACAGTGGAGATGATACGGATGCTGGTAGTAGTGATAGAACAGCAGTGGAATCGCGGAGTGTTTTGAGAAAAAAAAGGCTCTCTTACAAAACGTAAGAATTATGTAGACACAAACATCGATTCCATGAACATGTTCGATTTTGAAACTCGTCTTAGTTTACTCGAATCACGGTTCGCAATTCATAGCCAAGTAGAATGTAGCTATCATCAACCAGAAAAAGAAGCCGACAAACGAGATGAGGTCGAGGAACTGTATTGCTTCATAAGATCGAAACTATTGTCACATATCGCTCAACTCAAATCGCATGCTTCTATTGCATCCAATTCTCCAGCTACTACTCTGGGTGCTCAAACTTCACTTAGTTCCCGTAGTCTTAGTCCTCGATATTCACGATTACCGATGTTGAAGCTGCCTCACTTTTCTGGAAAGTATACAGATTGGGTCAATTTCATCGGCACGTTCAATACACTGGTTCACAATGATACTGAACTAACAAATATCGAAAGGTTTCAACATTTGCTGAACTGTTTAGGAGAAAAGCCACTTCAAACCATTGAAGACTTGGAATCTACAGGAGATAATTATGAGCAAGCCTTAAAATTGTTAAGCGGGAGATATAGAAAATAATTGCATAATTTTCCAGGCTCATATAAAGGAACTATTAGATGTTCTGCGTGCTAGTAAAGGGGGCTCGTCTCAGCTCTGAACACCCTTGGAAGCAGCGAAGATATTCTGAATGGAATAATTGTTCACTTGATCATCGGAAAGCTGGACACAGATACCATTTCAAAATGGGATGACGAAATTTCATTGGAAGATCTTCTATCATGGGATAAATTTTCAACATTTATTTCGAAACGTTGTACCAGTTTGGAATGTCGTAATATCAACTTTTGGAATTTTTCGAAATTTAAGCCCCAAAGACCATCTAATAAGTCGTCAACCTTGCTGCTCTCTAATTCTTCGCCAAATCCTTGGTGCGTCACCTGAATTGTAATAGCTTAGTTCATTGTCCAAAGTTTAAGTCAATGACACCGCTTCAAAGATTTTATGAAGCAACACATTTTTCGTTATGCCTCAACTGCCTTAAGAAGGGACATTCAGTTACGACTTGCACTAGTAAAAGGTGAGAACAATGTCAGAGTCCACATCATTCATTGCTTCATCGTTAATCTTCATCAACTGGTATTGGTTCAAAATGGAAGGAAGAATCTAAATCGCAGGGTACGTCAAATTATGTCGTCAATGTTCCCAAATCGGTTGAAAGCTTGGCTGATGCAGCTTTATTTGTCAATACGTCATTGAAGGTAGATGCTCGATCGCCCTCAACAGCTCAGAAAGACAGTTTGAAAGATGAATACATCATTTTGGCCACTGCTGTCGTTTTTGTTCGAGATAGCACAGGCTCATTCATCCCTTGCAGAGCGCTTTTGGATTCGGCTTCACAAAGGAATTTCGTAACAGAAACTTTGGCACAAAGGTTGCGGTTAAGAAGAGAACAAATAAACAGTGAAGTTGAAGGCATAGGAGCGATATCAACAGCAATCAAGTCAAGAATTGAACTATGTGTGAAATCTCGACTCAGCGAAGATACCTTCAGTTTGAGCTGCTGCGTCTTACCAGTTATCACCAACACACATCCCAGTCTTAATCGGGGGGGGGGGGGGATTATTCTTTGAGTTGCTAGCTGTAGGACAGATAAGAATTGGAGCAAACCAACCAATTTTACAGAAAACTTCATTAGGCTGGGTCGTTACTGGGAGAATTCGAGCTGTCGATTCGTCCCCAATATTGTCGGCAATTCTCACGGACAAAGAGATAGAACAAGAAGACGATCCACTGAATAAAATGTTGGATAGGTTCTGGACCATCGAAAACCTCTCCGAATCTTGGAGCATTTCCTCACTCGAACATGAGGAATACGAGTCGTACTTTGTGAACAGTGTTCAAAGATCCTTATCTGGGCGATTTATCGCATCGTTGCCCTTTCGAGAAGATCCCATTTCGTTAGGGAATTCTTACGATGGTGCATTCAGAAGAGTTTTGAGTCTCGAAAGAATACTGAATAGGAACTTGGAGCTTAAGATGTAATATTTACAATTCTTACAAGAATATCTACAAATGGGTCATATGGAGTTAGAAAACAAAGCTGAGTTGCCCATTAGACAATATTATATGCCATGTATTCGATGCGTCTGCTCCTACTGGTTCCAACAAATCCCTAAATGACATCATGATGGTGGACCCATCCACTCAATCAGAATTATTTGACATCGTAATTCGATTTCGTTTCCATCGGTATGTAGTAACAGCTGACATCGCAAAGATGTACAGGCAGATATTGGTGGATCCAGAAGACTGCAATTTGCAGTGAATTTTTTGGAGAGATCATCCCAGTGAGGAGATAAGAATCTATCGATTGCTCACAATCACTTACGGAACAGCAGCTGCGCCATTCTTGGCTACTCGATGTTTGCAGGTATTAGCTGACGAGAAATCCACAACCTTTCCTGTTGGTAGTGCAGTAATTCAACAGAAATTTTATATGGACGACTTATTGACGGGTGCAGCACCCTTGGAGGAAGCGATTAAAATAAGAAAACAGGTAGTAAAAATTCTGAGAGGTGGACAAATTGACCTTAGGAAATGGTATTCGAATGTCAATCGCATTCTTGCCGATCTGTTTCAAGACAGTGAAGAAAAAATTATTCAGCTGCAAGCAAGTGAGACAACGAAGACCCTGTGAATAGTCTGGGGACCTGTAGCAGACAAATTTAGTTTCTATGGCTACAAAGAGACTTCGCACTCCACGTCAATAACAAAAAGAGTCGTTCTTTCCGATTTGGCTCGAATTTACGACCCCATTGGCATTATAAATCCTGTTGTTGTGCTAGGAAAAATCTTTCTTCAAGAACTTTGGATTCGAAAAGTTAATTGGGATGAATCGCTGCCTCAGAATTTGCATACTCAATGGCAACGTAATGACCTCGGCTCACTTGAACATATTCAGGTTCCTCCATTTGTGTTAACTGACGCAGCAATTGCTACAATTGAAATTCATGGATTTGCTGATGCTTCGCAGTGAGCCTACGGAGCCTGCGTCTATATTCGTTCGACGGATATCGGAGGAAAGTCGGAGATATGACTACTGTGCGCAAAATCTCGAATATTCCTAAGTTCCCACGCTTCCAACTGGAACTCATTTGTTTCGAATCGAGTGGCCAAAATTCAAGAGATATCTGGTAATATATCCTGGAATCACGTGGATAGTAAAAACAATCCTGCAGACATCGTATCTCGTGGTATGCTGCCGGAAGAATTAGTTGGCTCTGAATTGTGGTTTCAAGGACCATCATTCATAAGGAAGCCGGAAGCCGGTTGCGGATATTCCCGAAAGGAGAAGAAGTAAGTTCACGTTTGTGGCAACAATACTAGAAAAACCTGGTTCCAATAACATCGTTGATGTAGACCATTTTCTCCTGGACATCAAATATCTGAACGGCTTTCGTAAATTGCAACGAATGATTTGCTTCATGTTCAGATTTATTCAAAATATTCGGAGATCGAGGAGCAAAAAATAAAGGATGACAGAACCATTTTCAACAGAAGAGTTGGGTAATTCATTAAAATTTATGGTTTGGGCAGTCCAACAGACCGCATTTGGTACAGAAATTCGAGACCAAGAAAGGACTTCAGTGATAAGCTCCAAAGGTTGTCTTCGTACATTAAATCCGTTCCTCGAAGGCAACTCTGGAATACAACTGTTAAGAGTTAGAGGGCGTCTGTAGAATGCAGATATTACCCATGATGCAAAGCATCCTATCTTGCTTCCGAAGTCTCACCCATTATTGCAGGTAGCTCAGTATTAACAGCCTTCGTCCGTCAACAGTATTGGGTGCTTAATTTGAGAAGTATCGCGAAAAAAGTCGTATATGGATGCTGTAGATTCTTTCGATCGAAGCCAAGGTTAGCTGAGCAGATAATGGGAAACATACCAGCCCATCGCGTGACTCCAGCAAGGCCCTTTATCAACTCTGGTGTTGATTTTTGCGGACTTTTCCTCATACGTCATCAGCTTCATGGTAAACATCTATACAAGATCTATGTGGCAGTTTTTGTTTGCTTTGCCACAAAGGCCATTCACATGGAGATCGTTTCTGATTTGTCATCTCAAGCCTTCATAGCCACCCTGAAACGATTTGTTGCTCGTCGTGGACATATTCGTCATCTTTATTGCGATAATGCCACAAATTTTGTTGGAGCCAGACGTGAACTCAAGGAGCTACAAGAGCAATTCTATAAACAAGAGACAAGAGACGCAATCTGGAAATATTGTGCAGAAAATGGTATCGACTTTCATCCAATTCCAGCCCGTTTACCGCATTTCGGCGGCTTATGTGAAGCCGCTGTGAAGTCCGTAAAAACCCTTATGTGCGTTTAATATGGCATCGCTAACATATGAAGAACTCCATACCGTCATTGTTCAAATCGAAGCGATTTTGAACTCGAGACCATTGACAACATTATTGCCTGATCCTGCTGACTTAGAGCCGTTAACCCCAGGCCATTTTTTAATTGGAGCTCCGCTTACAGCCCTAGTTAAGCCTAGTTTGTTAGATGTAAATTTTTCTCGTCTGTCTCGTTGTCAACGAATTTGTTCATTGCAGCAACAATTTTGGGCTCGTTGGTTGTTAGAGTACCTCCATCAGCTGCAGAATCGGTACAAGTGGAGAACTAGATCCAGGAAAATTTAGACAGGAGTTCTGGTATTGATTGTGGAAGACAATTTGTCCCCGCGGAAGTAGTTATTAGGGCGAATTCTGGAAGTACACCCTGATCGTGAAGGAGTAGTGAGAGTTGTAACACTTAGAATTAAAAATGGACTCATTCGACGGTGCATTCAAAAAATCTGCCCCCTACCTTGAAGTGATGAAGAGTAGAAGCGGAAGTTGCAAGCCCAGCTCCCAAGGCGGCCGGGATGTTTAAGCTCGCAGAGCAAATGTTATAAAAACTACATATCTTTTAAACTAAGAACTCTGTCACTAGAAACAAAAAGTTCGGTCGTAGTTGGCCATAAAAAAACAATTTAGACTTTTGTAAATTAATTAATAAAATTCAATTGAATTCGTTATCACAAGAAGAAGTGTGTTTTAATTAGTCGTTCCTGCAATGCGATTTTTTTGTCTTGTATTATTTGTACAATGCAACCACTTGCCATAATTTTCTCCAAGTTTTTGAAATTTTTTATAACTGCTTTGAATCGTTTATTTTTATTTGTTCCTCAGAAGTTAAGTACTTTCCTTTGGCCATTTCGTTATACTACTTTAAAAAAAACGATACTGGATATTTTTAACACTAGAAAATAATATTCTATATTCACCCTTTTTATACTCCACAGCAAAGCACTAAAAGGTTCATAAAATGCACGTGTAAGATCTCTCTAAATAAACACATAGTCGTGACTGATAACAATGTGCAATGGCGTGCAATATTACTGAATATTTAACTTGATTTCTCCTACAATAGTTAGAAAATTTTAAAAGCGGCTAAATCAATTTCGTTTCGGCTCTCGTGTACGTCGATATCATGGAGTTAGTTAACTATACTGATCGTTATTACGAAATCTGATAGTAAAGTCCACAAAAAGTCGACAGTTTACTTCTACTTCTACCTCTGGAGGCGACTGCGACTATCAGATTTCGTGAAATTTGGTTTCCTTTTCTTCTCATCTATAGGCTCCAAAATATGGGCCGACTACATGAATAAGAAACTAATACAGAGGAAGACGAAAAACATATGAAAAATGATCGGAATGTGTATCTGTTCCCCATTTCAAATAGGAACAATAGAAACTGCGCGAATCCAGAGCTTTGGTTACTTTTCATCACCGAGATTATCTGGGGCTTGATTCCGCAACTGTGAAGAATTTGCCACTGTACACGAATCGAAAAACTCACAGTGAGCGCAAGTGTACACTTTTCAATTTCAAGCGATTCCGTAAGTGCGGAATGAACATTTTTCTATGCTGAATGAGTTTTAAATTGTTGTTTGATACTATCAGTGAGAAAATAGTCTTTTTTAAAAAAGTTTAGTTATAAGAAATGATTATGAATTCGCTAGTATTAACGCGAAGACAAAGGTAAAGATAAATTCAAAAATTTATTATATTTGAAAATTTGTAAACATTCTAGGCAGCATTTGATTATAGTAAGAAGGAAGTTAAGGGATTCCGAAAATCCTTTTGAAACAATATCTGAGGAACGATTTGTTGAATTGTATCGGTTTCCAATACATCTGTGTGTAGAATTTTTGGATCAAAATCAACCCGTTATTTTATACAACGGAGCATATTTATGGAATTCTTGTAAATTTGAGATTTCTATGTGCATTGCGTTTTTTTGATACGGGAAGCTTCCAACGAGCGATTGGGCAGGATTTTATGTCTTGCATGCCGCAAACGTCTGTGAGCCGAAGCATACATGAAGTTGCAGACATTATTAATGATGTCTCTAATCAGTATGTCTACTTTCCTGGACAGCAAGAAGAAAGTGCCATCAAACAGGGTTTTTACACACTAGCATCATTCCAGGGAATCGTGGGTGTAGTTGACGGAAGTCACATCAAAATTATTTCCCCAAGCAGCGACGTATAGTACGTGTATTATTGCCGCAAATGCGGTCACTCAATAAACGTCCTAATAGTCTGCGATTTTAGTTACGTCGTACTAATGAAAAGGTTCCAGGAACATCGCATGACGCTTACGTATGGCGCCGTTCTGCATTACAGGAACATTTAAGAACATTTAAGAAGGAAACATTCTCGTGGAGAACAAAATTTTTGACTTTTGGGATATAGTGGCTTCTGTCTTCAACCCTGGCTAATTACACCTATTAATTAATTCATCGTCTAATCAAGGAGAAGAACGGTTTAATATTGCCCATAAAAAAACACCTTGTACTGTAGAACGTTGTATTGGAATTTTAAAAAGTAGATTTCGGTGTTTATCGAAAGACAGAGTACTATGTTATGATCCTGTAAAAGCAGGACGAATTATTAATGCCTGTGTTGTTCACATAATGTTTTGCTAAAAGCGCACGTACCACTGCTTGAACTAACAGAGGAAGCTTATGAGCAAACTGATGAAGATCATATTATGATTGATGATGAAAGCGGTGATAATACGTTATCAGAAGGAAGAAGTGTTCGTCAAATAATTGTTGACAACAATTTTACTCATTTTTAATATCTTTTGTTGTATGGAAAAAACAACCGTAAAAATGTATTGAAATAAATAATAATTATTATTATTATAATAATATTTTCGTTTAATTCAAATTTTTTAATTTTTACATCCAATTCTTTTTTTTTTAATTCTAACCAGGACTTGCGCCACTCTTCTTCAGCCTCGAATTTTCTTTGTTGCAATTCGTAATTCTTTTTTATATACAACAATTTTTCTTCCTCTCTTTTAACTAGCTTTTCCTCCAGTGACGGCTTTCTCCCAAAAGGTTGCCGCTGCCTTTTCCTGGGAGCCGTTACATTTGTTGGTTGAACTGCCGCGGCGGAGTTTTTCCTGAGCTCTCACCTGCTGAAGCCATTCCTCAATCATTTGCCTCGCCGCAATGCTCAATAAATATTTTAAAATATAAATAAAATGTGCTTTTCATTAGAAATAAAACCTTTGAAAATAGCTATTAGCAATACTTACATCCGCGGTATTAAACAACTCTTCTACTTCTTCATTAGCATGGACAACAGCTGGGGGACCATAAGCTGGAGCATTTTTTTTTTGTCAAAATCCGTTAGGGGCTTAATTTTTTTGGGTCCATTCATTTGGTGCAACAAGAATTACATCTTTTTGTTTTGTACCTAAAGCAACGGAACATATTACAAATAAGAAAAAGATAAAAGAAAAGAGTAGATAGTATAACCGTATAAAACAACAAATAGCAGTACAACCAATAAATAAAAAAGATAAGAAAAATAAACTACTCTAAGTAAAATAAGAGAGAGTGAAAAAAAAACATATGTACACAAAAATTAAAGAATCAAAAATCATAAATGTAGTACATCAATTCAAACCACAAAAGTGCTCCATTACGCCCTTCCTGAAAGCTCCAAGCGCAGTCAACCTTTGAATATGACTATGAAGTGAGTTCCAAAGTCGAACAACTTGAACCAAAAAGGAGCGTTCACCAATCAGAGTATTAAATTTGGGTGTAAGTATATTAATTCGCCGTTGCGAGCGAAGGATTGCGAGAGACGACGACAGATACTCAGGACCATTACAATAAATTATTTTATGGAGAAAACACAATAATTTAACATCGAAATACATTTTAAGGGAGCAACCAACTATGGAGGATATATACGGCGATACATGATCATGACGACGTAAGCATGCGCAAAACGAACACAGTCATTAAAAGCAACATTTATTTTACTAGTACACACAGAGTCAAGACAGGGAAAAATTACGAGACCGTACAGGAAAAATGGAAAGATAAGTGCCTTAATTAACCTTATACGTGTTGTAGTTGGTAGAAGCGGCGCAGTTATGCTGAGCCTTCTTAAAGTTGCATAAATCTTTGCCAGAGATGAGTTGATATGATCACAGCAGGTCATTTTATTATTAAGAACAACACCCAAATTTTTAGCTTTATCAACACGACTTAGAGTTAAATTATTGAGGTAAACTATAGATAAATACAAATTTTCATCAAGCTCCGTGCGCGAAAAAATGGTATAGCATGATTTTGATGGATTAAGTGATAGAGAATTATCAATTGACCACTTATAAATGCGAGCTAAGTCACTATTTAGTTTATTTACATATGTATTGATAAAGCTAGTTGGTGCGCTAATATAAAGTTGACAATCATCAGCATATAGGTGGATATAAGAGTTTCTCACTACAGAAGGCAAGTCATTAATGTACAACCCAAATAACAATGGTCCTAAATTCGAACCCTGGGGAACACCGCACAGTATTCTGGCGGTCTAGATAATCGGCCGTCAGATTTTACTTGTTGTGTCCTGTCAGAAAGAAAACTATGAATGAGTCTGATAGCAGATGATGACATACCAAATTTAGAATATAATTTATCTAGCAGCATTTTGTGATTAAGACTATCGAAAGCTTTAGTAAAATCAAGGAGAACTAGGTAACAAATCTCTTTTCGGTCCAAAACGAATCTCAAATCTGTAGTGACTTTTACTAGGGCAGTCTCGCATGAATGATTTCGGCGGTATCCCGACTGCTGTTGTGTAAGGTATGAGTACTGATTCAAATAACTGAGAAGTTGATTACTTAAAAGTTTTTCGAAAACTTTTGGAAGGTAACATAATATGCTGATAGGTCTAAAATCATAGGGGGTAGAAGGACAGGGCTTTTTGGGAACGGGAATAACAAGGGCATATTTCCACTTAGCTGGGAAAGTGGAGGAAATGAATATATGATTAAGTAAGTGGGATATGGCAGGTAAAACATTCGGCAATAGTAATTTTATGAATTTGGGTGAAATCCCATCAGGACCAACAGCATGAGATTTTATGCTACACATCGCCACCAGAATATCATTTTGATCAGCACAGCGAAATGCAAATCCATCAGAACTTTCATTAAAATTGGATAAGAAAGAGTGAGTTCCACCTATAGAATTGCTTTGAATAGAACTAAAGTGGAGATTTAGAGAATCAGGCTCCAAATCACAGCGAGAATCTGCTTTTGCATGAACACCGTATGTTTTAAGATTTTTATACAGTTAATCTGTGTTAGCTACATTCCTCCTGCCTGTAACTTAGCTATATATGAAGAACATTGAAACAATAGAATCGATTTGTCGTCTCAACTGCATCCTGATACTTACTTTTGTTGTCTTGGGGACTTTAATCTTCCTGATATTCGTTGTAGCTGGTTAGAGGAAGATAAATGTCTTATGCCCACCAATATATCATCACTGTGTGATAGTTTGATAGTTGACTCCTTAATCGGCTGTAATTTAGTTCAAGTAAACTTCCATTCTAATTCCCTAGGCAGAATTTTAGATTTAGTATTTTTAAGTGCTGAATTATTTTGTAATGTCAATGAAGTTTTATTCCCTCTTTCGAAGCCTGATTTACACCATAAACCTATCACCATTAATATTAGCTTCTATAATTTTGCACATTCAAGTATAACTAACATTTTTGTTTATGATTTTCTTAAAGCTGATTATAAGAAATTGAACGAATTTTTTATGTCAATTCAATAAAATGAAATATTTTGAGCAAGTAAATGATTTGAATGCTTTGTACATACAATTTTTGAATGTGGTTTGAAATCATAATAACGAACAGGATGTATTTTCAGGTAAAAGAAATGATTTGTTCCCAGCAACATGGCTTCGTGAAGGGTAAGTCCTCAATAACCAATTTGGTATTATTTAAAAATTTTTGTATTAATGAAATTGAAAATGGTGCGCAAGTCGACGTAATCTATACTGACTTTGTTAAGGCTTTTAACCGGGTAAATATTGATCTGCTTGTAAGGAAACTGCATGCCTTCGGGTTTCACTCCTCCATTCTTAAGTGGATTAATTCGTACTTAAGTAATCGCTCGCAGTGTGTAAAAATGGATTTTGTTAAATCTCGTAAATTTATAATTAAATCAGGGGTGCCTCAAGGCAGTCATCTTGGCCCCTGTCGTTTATTATTTATATTAATGATGTGGTTAAACAATTCTCTTTCGCTAAATGTCTTTTGTACGCTGATGACCTAAAAATTTTCTTGCCAATTAGAGATCTAGCAGATTGTCTACATCTTCAAAATGACCTAGATAAACTTCAAGTTTGGTGCACGTTAAATGGTTTGGAACTCAATCCTAGCAAGTGTAAGCGCTGCAGCTTTTTTCATTGAATTAGTCCTATTTTGTTTGATTACGTTATTAAAGACATTACTGTAGACAGACCTACTGAGATTAAAGATCTTGGTATCATTTTTGATAACAAGTTGAACTGCTGTTTGCATGTTGACTATGTCACCTGCAACGCATTTAAAATGCTCGGTTTCATTAAGCGTAGCTGCACTCTTTTTCAAGATCCTTACATTTTAAAGGCTTTGTATGTTTCTCTAGTTCACTCCATATTGGGTAACAGTGTGCCCTTATACTGCTTTACATATTAAATGCATTGAATCTATACAAAGATCATTTACTCGCTATGCTTTCCCTCATACGAGGCCAGGTGCCAGTTACTTGGGCTCCAAACTTTAGAGTCTCGTAGAAAAGCTTTCTGTATTATATTTGTCAGAGATGTTTTCTGCTACAAGATTTGTTCACCCGAATTGATTGCCTTATTCAAAATTTATGTGCCTGGCTTTTCTATTCGATCTAGAGATTTATTATATATTCCTTCTCATAGAAGATGTTACGGTCAGTATGAACCCATCACTCAATGCTCTCGAAACTTTAACGCTGTTTGTACTTTCGTAAATCTTACTGATGAACGTAATAGTTTCAGAAATACTGTAATGCAAATTTATAGATAATTACGTCTTTAGATATTCTTTACATTTCTTTTTTATAAAATATATTAATATCCTTTTGACTTAATGTTAAGTTAGTTTTAATGCTTAGTCTGTAGGAGCTTTTTCTCTGTAGACCTAAATAAATAAATAAATAAATAACATAACAAATAATTTTGGCAATACCGTTAGACAAAAACTCACGGTTCAATCAACTTACCTCTTCAAAATTCACGAACAAAATGCTCGTGAGAAATATCAGTTAAAATGTACATAATTTTGATAGAAAAACTAATTTCCACTTCTGCGGAATCGGAACAAAGTTGTGTACACAAAATTTTGTGTACACCACTGACATGTATATAAATGGACTAACTGATCTCCTGTTTCATGGGGCACCAGTTTCGATTTCAGCAAGTATGCTCTCATTGTCAATACTACCAACTGTCGTAAACTGGTGCTATATTTAAATTGTTTGCGAATTTACTTATATGCATGTCAGTGGAATTTACCGAATTTACCACAAAAGTATTTGGGACGATTTATATTGTTAAATTTTAATCATGAGTCGAAGGTGTTTTTTACAAGGCTGTTTTGGTTTGCAAATTCCACTGAACCTCAAGAAATTTCTCGTTCACAATCTTTACAGTTCAGTGGGAAAATATGCTCTCAGGGAAAGAGACAGGAATATGAAAGTGGTGCCATTTGCTTTCATGCATTTTTGGTTCAACAAGCAGTCCATTTATATACATGTCGGTCAGTGGTATACACGCGTAAACTCATAGTTGCGGAATCCGACCCCTGGACACAAGTAGAGTGCGGGCAGCATTTGTTGAGAAGCAAAATGCTCGGTGGAGTGGATACACTTCAAATGCGTATATAACGAGCCGCGCGCAGACCATGTTCGTTAACACGCGAACTAGCAAGATGTTGCTTCTTTTGTTGTGCAGAGTCAGTTTTACTAACGCATGTAACAATCCCCTGTAAGTACTCCCTATAATGGCAGAGACCTATCATATAAAATCTTTTCAGGGCACCAGGAATAGCTTTGGGGTGATCGCAGAATCATAATGCAATATTCAACTTGATGGTCAAAACAAATCAATGCATCGGAATTTGTTAGGGTTTAAAAAAAGGAGTCGGTGGTGGTGGTGTTTGTTAGATAATTGGTATTTTGCTATTACTAATATGTATAAAACCGGGAGTAATACTATTATCATAGCATATCTAGGCATAAGTGCACCAATTTGCGCATGCTGAGTGCTATGTGTGCGCCGGCCTATATATTCGCAAAAAGTTAAAGTACTTCTGAATTTGGATTCAGAAAATTTAATTCTAATAAAGGCGCATTTCAGAGAATATTGTCTCAATATTTTCTATCCTTTCTTATTGTTTCGGTCAACGAATAGTTTACAAAGAAAGCTTACGCCTGCCTGGAGACTTTTTTGAAAACTTTCAGTTTACTCCCCAGTCTTATTTTGTTTGCTGTTTACGTAAATTGTTGGCTCTTAGGCCGATTATGACTTCTAACCATTCCAAGCAGTCACCTTTTAAATTCAAGGACTCAGTACGAGCGTCTTTGCAGGATCATTACGAGGCCCACTATCAAGATATCAAAAGAACGGACCAGCTTTTCACTCTGAAAGTCAAGATTAGGAGGGAGGTGAACGTTTCAATTAATCGGCTTCACGGAAATGGAGGACTCAAGCCCGTCCCAGAACAACGGGACACTCGCAGAAAACTTACACCCAACTCATTATTCTAAGAAGTTTCCCAAAGGAGTTTTGAAAGAACATCTTCGGAGGCAGTTGTAAAACACAAAATCGAGTTCGTTTAACCAGTTATTTAGCATTCAAGTGACCTTCCTTCGGCTCAAGTCCACGAAGAATCAGATTCCTTGAGGATGGTATCACCTTGCTATCGCAGTGAGTTCCGTATCGCTAAACACTTAGTTTCTCCGGCTGGAGGGGGAGGGGTGGTACTGTGGCAGTACGATGTATGGTAAGGTTTGTTAATTCTCCACTGCTCTCTGGCAGGTATTTGTCTTTTCGCATAACGGCATTTGCAGGGTTGTTGCGGCCGGAACCCAATTGTATGGAGTCGTAATATCATGTCCTCAGCTAGCAGTATGTGCGCAACTGATTAAACAATTTGCAATATCTAAGCATATTACTTCGCACAGTTAAATACTTGGCGATTGCGAATTGTTTACTAAAAAACTGTCGCATCTACTGCTTAATTACAACAAGCATTTACCCGGGGATTATACGAGATAGTACAGTTTGCATGCATTCCTTCCAACGATTTTTAACTTGACAGCAGAAGGGAGTTCGGTTGATGTCTTATCATCTTGCAGTTCATTTAAAAAATAGCATTCAGGCGTAAAGTTATGCGTATATTGGAAAATTATAGCAGTAAGGAAGTACCAGAATAATAAAAACCCAAGAAAAAGTTAAGAGGAAGGTGTTGGTAAATGATGTAATGCAAATGATCCCAGAAAATTTAATTTTTCCAGAATAAATTTATCAAATTCTCTTAAGCATTTCTTTTCCGCCATCTTGAAAGGTGCATAATGTCAAATTACTATCACCTCAGCTGCCATGGTTTTTCATCACGCAAGTTCGCTGAAAGCTGAACTGCCAGCATGGCAGTAGAAGTTATATGTGCAAGAAGTATGGCGTGCGGCTTGCATGCAAGCTGTACTATTACGTGTAACCCCCGGGTTAGCATGGTTAAGTAATTCACTTCGCATAGTGAAATGCGCAGCAGTGACTAATGTAATGCTTTGTGTGGTAACTTGTGGGTATCAGTTGTGAGTGAGAAGTATTCTAATTAGTTAATAAAAGTGTTCATATGTATTATGCGTGCTTTTACTGGGGACACTACAGGTTTTCGAAAATGCAATTGCGAAAATACCTTGCAGGATATTCGAAGATATTTTAAATAGAGGTATAGTTTGAAAAAAATAAAAATGTTTTTGAAAAAGTAGTCTGGCGTTTTATGTCCTTAGCGAAGGGTTTTGCGAAATTAAGTTTAGAAAAATAACTCCCAGACATTTGTGGAATCAATATTTAACTATATTATACAGTGAGATCGCCGTTTATTTCTATTAAAAATATGGCAAAATGTTCCACAAAATTTGCTAATTTTTTGCTAATTCGTAAATAATTGAGATTAATTTGTTATAATTGTTTTTAAAATAAAAATATATTATTGTAAGTACTTATTTTAAGCTTAAATGTGGCAAGTTCAATTCAAGAATTAGGAAATTTACCTGCAACTTGTATATTTCAGAATATTTGCAAAATTTATTTATAAAAACTCTCCTTATTTGAAAGCTCCACAATTTGGCTCAAAATGTCACAAAAGCATATTCGGATCTAGTGCATAGACCTTGTATTCTGTAGACCGTGTAGTCAAGTTATTAACTGGAAACTTAAAATAAATTTTTAATCACTTTATAGTATTTTTTGAGTAGCTCCGTACTTGTTTTTTCTCCGATGAGAAATTGTGATATTTTATTGAAAGTTGTTGAAATACAAAGTAAAATAGTTTGTTTAACAATTGTGTGGAAAAGAAATTTAGGAGAGTTAATTCTCGTTAAAAATTTTCAATTTATTTGAACTGCAAATATTCTTTTTTTATCTTAAGTTGTATGGTTTCGTCGCATGTTGGGTTTCTGTCTTTTACGCTAGATGTCTCTAACGTGATTTGTGGTCTAGGTCTAGGCTAATTTTATATAAATTTTTTCATTTTCAGTAGAGAGAGGACACAAACATACGCATAGTAAATTCTGTTGATTACAGATTTCGCTGGTATCTGAATTGAAACTTTTACTGACTCCTCTTAATTATAACACCGACATTTCCAACATTATCACAGTACGTGATATGGCATTGATTAAGTAATATGGATAGAAAACGAGAAGTCTCTAGGCAGTCTCGAATTACTTTTACTGGGACTGCGGATTACATTAGTTTACTTGAATGCACCGAAAAAAAAACGCCGTATGAAATCAATATTTTTTCCGTATTAATACCATATTTCAATAAATCTCTATTCATTATATAAAAAAAATATAAATTTGTCATGAATTTCAATCAAAACAATGATTTTCTTATTATATCTATATGTAAAACTAAGGTTTAATAATAAAATTTTCAATTTAGTAAATAAAAGAAATTTATTGACTTATTAAAAAAATATCAATTAATTTCTTATTATTTTGATACGTATTTAGTAATTTAGAAATATATAAGTTAAACGAAGCAATTTAAAAAAGTAATATGTCAAATATAATTTCTATACAGAAAAATATGAATATCATAAGTAAAATAACAACATATTGTGAATATTATTAATTTGATACGAAAAAAATATCAATTTCATATGATTACACGTAAATGCAATAATTTTTGTACCATGCCCTTGCAAAATCTTATTAGTCAAGCGTGATTAGACATCTTCAGTCCAGTTGCATGCACAGACACGACAACGACTACAAATTTTTAAAATACCGTATAATATATATACCTAATAATACATAAAAACCCGTACAAGCCTAAGTTTTGTTTATTGTATAAAATTTTTAAAATGAGTGGAAGTGAAAACAGCTGCTATGGTGATAAAATGTATAAAAAAATTACCAGAATTTCAATTATCTAAGCTTTGGTTTTGATTTTTTAAATATATCTGGAATCTAAAGGAAATATTAGAATGTTCTTCAAAAGGAATAGGATTGCTATAATGTTATCAAATTGCAAATAGACTTGACGAAGAAAAAAGAAAAACTCTACTTAACTGCATAGCCGATTTTTTCTACGATGCAGATGTTAACAAATTTCACATACCAACTACAGAAATAATGGGAAAAGTTTCACAGGACATAGTTGATATTTTTTCAACTGAAGACGTGGAGACTTACTTTGTACCAAGAGCTGCTACAAAAGAATCTGATCCATGTGGAAAATTATTCAACAAATTTAATAATTTAAAAAGAACACCAAAACTTAAAAAGTTACTTGAATCATAAAATACTACAGCAGAACGCCTAGTAACACAACTGACTCTGAATGCGAAGAGATGACATCAATGAAAAATTTAATAAAATTCTCAATGAATTTCGAAGATAACGCAGTTAATAATTGGACTAAGACATACGATCTCAGGTATAAGGAAATTATGTCTTCAGAGAAAAAAACTGGAAACTATTTTCAATGACTGGCCCTTTTATCAGCAAGCCGACGGGCAAAAATTTGTAAATACTTAATATTTATTTGTTTTCATTTGGATCCCATTTGAAGCAAAAAAAGTTAAAAATGTCAGTAAGAGAAATGGCCACATTTGTCCATTTTCTAAGATTTATTATTCGAGATCTTATTCCGCTAGGTAATGAAGATTGGACATTTTTCACCACTTCATTAAAAATTATAGATATATTATCAGATAGTACATTTAATGACTTTTTATTGAATTAGCTTAAAATTCTAATGAGACAGCAAAACTTGATGTATATCAATATATTTAATCAAACGTTAAAACCTAAATTTCACTTTTTGGTGCATTATCCTACCGCTATATCTCAAAGTGGTTCGCTTAAATATCTTTGGACCTACAGGTATGAAGCGAAGAATAAAGAAGCAAAAATTTATTGTAGAAATATCTCCAGCAGAAAAAATATATCTTACACCCTTAGTATGAAAGCTTCCTTGAAGTTTTTCGATTTCTTAAACTAATATTGTAATGGTTTTCCGGAAGTATTAATTTATGAGAGCCCAGTTCTTTTAAATTTAATTACAGAAGATTTATTTCTCTCAATAGTTAACAGAGCCACCATTTCAAATATTAATTTTAATAATTGCAAGTCTTTAAAATGCATTGAATTTAAAGGTAGTCAGTACAAAATAGGATTTGTAGTAACAATAAAAACTGGAGACGATATTAAAGTTTTTGAAATAAAGAATATACTTCTAAATGATGTTGAAAGCCCATTTTTACTTGTGGAAAAAATTGAAGTCCAGTCATTTTCTGAACATTTTCAATCATATTATATAGGAAGAAATCTAAAATTATACTATGTTTTGGATATAAAAAAATTTATAGGACCTCCAATTCACATTTATTATATAAGCAGTGGAAAAAACTTATTAGAAATAAAGTTTTCTAATACATATTTCTTCAAGTTTAGGTTTAACATCTGTATTAATTATGTATTAAAAGTATATAAAAAATTATTGAACTTTTATTTATATTTTCTTATCAATTTTAAAGGAAATCGCTGAAACAAAGCCATACTTTAAACATATGAATTTAATAAGGATTCCTATCAATAAAATAATTTATAACAGTTGCATATTATTAATAACTTTCCTTATAAAAATAATACGCTGTCGTATATAATCAATACGCTTCCTTATAAAACTAATACGCTGTCAAAGATTAATAGTTTTGCATATCATACTAATACTTCATTCGTATTGGAGAGATTTTGTATAGGAATCTTATCAATTCTATGGCGGAAATTTGTGGTTTTCTCTTTCAGTGTGGAATCACTACGTCACTTTATTTGGCCATACTATAGTTTTTCTATACGTTACAAACAAAATGTCTTAACATACCCTTTGATTTCATCTGGAGTATAAAAATTCATAACTGTTTTTCTAAATGCATACTATTTTCGATCAGTTCTATAGATCTAGAGATGTTTCGTTTAATAACGTGAGTATATAAATGTAGCATGCATTGCGCATAAATAATAATAATTC
Organism: Dioctria rufipes; assembly: GCA_963924295.1. NCBI lineage: Eukaryota > Metazoa > Arthropoda > Insecta > Diptera > Asilidae > Dioctria > Dioctria rufipes. Next base: position 226,096,684 of record OZ002740.1, read on the forward strand.
ATAAAAGTTAAACAATAAAAGCCCAAATAGATCATTGAACAATAGAAAATACAAAAGCGAAACTATAAGCTATATTTGTTAAGTAAGATTGTATAGTTCATGCTGTCCAAAGCATTGGAGAAGATGTGCAGGACTAAAAAAGCTACGTGGTTCAAGTCAACAACTCTACGAAGATCAGAAGAGACCCTCCATAAGGAAATTTTACAATCCAGACCAGAAAATTTTAAATTTGAGTAAATATTTTATCCCAAACAATTGCTGAGGGATGCAGAATCTCAAAAGGATGATAGTCTGATTAATATCAAGTTACTTCGTAAAGCGATTTCTCATTGTAATCTTTGGTAGCATGTATAAGAAAAACATAAAACAATACCTGATGATATATCTGGAATAAAAAGAAGGTAATTAATTAAGATTTGACGCTAGTTATTCAAAACTTTTTCATATATTTAAGAAACAATTCCAATCTAGAGACAACCAACATACACTGTTTAACTGCACCTTCATATAGAATGTTGAATTTCTAAAGTGGAGGTCCCTGCGACTATTTTGTTTCATCAGTCAGTCGTTTCTCAATAATGTGAGACAAATTTGTAAATAAATAGATAGGTATATTACATATGCAAATATACAGGGTGTTTCCCTTAGGCGTGAGGTGATAGTACTTCCCTGGTCTAAAAAAAAATGTATGGAAGAGGGGGCGGGGGCAATATCAACCGTTTAGCAGTTGCAGGGTGATTAAGAAAAAAATCTAGTTTTCCACAAAACACCCTGTATTGTAATAGTACTAGGCGCGCGGGCACAATTAAGATCTAATTGTATGTAAAACTTCATAGACCTTTCCAACGACTGCCCAACCAGCCTCATACTTCCCTCCTCTTAGGAGTTGCGGGGGTCTAAACAAAATATTTCGAATTTTTTTACCTTTTTTTTACTTTGACCTCTATTTTTTTTTTGTAAAACGGTCGTTAACATAATTCTTTGTTATAAAAACTATAAACTGTTGATTCTCCTCTTTAATTTGACTTATTATGTTTTCAGTCACTAAGGGAACAAATTTAGATTTGAAAATAGCTTTCAGAATAGGTTTTGAGCTAATAAATCTTTAACGGCTGCAAATAGCATATAGGGTATAATAGGTCAAATTAAAGAGGAAAGTCAACAGTTTATAGTTTTTATAAAAAGAAAGTTATGTTAACGACCGTTTTACAAAAAAAATAGAGGTCAAATGTAAAGAAATCCGAAATATTTGGTTTGAACCACGCAACTCCTGAGAGAGGGGAAAATGGGGCTGGTTGAGCAGTCGGCAGAAAGGCCATTAAGTTCTGCATAAAATGAGATCTTAACTGTGCCTGTGTGCCCAGTACTTTTTAAAATACAGGATGTTTACTATATACTACCATCACTTCCTACTCTATTGACCTCCTAAGGGGAAACACCCTGTATAGTAAATTATATAAAGATAAAACTGAATTGTATACGTTTGACATAATGATGCATCTAGCGAGTAAATCAATTGACTATATCGATGAGTCTAAAAGCAAACAAAAGTATATGACTATATCCTATCTCATTGACTTAATCTCCTCTGTAAAGAAAAAAGAAAATCGGGAAACACCACCTGAGTACACGTTTTAAATCAAAGATAGAAATTATCGATTTCACTACACCCTACCTGTATTACAAGTTATCAATTTAAATTGTTCCTACTCCTGGAAGACATTTTAAGCACTTCATTTAACAAGCCGGGAAAAATTTTAAATCGATGTTCCAAATAAAAAAAAATACTTAAAGAACGCAAACTGCAGTATTTTTCTGAAAGATTAAATTTTATGTAGGTTAATGATATTATGAGTTTTAGGGTGCGTAGTGTAAGGAAATAATATTATAGAAAGCGTAAGTTGAATTTTACAAAAGATAAACCAATTCCCGTTATGTTTTTGTACAATGGCATAAAAAAAGACAAAAAAAATAGAAGTCGGAAAACAAAAAATTTACAGCAAAGAAAAAAGGAAAATCGGGAAACAGGTATACAATGCAGCAATTTAATTTGTGAATAATTTTTGATGGTATTATTGAAAACAATACGGTGTAAATAATTTCTTTAATTTTTTTTTTTTTTTAATTATTCAATTTGAGCATGTTGCTACGTTTCCACTTGCGTAATTTTAGCTTAACCATATTTAATTAACAGATTAATAACACTATATTACAAACAAAGATAAATTCGATATACTTTTGACGAGACATAGTATAGGTTGTAGGTCTAGTGGAACTAAAAGTAGTGGCATACTATAAATTTCTCACACATTCTAAAAATCTCATTTTAGACCAAAAAAACCGTTATGCGGTGGGTCCATGTATATAATAATTTATGAATCCGCAATTTTTTATTTGATGTCGAATGTCGATGTCATATGTGTATGAAAGAAGAGAGATAGGACTTTCTAACCCTATATTCCTTATTTTGTTACGATGAAAAGTCACGAAGTTACAGGCGAAAACATTTCGAATTTTACCATTTTTTACACATTTTTTCAACTTTGACAACAATTTGATAGCTTATTTTGCTTTACAATATTTTTTTTTCTATTCATATCACTAATAGCGAATTCAATTCTGCGTCTAATGAGCCTTTGCTAACTAAAGTCGGTTGAATTTTGACAAAAACTAAAACAACAACAACAAATACAACAACTACAACAACTACAACAAATGCAAACGCCGTTGTCAGCAACATCAACTTTGAATTAAATTTCATGACGCATGTCCAAACATATGATATAGTAGTTATGATGACAATTTGTTTGGAATGTAAGTCGGTGATACTAAGTATACCATTGTGAGTGGGATAGTCCTGGAAGAAATTTAAGTGTGAGTGCAAAAAATGAATGTTGATGGTTAATGGACATGTTGCAGCCTATCTAGCCGTAGGCACTAAAAAAATCATGTACAATGTTTACGTAGCATGGAAATTATTGCACAATGAAACAAAACTAATTCAGACTCGTCTTTCCACAGTACTCAGTTTGGTTGCAAAATCGTTGTTTTGTATAATTTTCTGAAATTGTGACCCAACGAATATTCCTGAAAATTAGCCGAAATCAATTGAAATATTTATGTACTTATGCCAACAAATGAAGATATAGCGTACCTTCTTTGATTTAGTTGTTCTGAGTTGACGAAATACTTCATTGTCTATTTTCAAATTTTCACGAACTGCTTCATGTAGCCGATCCTCAAATGCTGTGGCGGTAGAATGACATTTCCAAGCCGCACCAATGGAATATTCAAAACATTTCACTTTCCAATTTGAAACGAAGTACGTGGTGGGCACTCAGTCAGTTCGTTTACACATATTTCGAACATGACTATCCCACTCACAAAAGCAAGAAAGATACTTGGTATCTTGGTATTACCGCCTTACATTAAAAAAAAAAAAAAAAAAAAGATTTTCATTAAAATTACTATATCATATGTTTGGACATGCGTCATGAAATTTAATTACAAGTTGGCGGTGCTAACAACGGCTTTTGAATTTATTGTAGTTGTTGTATTTATTGTTGTTGTTTTAGTTGTTGTTATTTGTTGCACTTTTTGCACGTTTTCACAGTTTTCGCGGTTAAAGCCCAGTACTTCTCAACTTTCCCTGTAGTTCAATGTTATACGGTAATATAGCTGCTTAAAGAGCAAAAATTCGATAACTCTGTCAAATAATAACGGTTTTTTGGTCTAAAATGAGATTTTGAACGTGTATGAGAAATTTTTAGTATGGAAGTACTTTAATTTCCCCTAGACCTACAACCTACACTATGTCTCGTCAAAAGTATATTTCCGTATAACACAGTGTTAATTTATAAAGTAAGTATATAGATATGCCAGTTCGAAGTAATCAGTTATTTCGACTCTTCTCAGAACGTGTCGTATGTGTCGTAATTCCCATGTTATCAACCAACCAATCCAAGGCACTTACATATGTAGGTTTAAAAACATAATGAAGCTGGGAATGACTTGTTATACTGAAAATTGACTAGACCGCGGCGATTTGAAGGGGTAGTTTTAGTTATTACCGAAATTTTTTTCCAAGAATAGAAAGAAAAATGACGAGGTTTGTTCATTGCTTTATTCTTGGATATTTATTCGTGATTTGAGCTGAGGTTTGAATGTTTTCAGTAATTTGCAAGTTTTTCTCACTTTGAATTTAAACAAATAATTGAATTGTATGAGCTTAAGCTGTAGGTATTCAGTTAGAATAATAAACGCTAGTGCATGGATAGCTTTTTTTTTCTTTTCTTTCCATACCATCATAATATACAGAGTATGTCGTCCACCATGGAATCAGGGTGACTGATCCTCATGGGAGAAAGAGACTGGTGTTAAGAAACGAGTGAAAGTTCCCCACGTTATTGATATTAGAAAGTTGTCTATTATTCAGTAATTTTATATAGCACACCCTATAGAATTGAATTTTGCAAGCATATTCTGGAAACGTTTGAGAACGCTATTCCACAGGCTTTACCACATCATTGGATTGTTAAGATTCAATCAACGAATTATTTCATTCTAGAATCAACTGCTGGTGATAAAATAAGTGTTTGTTCCAATTTGAAGGTTAATAATTCGTGTACCATATCTTGGGCCTCAGAAGCGGAATTTTTTGCTTCTGATAAAATCACTTTGGCATGAGAAAACGAATATTGGAAACTCTACAAAGCACTTTGCTTGTCAACATGTGAAATTTGGGCAAGAAGCTTTGGAAAAGAATACAGTGATCAACTGATTTCAATTAGGAATGCTACGGTTGCGTACATGTGAACAGAAGATGTCTCAACCAATTTCCAGTACATTCGGGCAGACTTGTTAGATGTGCATATCTGAGTGTTAGAATCGAATTCGTGTCGAAGAGATGGCTAGCACTCCAGTGGTCATTTAAAATACCCAGTATCCCACACGCAGTGCCCCTCAACTCATCAGATGAGTCTCACCAAAATGAATAAGCTAAAAGTAGGATAGTTGTTGTCAATGAAGAATGTTTTTTGAGTAATAAGTGTATATCTCGCCAAAGTCAGGTGTTGAAACGATCGCTAAAAAAGACATAAGTTGTTGTCCTCTTAAATTATAAATATCTATATTGAATAAAAAAAAAATAAAAAATAAAAACAAAATATCACAGACAAAGAATTTTTTTATTTTACGATAAACTTAGCAAGACTATGATTCTTATTCATACTGATACCCGTAATTTTTTTTAAAGAAATGAAGACAAAGTTTCCTCCGATACGATAACATGGTGACTTGGCAGTACATTAGGGTACAATAACTAGGAAATAACTTTACATACATATATATATATATATGCATACTGATGCGAAATTATGCAAATTAGAATTTATATTTGTAACGACAGAGAAATTTTTGTAGCTTTAATCAGGCTGTGAAGAGATCGATTAATTCTTGTGAATTTGGTTAGACCATACGATGTAAAGTAAAATTTTTGTGTGAATTTAAGTCAATCTTTGTCAAGTAAGATAGAAAAACAATAGTGTTGCTAGCTACACGCTTATTCCTGACAAATTCTGTTGGTACCATGTTCTAAGAGAAAAAAATTTAGTAGGCATTAGACTGTCCTTCCGAACGCAATATACCTTGATAGATAGTAGACATATCGTGTGTTCTAGCATTGAACTCATTATAACCGAAATAGTTAGCTTATCCCCGAGTGCGATCTCTTAGCAGTAGGCAGTGGGATAAATCCCTACTTACATTAATAAATGGTTTTAATTATAACGTAATGATGACATAAAGTTTTTACATTCTCCTCCCCATCTCCCGGAGGCCTCTTCGATATAATAATTGACTGAAAGTCCGCTCCTTTACAACTCTTCTTACAGGTCATCTAAGGTACACTGAACAAAATAACAGCTGCCCTCAGTGTCATTGGGTGGATATGGGGCAATGCAGCTGAAGCCCTATCATCTGCGCTTTCACGAATGTGATGGTAAGTCCAGGAACGGATGTGTGCTTCGTCTCTTGGTATGAGTCGGCACGATATCTTTTTGTATATGGCAGGTGGTGGCGGCAGGTTTTCGTGGAACCCCCAACCACATTCTCCGCCAATAGCCGAGGCAAGTTAGCATGCCGCCCTGCACTTCAACGTTGTCCACCGAGTGATCTGTCAGATCATGCTGGCAGTCGGGACTTCACGTCCAAACCAATCACTCAGCATAGTTCCATAACAACTAATCTAAATCTCCAAGGCATAACGTGGAGAGAAAAGAAATTCAAGATATAATATCTTTTAGAATTGAGTAGAGTATGCACTTCCCAGAAAGGATACCTAAACCAATTTTATTATTATTATAAAGATTTATTATTATTATAAAGATCTTCATAATGGATATTACCTACAATCGCGTCGATATGGTAGGTACTAATTAAATCGTGTTGGTGGATTAGTTGTGTTGACTCAAACTATCTGTTGGGCTTCGCTCCGAATATAAATTAAAATGGTTGCTATATTTCACTGAACAAGTTTATACCCAGAAACTGAGCTCGAATAATTATTCTTCGTTATATAAAGTGCCTGCCGGAGCTGCATTCTTTGAGAGGAATGAGAATATAGATGACTTAACTGAAATTGTACATTAGCTCAAAGTTAATGATTATTATTCTAATTTTAGTGACTGCAACCATAATTTACCTTCATTCGTTTTGTCTGTATTTATTCATGTAATTGAGAGGTTATAACCTGTTCATACCTAAATAAACAAATTACAATACGACGACTATCCTAATTCAGCAATTGCTAAGCTCTGTAAATTTTTTGTACTCCATTCATTAACCCAAGGAGCAACAATACTATTCAATAACTTTTTTTCTGCTTTTTGAGCAAGTTCCGAATTCATTGCACTCAATAGCTCAATGAACGCAGCCTAAATAAAATGTTGTTGCTTTTGGGGAAAAAAAATATTCAGTCGGAATCAAATTATTACAACGAGATTTTGTTTGTTCAACTTTTTTTTACGCCTCTTCGGTTTCAAAGAATCTTTGTTACAGTTTATTATTTTACTCACAAGCTGCCTGTTATGAATATAATACTTTAATCTATAGTAATTAGCTTTAAATTATAAAGATATTGAATTAAAAAGCATTCTAAATATTGTAGCTGTAATGTACCTATTTGATATGTCCAGTAGCAATTCATTTCCGTGGTCTATTCTATTCAGACATACAATATAACCTTTCTCTCTGGATAAAATTGCCTTTGAAGCTCTTAATTTTTACTTCACTCACTAATCAATAGTCACTCAGTTCGTATCACAAATACATAGTTCATTTCACAAGTTCATACTCATCTAGTTACAGTCCACTTTTAAAATCAATCAATGCAATTGCAGTACCTACAGTAAATTAAAGTCAATAAAAATCGAATTACATTCAGTTCACAAGGTTTAGTTTTATTCATCAACATTTGCATCAATAGTATTGATACTTCTACACCGGATTCAACCACATTTTCAAATCACATTGCTAATATTGTATATAGAAAACGTGCAAATACAAGACAAGTTCATTTTTTATTTAAAGTTAAATAAAATAAAATCAATTTCTACATATTTTTCAAGAAATATCGAAAGCTTGCACCTTGCACTCTACCTCGAAGGTAGTGTGGGAATGCGTATATTAGTAATATTTATTTATTTATTTATTTATTCATATGTTTACCGATAAGATTATCTTACAGACTAGCACATTTAATTTACAAAGTACAAAATTATTAATGAGCATATTTATAAGCAAAACAATAATTTCTAAATAAAATTTGCTTGATGATAATAATTCAAAAATTAAACTAAGCGACTAACATTCTCAGAAAGAGTTGATTTAAATATTTCCCTAGGCATTGTAAAATCAATAAATGCAGAAAATGAATTAAAGAGTAAAATACAATTTGAAATAGGTTCATGCATGCCATAGTTTGTTCTATGTTGTGGAGCATACCACAAATTTCGTGACCGAATTGGTCTGTCCGGTGCATAAAAGCAGATTAACGACAAAAGTTCAGAAGAATTAATTCTATAAGATAAAATATCTCTTACAAAAGTAGCACAGTTCACTTCACGTTTGAACTGAAGAGTTGATAAACCCAAAAGCAAGCATCTTACACGGTAACATGGCATATTGTCACGATTATAATTTAATTTATATAAAGCAAAACAAGTAAACGACTTTTGTACAGATTCGATACGATTAATGTGAACATCATAAAAGGGGCACCAAATGACAGACGCGTATTCAAAGACAGATCTTACAAGCGAATAATGCAGAACTTTAAGTGTGAATATATCGTTAAGATCTTTGGAATTACGCTTTAAGAAACCTAGATTGCGGAATGCTTTATAAACAATAAGCTCAACATGTGAAGCGAAAGATAGTTTTGGATCAAATATTACTCCTAGGCCTTTGACCTCTGAAACACTAGGAATGAAAATATCATTGATCGTGTAATTAAAGCTAAATATGTTGAATTTTCTAGTGAAACTCATAATTTTGCATTTGGAAACATTTGCTTCGAATTTGTTCTTGGAGCACCATGTAAATAAGCGACTAAGATCAGCTTGAGGTGAGAAGCAATCGTTCAAGGAATCGATTTTTTTATAAAATTTAAGATCTTCAGCAAATATTAGATAATTCGCGAAGCTTCCTAACTATGTCGTTAATGAAGAGCAAAAAAAGTAAGGCTCCTAAATGACTGCTTTGAGTAACACCAGAAATAACGGAGATGATTCTAGAAATGAGATTGCCAATTTTCACATATTGCTTACGGTTGCTTAAATAAGATTCAACCCATTTCAAGATAGATGAATGAAAGCCAATACATTGCAATTTAAAATCTAGAAGCGGAATATTCCCTATCGAATGCCTTAGCAAAATCAGTATAGACCACATCTATCTGGGCACCTTCCTCAATGGAACTAATCCCAAGATTGGAAAATATTGCCAAATTTGTGGAACGAGACTTACCAGAGCAAAAACCATGATGCTGGGAGACTATTAACTCCTTTACAATAAAGCTAATTTTAGTATTCACTATAGAATCTAATAATTTCGGAACATTATTCATCACAGACACTCCACGATAATTCTTTATATCATGTTTTAACCCGGATTTAAAAATTAGTGTAACAAAAGAAATTTTCCAATCATCCAAAAAAACTCCTAACCGAAGGGATAGATTAAAAATTTCAGTTAAAGGAGATGATAGCGATGTTGCGCAGTATTTTAAAAACGAGGGACATAGGTAATTAGTATCTTGTTTAGTATTTAAATTAAGATTACATAATGCCTGATAGACATCATCATATTCAACCGATAAGAAGCCGATGTCCACCGGAGAGGTATCTGGAATTTGACAACAAGTAGTGATGCAGTAATCAGCATGGGTACCATAGACGGTCCGAAAATACTCGGCAAATAAATCACATCCAGTTTGTAAATCGTGGGATTTAATACCATTATACTTTAAAACCTTAAGGAAACCTGAGGATTGACGCATATTATTAATATAAGACCAAAAAGCATTGTTGTTGTATTTTATGCTAGACTCAACTAACCACACGTATTGTCTGTACAATAATCTATTTAAAAATTCATATTCTTTCCTCAATCGCTTAAAATTTTCTAAGTTAGTTGGATCATTAGTAGATTCCCCACTTCACGAAATCACGAAATTTGCTGTAGGTTTGCTGCAAATCAATACGTATACATAAAAAAGACCAGTTAATATTAGGAAAGAAAGTTATTAAATTGTCATAGTCAGCACGATTAAAGTTAAATGAAAAACTAGAATGATCATCAAGCTGTGTAGCAAAATCATAGAATGTCAAATTTAATTTAATCGCTTTATGATGGAAATCACAAGTTGAGAGGGGAAAGTCAACTACATCAATTCGATATATTATATTATTGCTTAAAAAAACCAAATCTAAGAATTTCCCAGAATTATTACATACATCATTTACCTGAACTAAATCTAAGCCTATCAGGTTGTCAATCACAAATCGGTCACGTTCAGATATTACATTAATTGGAATTAACATTCCTTCATCATCGCTCAACTTCCATTTTACACTACTTAGGTTAAAATCACCGAGATAACACAGTTGATTATGAGTTTGATTATAGAATAAAGCAGATACGTTATTGACGTGATCCTTATAATGATCCAGCGTAGACCCAGGAGGTATATAACTAACACACAAATCCAATGAGTCATGAGTCAACTGTGATTTATTGATGCGTACTCATAACTGATCCAATTCATTGCTTTAATTTGGTAAAGAAATTCGTTCGCTACATGATTATACGATCATGGTTTTGTGCCAATTCATTGAAAGTTTCCTTACCGTTCACCTATTTATCATTTTAGAAAGAGTTGAGTCTTGGGAAAAGTATATCAGGGAGCATACATTTGAAAAACATTTAAGCCTTGAAATCAAATTAAGCAATATGATTTGTCACAGCTTCGACATTGTGAATCATGAAAACAAATCTAAATGCTGAAAAGAAATTGGTAAAATGTATTGGCACAAACGCTAAATGCCTCTAAGTTTATCACATCGAAAAAAAGTTGTACACCAATCGGCAGTACTCTCATACTTGACATACTTCAACCCAGCCCAAGTAACAATTTTTCCAAGGTGATAGGTAGTGTTATAAGGGGTATATAATGGTTATATAAGAATTTGAGTGGTTATATAAGAGATTTATAATATTACCAATTGGTGACGGAGTTATATTAGAGTTTTATAAGATTACTAATGGTTCTCGTGGAAGCAAGTTACTAAAGGTTTTATAAGTTGCTGATGGAAATGTTTCAATCACCGGTGTATATAACTTATTGGTAATAAGTGTTTATTGCGGTATCCGTGGTTACCCTTATATAACTCGACAACATTCAGTAATTTAGGTGACTTTAATAAAAATTGCAAACTTTCGGTACTACATATACCCAATATAATAGATCGTAACATTTTGGGTGGCCTTGTAGTAACTACGCTGACCGTTATAAACACAAATGACTTTTAGTATCGAATGCAGCCATTATAAAACTATATTCATTTATTTATGGCCTACATTTATAGGAGACTGGATTAAATACGAAGAGAAGCAAAGCAAAACCGAAGCGATTCTACCAATGTAATGATTGAGAAATAATTTTATTTGCGAATCGCTAAAGTGGTATTGTGGTGGGTGGGCCAAACGCTACATTTTGTTCAGCGTACGTTAGTAGCGTTATAATAACATTGGGTTAGGTGGTATGTTATTAATTGTAAGAAGAAATTAGGCATTTATTATAGTAAAAAGTTTCAGCTTGTATCTAGTGATTCCAGAAGAGTAGAATTTTTTGAACTTTATACACATTGTTTTTTAAATATTTTGAAAATATTTTACTGCAGTGATTTATTTTTATGTCTTAATTTTGCCAACGGAACCCGTGCTTTCTTTGCTTCCAACAAGGAACCGCCCTTGCTCTTTATTTGCTGCTCTTTTACCCGATTATCATTCTTGCAAAAGCGGTAAAATGAATCAATGGTACTCCTTCATATTTTGACTTTTAGTATACTTGTAGTAGTTGCTTTTTGGATGGTGATTTACCTAAATTATGATACATTTCGATAAACTTAAGTATAATCATAATAAAATAAGGTCATTAAAACAAGTAGCATACCATGCACATATCTAAAGTGCAAATTCACGACCTATTTAATAAACAAAAGCCTTAGCAACGCAAGCTTGAGACCATAAACAACAGCTTTTGTAAACTTATGTAAAATTATATGTTGGACTTAGAGTTCAATTTAACGCATATTTATATTTTTACCTTGAAATGCCATTTTAATTACATGTTAAAGTTACTGTATAAGTATCCTCCACACAGGCTTTCCCATCTGCTAGCCTGGGAGGCTATACGGAAGAATATGTTCTGGTATGAGGTCTGGCAAGAAATGGCTGAGTCACACAACCATGAACTGAACTTCTTTGAAAATTCGTGTGCTGATGTGAAAGAAATTTTGTTAGATCTAGTTGAAAAAGAAAATGTCAAGCTTAGGCAAATAGCTATCGAGAGAGCTGGAGGATCGCTGAGACATGACTTATATCCAAGACTTAAGTATCTTAGGGAAAAAATACTTACGTGCGAGATGATAACTCCATAAAGAAAATTAGCATTATCTGTAAGTATAGAGGATGTCTTTTAAGTCTAAATGCCAACCCACTTAGGCATGAAGGCAGGTCGTTATGTTCGATGTGTAACTTGGACGAGGATGAAAACATATTTCACTTTGTAGGAATATGTCCCATTCTAATGGAGTTGAGAGTAGTGGCGTTTAGGAAGAAAACTCTGACCGAACAGGAAGTAATAGAAGAGTTGAATGGTAAAGATAATTTTAATGACCTAATAATTTACGCTAGAAGGGCCTGGAAATATCGGAATTTTTTGGTAAAAGAGTATAATTATTAATCTATATATAATTTCATTTATTATTTTGTACATATAATTACATTTCACTTCTCTACTGCCATACGGCAAAGCAAGAAGGAAGACAAAACTTGCCTTCTTTTGTTTTTTCTTTTATTTATATATATATTGCTTTACATGTGCTACTATCCTCGGCGGACGGCCTCGGGCCACAGTCGTTGTTTATTTATTTACTTACTTTTTCTTGATTTGTTTTTATATTTTCGTTTCATTATATATTAAATTATCATTACCTTAACTGCTTACTGAACTGGGAGAACTTAATTACACTTTCAAGGAGCAACTTAAAGTGACTCATAGCAAGCTTAACAAATGTAACAACAAATTGGCTATCTTTTTTGAGGTTTGTGCATCTACATACAAACGTATGGTTGGGCAATATGTCAATATTAACTGGAACTCACACTATGTCCGTGAGGACTTAAACATTATGAGGTGTTTCAAATGCCAAAGGTATGGACACATGTCGAAAAATTGTGAGAATCAAGAAACTTGCAAGAACTGCGGGGAAAATCATGAAACTCCAAGCTGCCCGAGAAACAGAGTCTCATGTATAAACTGTGAAATAAAATCAGCGAGAAGTAAGGAAAGCACAACTGAAGAATGTATGCACACTGCTGACAGTAAAAAATGCCCTGAATATCTAAGGCGCGCAGAGATAATTGGAAATAAGACTGATTATACTATCGTAAACTTATAAATAGGCCCAACTTGATTAACTTACTTTATCTGAATATCAGGAGTGTGAAAAATAAGCGAAATGAACTCGAATTACTGGTCACAAAAAATCCTTTGATTGATGTTATAATTCGCAACGAAACTTGGTTATACTCTAATGAGGTTAAATATTATAATTTGAGTGGCTATGAAGGGATTTTTAACTGCAGAATGGAGAGTCGCGGGGGAGGAGCTGCGATATATGTTTAACAGGCAATAAAATGTAAAAGTATCAAACTGGATGTACAAACTGGAGTAAAAAACAATTCAAAATTATGACAATGTATAAATTACCGAATGAACCACAAGAAGAATTTATGGAATACTTAGAGAACTTGATAAACCATCACAAAAAATTCCTGTTCCTGGGAGACATAAACATTGATTTGTTGGCGCAAAATAATACAATAACCCAATACCGTGACTTGCTGTCCAGCTATAACTTTAAAATCCTCAATCAAATAGACACTGAACACCCGACTAGAGCTACAGAAACAACAGGTACCATAATTGATCATGTTTTTACAGATCTCTATGAGACGGTTCGGATGGACATTCATATTGGGGTTACATCAATATCGGACCACAATTTGATTAACGTCGCGCTTAATGAAAAAAACTCTACAAAAAAGGAGGATGACCACTAGAATTTTTTCAATATTGGATGAAGAGAAATATAGAAGAAAAATAATAAAGTAAAAAATATAGCACAACTTACAGAAAGGTTAGATCCAGAAAGAATGGATGGATTACTGCCAGAATTATCATAGAAATGAGGAAAAGAGAAATACTCTACAAAAAAAAAAAATTAATAAAAAAAAAAACCCCGGAAATACTGAGATAAAGAAAGAGTACATACGTGCAAAAAACAATGTCAATATGTTAGTAAAGAGAACTAAACAACAATATATAGACAATCAGCTCCTAAAACCAAAATCCGATTCTAGGAAAACATGGAAAACAATTAATTAGGCAATTATAAAAAAAGAACAAGTGAGCAAGGAAACTACTGAAGACATAAGGTACTCTGGAAAAATTGAAACTAATAAAAAAAAAAAAAAATTCACCAATTTCCGACAAGAGAACCAATTGCAAATAGAAATAAAGAATTGTCAATCTTCCTTTAACCTACAATTCCGGCTGAAATAGATAGCTATTGCTGCGGACCTGATAAGTCCCATCCTGTCTAACCTCATAAACCAAGCTTTATCAATAAGCAAATATCCAGACATCTTGAAAGAGACAGAAATCTTGCCTATATTTAAAAGTGGAGATAGAAAGGAAGTCAGTAACTATAGACCAATAGCAATTCTCAGCTCTGTGGGCAAGATATTTGAGAAAATTATTGAAAAGAGGCTAAGGAGATTCATGATCAAAACTGGAGGGTATGACCTGAAACAATTTGGATTTCAGGAAAGTTGCGGTACGGAATCAGCCACAACAGAGACATTAAACGTTATAAATGAATATTTAGATCAGGGAGTGTACGTAGGAGCGCTGTTTGTCGACCTTCAAAAAGCATTTGACACTGTGGATCATGAGCTTCTGCTCAAATTACTTGAAGAACTGGGGATAAGAGGCATAGCCAATAAACTATTGGAAAGCTACCTAAAGGACAGAAAAGTATTTACGAAGGTACAAGGTGCCTACAGTGACGCGCAAATTCTTTGTACAGGCGTACCCGAAGGCTCTATCCTTGGCCCCAACCTTTACTTATTGTACATCAACAACATCCAGAACGCAGGTATTAAGGGAACTCATCATATCTTTGCTGACGACACTAATATCATCTATGGAGCGAAGACGGAAGATGAACTACAAAGAATCATGAATGAGGAAATTATGAGATTCAAGCACTGGACGGATGCTAACAGGTTGTCTATAAATGAAGATAAAATAAAAAATATATGTACTATTTCGGCAGCAAAATAAAAAAGACATAAACCCGGAAATTGGATCATTGAGACTATAGAGAGTAAAGGAAATTAAATACCTTGGACTTAACCTAGAATAGTAGCTAAAATGGAGAGCTCACGTAAATATGAAAACCAACAAGATTATGCCGTTGCTGGGAGCAATTAAAAGAATAAATTTTACCCTTAGTAAGGAAACAGCCAATCTAATATATAATATATATATATTGTATAATCTATAAAAAAAACAATAAAGATCAGTTAAATGCAGAATATATTAAAAAGAAATAAACTCTCCTAGAGGATTTGCGTATAAATTGGTGTACATCGCACTGATTAATATTTAGTGGATAGAGATACACGTATATTATGAAGAGGATCATTTTCGTGTACAACTGCATTTTAATGACTTCTTTTTCAACCTATAGCCAATGAAATAAGTGTGCCACAAAATAATACTACGGTTGTAAGCACTTTAAAGAAATTACCACAGCCACAGCCCGCTTTACGCTAATCTAAAAAGGATGAGAATTGTTGACAGCCCTGAGCAAAGATTACCTAATAAGAAGATAGATGTTTTTTAGAATGAAACAAGTAATTTCATATACTCTCGCGGGGAAAAGAACTTGGCTATGCACTATTGTAGTGCAACGAGACAACGAGTTAAAAAAACAAAGCGAGAGAACGTAGGATTACCCGAACGACAAAATCTTATTTAGTCCCTCCCGCACTCTTTTAAGAAAAAGATAAACTTCGCTCTGGCCAAGATGTTGAAAGGAGAAAGGGGAAGCGCTACAAGCTTCCAAAAAAGCGGCTGCTCTCTTCGATTCATCTGAGGCAATTACATGTGATGTAATATAACATACCATTCAGCTGCAACAATTACTGCAGGATTGTCATATCAATTTTTAATTAAATGTCTGAAAATTCATTACTTTTGTTTTAAATTGACTGCACATATGCATGTGTATTTAATTAATTTCCACATATACATATATATTTATTGCAACCACCAACGCATTTCATCTTATCAGAACATCTTGCTAAATTAACAGCTGCTAACTAAATTAGCATTCAAAAGTAGGCTGTTGTTTATCGTTTACTATAAAATAGCTATCGTCTTTAGCGTTTTTAATTTCGAAAGTTTCATTTCTGTCTAATAATCTCTTTTCTGATAAATTATGTAATAATTGAATGTCATCTGGACTCGGTTTATCCCCCAGTTAAACTTAGGTGATTAACGAAACCAGAATTTCGGTTTGCCCCAAGTAATTTCTTTTGCTTAAATTTTGGTTGCTATTATTATTTATCGTCCCAAACAAGAACATTTTTTTTTTCAATAATATCTAAAATCAAATTGCATGAGAATGAAATTAAATAATTCAAAGAACATGTTTATTTCCAATTTATTTTTACAAATTGTGTGCACAATTGAAATCTTTTAAAGAATTCCAGGACCGTTGATACCGTTAAAAATTGTACTGCATTGCACCAGTTACCTAGATAATTGTTTACCACGGGAATGCAACCCCTAATCCTAGTCTATGTCATAAACTATACTTTCCATTTTCTAAATCAAATTACTCTGTCTGGCCATGTTTCCCAATATGAACGAGTTTTTCTCAACCTCTGTCCTGTAAAAAGCTATAACCGAGGGAATTGATTGATTCTATTCCCGGCTTTCAGAAGTTCCAAGAGAAATAAATATATACAATGCATGCTATTTGTTTTTCTTTTTTTTAACCCTCTGCTCTTATGGATACTGTATTGAACTATGTTTGCTTCAGTAGTGAGGGGGTGCTAGGAGATTTGGCTACCCATTGAAAATGAATTTTTAGATAACCTAATCTGGACCATGTAGGTGCCCATCATTTAGTTAAAATTGCCAAACTTCACTGAGTACTGCAACATTTTTTTGTCGTATTCTGAACGTGGATTTTCATTTTATGGACAATTTTGGCACATGAACACAAATTTTATAAAAAAACAACAAAGGGAAATCCATAAAGCTCTGTATTGCTGGAGGTATCATGTGATCAGTTGGGTATGAACAGAATTCAACTGTGAAAATTTAAATTATTGTTGTGTTGAACAACATTGAAAGTGAGCGGATAAAATGATATATTTATTAACAGCAATAGATATTTTTTTTAAATACACTAAGAATAAAAATTTCATATTATAGCTAGTACATGTATTATGGTCACATAAAGGATTCTGGCAATCTAAAACTATGTAATATGCTTTGGTTGAATCCATCAAATAATAACGTTAGATCATATTTAATATATTAATTTATGAACATATCTTTAATTTTTTTGACTTAAGGCTACTTTTGAGATTTTAAGATAACACACTGAAAAACACTAGTTGATATTTCTCTGAATGAGAAGCAGGAAATATTAAAATCATTGGAAATAAGAGAAAAAAAAATATTCCAAGGGCAGTAATATGACACCCTAGACCAGTAACGCACCAACGATTTGGTGGTGGGGGGGGGGGGGCAGTGTCTAAAGACCAAAAGGAGTGGGTAAAATAGGACTCTAACGTAGCATGCTGCACCCGTCTTCACACTTAAGAACTGCTCTTATATATTTAAAGATTTTATGGTATTTTATCGGACTTTCTAATAATATACGTATTAAATTTTATACATAATTTGTAAATCATGTTCAAAAAACTAACCTACTTTGGGGGGGGGGGGGTACGCCTCCCCGCGGTGCGTCCTTGCCCTATACGAATTGTGTCAATGCCTTACAACTGGAAGAAAAACTTAGTATATCGTATGAGATTTCACCTAAGGTATAATAAAGTGAAAAGATAGGGTTTTGTATGGCATTACTTTTTACTTAAAGTTTGCATTTGTTTAACGGCAGTAAGTAAGTGGATTTATCTGATTACTATCGTATGAATTTCTTAATAAATAAATAAATAAACACAAAAAGGGGTTATCCAATTTAGATTTTGCTTTTAATTTTTGTTTTATCTAAAATTCACCCGACGCGACGTATCTACATCCTAAAGGCTAAAACTCAATGTGGGCGGTGTATGGAGTAATATACAATTCTGACGACATCGTTCGACGCTGTTGTCGAACTTAAATGAAAATTGAAATTTGTCGGCCGTTTAGGGTGCGTTTGGTAAATTATGATTTTTGGTTGCGTTCATGTTTATAATCATATGTTTCACTTGATATAAGCAAATAAACAGTACCGCGGAAAGTAGATAATAATAATTTTTTGTTGATTTTAAGTTTGTTTAATTAATTGTTAGTGCTAATTAATTAGAATAGAAAAAAGATGGAAGAAAAACTAATTGAGCCGGTAAAATGCCACCGCATTTTATACGATAAATGTCATCCGCAATATGGGACGGTCGATAAGAAAGACAAAATCTGGAAAGAAATATTGAAAAAGCTTTCGTTCAAAATAATGTAGTTTTCATAATTTTTATTATCCAACTGTCGTTTGAGGTGGAAATCTCTAAGAGACCAACCAGTTCATTCACGAATTTCAAATGACTAAACAGCTGTCTGGTAGTGCTACCATGGGTCGCAAAAATGGAAGTATTTCGAGTTATTGTTGTTTTTAAAGTACTCTTCCCTTCCGAGAGTGTAGGTTTGGCTTTGTTGACATTGAAAAATATTCTCAAATATTGTATTTCTTAGAACAAGCTGCAATTTTGATGCCGAAGACAGCGTGACCTCTGAGCTGGAAGACATTTTTGATATGGATAGATCACCACCGCCCACATCCATACAGGCCTTAACTGATATAAATACCATGTCAGTAGAAGAGGATGCAGTAATTTTAAATTTTGGCAATAGCAGCAATCAGTCCTCTTCGCAAAGCATGTTGGAGTCAAGAGGCTCAGCAACACCACAAGCCTCGACCTTTAAATTTGAGTACCGACGAGGCACTTCGATACTAAAGGGTTTTCCAATAAGAGGTGTTATTTTAATTAGCCCGCTATTTCGGTAGATGTCACTTTTGGAGCATTTTTTGACATTTGACAAGTAGAAACTACGCCATTAATAAAAATGGAACGATACACGATTCAACAACGCGTTGAAATTATTAAAATTCACTATAAAAATGGTGAAAATGTGGCAGAGAGGGTTCGTAAAACTCGAACATTTTTGGGTCGTCGTGAAGCACCTTGTCGGACCGCAATACAGAAATTGGTAGAAAAATTCGAGCTGTCGGGACAAGTTAGTGATGTGAAGAATAAAACCCGTGCACGTCGCTCAAGAACAGCCGAGAATATTGCTGCTGTAGCCGAAAGTGTTGAAGAAAACCCAGGTTTGTCCATTCCTCGTCGTTCTTTGGAATTAGGCATTCCACAAACGTCATTACACCGTATTTTGCATAAAGATTTGGGTCTTAAGGCTTCTAAAGTTCAGTTAACACAAGAGCTCAAGCCGGCCGATCATCAACAACGTCGAGTCTTTGCTGATTGGGTCCTTGAAATGCATGAAAATGATCCGGAATTCCATCGAAAACTCATCTTGAGTGATGAGGCCTATTTCCACCTTGATGGCGTCGTCAACAAGCAAAATTGTCGCATCTGGGGCTCGGAAAACCCAAGAGTTATTGTTGAAAAGCCTCTCTATCCTCAACGTGTGACTGTTTGGTGCAGTTTATGGTCCCGCGGGGTCATTGGACCTTACTTTTTCGACAATGAGGCTGGAGCACAGTTACGGTGTATGGATTGTGCTATCGACAGATGATTAATGATTTCTTATGGCTGGAATTGGATGGTATTGATCTGGACAACGTTTACTTTCAACAAGACGGCGCTACGTGCCATACAAGCAACGAAAATATTGATCTTTTACGGGAAAAGTTTCCGGACCGTGTTATCTCTCGAAGAGGTGATCACAATTGGCCACCGAGATCTTGTGACTTCTTCCTTTGGGCCCACGTGAAAGAGAAGGTCTACGCCAACAGCCCAGCGTCGATTCAAGACCTCAAAGATGGAATTCGTGAGGCTATCGAGGACATAGGGCAGCCACTTTGTGTTTTTGTTATGGAAAATTTCTTGAAAAGGATATGGTCCTGTAGGCGTGGTTGTGGCGATAATTTGGCTGATGTTATTTTCCATTATTAACGGCATACCTTCCTCGTTATAATGATATAAAGATCCGATCATTTATCTCAAAAAATGGCATTTTTCTTTGAATATCAAAATAACACCTCTTATTGGAAAACCCGTTATCTTCCAGTAAAAGAACACTTAAAGAAGATAATTTTAAGGATTTTTTGAAAGACCTCCTCGAAGAAATAAGAAGGCCAGAAGAGGACAATTCCTTAGACTTCTTCTTCAAGTCCTTATCTACATTGATAAAATCCATGGATCTATCACCTCTAGAGCTACTGGAGCTGCAATCGAATATAATAGTATTTGTAAAGAACGAGTTGCAGAAATATAAAAAATGAAATGCCTGAGATATATATTATATAAAAACAATAATAAAAACAACTGAATTATTATAAAAGGCCATTCACTTTAAGAACACCTCATTCAAGCTAAACAAAAATTTTGAGAAATCATTCCTCAAGCGAAATGCTTCCTTCGATGGATTGTTTGTGTTGCGTTGTGGACGTAAACTTCTTAAATTTTCTATTTCGTTCCGCCATGTTCCAGGGATAATCTCGCTATTTATAATGTTGTCCATATAGTTTGGAGGGCAATATGATTCACTGTTCAGTTTAAGATAATTGTGAAGAACACATATGCCTTAATTACTCTATCGACGTTTTCAGGGCAGCAGTGCGTCATTCCTTATCAATCTCCATCTAGCAGCCATTATCCCAAAGGTATTCTCAATTGTCATTCTTGCCCTTGATATACGTTTGTTGAAATATTCCCTTTGTTTGTCCAAGTTCTTTCCTGTAATAATTACTTTTATTAAATCAAATAAATATTAATATTTTTTAAACATGGCCTAAGAGGAAAGGCACCATCACCTATGAAATTTAGCGGAAAATTCAGTGATTAATTATGCAACTTGGCATATTTTGGAGTAGGAATATGCCCTCTTAGTATTTTCTTTCCCAAAAAGCTTTCCTGCAGAATTCCTTCATCGCTCTGACTCCCATAGGCTCCAATATCAACTATTGTCAAGCAATGATTAGCATCGCATACAGCTAATAAAACTATGCTATGACGTCCTTTAAAATTATAGTATGAGGAACCTGTTCGCGGTGGGCAAACAATATTGATGTGTTTGCCATCAATAGCTCCAACACAATTAGGAAGTCCACAACGATTTACATACTGTTCAGAAATGTTTGACCAATCGCTTTCATTAGGAGGTGATAAGTAAATACATGAGAGCTCATCCCATACTGCCTCGCATGTTTCCAAGGTTATTTTGGCAACCGTAGACACACGAATTTTAAATTTGCAGGCATAAATATTTCTTGGACCTCCATGCGTTAGGTACCTAAAAAATATAGTAATTGTAGTCAATTTATAAAACAAATGTACTCCTTCTTACATAACCGTTAAGGCCAAACGACATTCATGTGAAATTGGTGTTCGGATTGAACGCCTTTTCAAACGATTACTTAACAAAGTTAAGAGAATATCAAATTGAGAAGCAGTCATTCTCGCAGCTTTAAAAAAACATCTCCGGATCGCGGTCTTTCATCACTATAAAAGAGGTTTCATAAAAACCCTACTTCGGCCGAGTTTGACCGGACTCTCCATCTTCTTCTATGTTGGCTATGTTTTTTAGCTCTTCATATGCCAAAAACGCCGCACAAGCAACTCTGTTTTAATTTATTTGATGAAATTTTTCCCATTGTTATTTGACACAAATGACAGAATAAAATTTAATCACGGAAGTTTTGTACGGCGTTTTTGTGTGTCGCCCACATTGTGTTTTAGCCTTAAGATTGTATTATGATCTTTGTACTGGAAATAAAATCATTGTTATTGTTACTCTTTAGTTGAGAGTAATTTTCTAGGGTCTGTAAAATATAAAAATATAAAACAATTGTTTTACTCGGCTATAATATAAAAGAAAAACATATTAAGTTTATGCAATATATAAAAAGACTAGCCTAACTAAAAAAAAAAAAATTAAGTCATAAGATTGAAAACATAAACTCTGGCCTACAAAATAATATGCTATCGCTAGCTGTTTTTGGTTATTATGTCGGATGTGGTGTGTTATTTGTTGGCATGTGTGCTTGTTGGACTTATGGCAATCTAATGTGAACTAAAATTATCTATCTGAAATGTAAACGTATTCATGTTACGAATAAGTAAGAGTTAGATGAGTATTCAATCTAGGCTAAGAAGGAGTTTATAAGGTCTGTCATTTTTTGTATTGAAAATGCCTTGGTACGACCCAGGCCTTGTAAAGAATTGGAATGAATTCCGATTTAATCAGAACTTTTGGAGTAATAAATGAGTTTAATAATAACGTAGGTTTTAGTAAGTTTTCCCATGAACAAAATCTTATAATATTACTTTCAATCGTTTAGTGTGCATTTGTTCGTTTTGGTGGACTCTTCTTTGGTTGGGTGTATGTGTGTGTCTATTTGTTCTATTCAAAATGGATGAGACTGGAATGACCATGGATGATTTTTTAAAGAAAAATTGCTTTTAGTAAAAGATTTAGTGTGAATATAACACTCACTCATTCAAAATAAACTTGTACTGTTAGTTGACATACTAAAAGCAGATGCAGGCATAACGGTGATTGAGGTTCTGGTCGATAATACCATGTCGCATACAGTACCAAAAAAAGTATACAGATTTTAAATCGCTGGTCCATTCCGGAATAGACCACAACATGTTTCAGAGGTGTTGAGAACAAATGTTCCTTTAACATCAGTTTTGTATACATTTGGTCGACTCCCTCAACGTGATAGATGCGGGAAAATATCAATCACTCGACGTATCTATCATTATTTCTCTTTTCAAGTTGCATCGGTCGCTGTGGTGACATGGAGACGAGCGTAATCTACGAATAGAGAAGTAAAGGAAAGCTATCGCAAAGTTTGTGTATGAGAATGAAGCATTTTAATTGTGTGCAAATGTATACAAGACGTCGGCAAAGGAGGGCCATAGACAAACTAATAACATCAGCCCAGCAAACATTGCGATTCGAGACCAAATCGAAAGCAATTCGTTTTAGCGGGGTTTGGCTTCGATCTCGATGTCGTTCTCGATTCGATTTCGATCCGGCCACGACTAAAAGGAACATTCTATATCGAATCGTAGTAACGATTCGATAAAGGTTCGTAATAACGATTCGAAACTTATTCGCTTTCTCAAATTAAATTAAACGAATATTCCTAGGGGATTTAAGACATTTCAATAAATTCACAAATAAATGAAATCATGTTGGTCAATAAGAAATACGAGTAAATGGAAACACTGCTAATATGTTGCAGAAAATTCTTTTCAAATCCGATAAATTTAATACTTTTCTGTGGGTTTGAAAATAAATATTTTCTAACAAATTTATCAAATTTGGTAGAAATTTTCTGCAATATATTGAAAATATTATTACTGACTGATAACGTGATTTATTAAAAATTAATAAAAATAAAAATTCTTTAAACAAAAATAAAATAAAGCCTCTTCAGAAAAAAATTAACAGAAGAAAAAATGGAAGAGTTTACATTTTAGGCTTATAATTTGCCTTTTTATTACCCTGTCCTGCGCGTAATGAAAATGACGCATTGCCGTTTTCGCGAGGAATTCTACGGGAAGGCCAGAAAACTTTTCGTGAATTGCATCTATATAAAAGGAATAATTATAAATGCAATCTATTAGTGCATTGTGTACACTTACTTTTAATAGCCGTAACTATTCAGAGTTTCGTCGCTGATTGTTTGTCATTTTTGCCAAGCTAACAGGGTTCTTGAGAAATGTCATTTGTGAATATCCGCAGGAGAAGTAATATCAGGCAACTCACTACTTCCTGTTAAAATCGGATTGACAATGGCTTCAGTTTCTCATCGGATTTTTTTTTATATCGATTCATTGGCCCAATCTATTAAATAGAAATGAGAGTACCGACGACAGGTCGCTAAACAAAGAATTCTGGAAGATATCTCGAATTTCAAAATTCAGGAATATTTCCGACAGATACACATCTCTAAGCGAAGAATTCTCGGAGAAATTTCGAAATTCAGAGTTCGAGAATATTTCGCTGAAATTGAAATTCGCTAAAATGTTTGCTGGGAGAAGCAGAGTAGTGCCTCGCTCCAATATAAAATTAACAATGCCTCGACCTGATGTATGGAAGGCCGCAATTTTTTCTTAGAAATTTACTAGAATATTTTTTGCTAATTTCTGGCTACGCGTCTTCGCTCATAGCAATTGCTATCGCCCTCTAAAGTGTGTATAAATTCTAGGGAAGAATTTTCCATTATATTTCTAAGAAAAACTTGCGGCCTTCCTTCTATCAGCTCGAGGCATCATTGATTTTATATTAGAGCTCTCGGCCAATGCATGAAAATTCGAAGGAAGAAATTTCCAGTAAATTTTTAAGAAAAAAATTGTGGCCTTACCTTAATCGGGTCGTGGTATGGTGATTTTGTATGGAGCGAGGCATTGCTGGTAAGCTGGCTTGTGCACGAAAAGCGTTGCATATTTTTGTTCTACGTGTATAGACATTGAATGTTATTAGTTTGTCAAAGACAGGGCGAATTGTAAATTTCTAGGAAAATTGTTAGTTCGATAGGAGAATATTTAGTTGGTGCAAAACCGTCATGCAATACCATTACAAAAAATTACTCTCAGGGCCAAATGAATTTAACAAAGTTGTTGTTTCTTTTAAATCAAATAAAATCCTAATAACTACAGCAAAATATGTATTTCCTAAAACGAGACAAGAAGAAGTAACGTTTACGTCCCTCCTACCCGCAACGAATATGTTGTTTTGTGCATCATTCCTTACTATAATCAGTATAGCGACATGAAAAAGAAAATGATGAGAGTTAAGCGGCCCACACACGATACAACTGTTGGTCCAACGGCTGTTGAACAAGCGTTAGACCAACAGTTGTATGGTAGTCCACACACGATACAACTGTTGGACCGATTTCTTCCGCTGTCAGTCTTGTGTAACTTTTCATACTGAGTATTACGAAATAATGTCATCGGTTGTCAAAAAAAAAAAAAATGTGCATTTGTTTTTCAGCTGTGATTATGTCTTTGAAAATTAATAATATATCAATAAACCCTTCCCAGAAGTCCTCATACTTAATAGACACCATTTTGGTTTGCTTTTTACAATGCAATTACAATAAAAAACTTCACAGATAATGAAATCGGATCAACGGTTGAACAACAAGCACATACACTATACAACGGTGGCATATACAACAGCATGCATACACATCCAACCATCCAACCGAGCTTGCGATCGTTGGATGTTTCGTACAATTGGCCCACACACCATACAACGGTTGTATGCCAACACAGATTGGTACAACAGTTGGACCAACAGTTGTATCGTGCGTGGGCCGCTTTACATCGAGTGATTCATATTTTCCCGCATCTACCATGTTGAGGCAGTCGACCAAATGTATACAAAACTGCTGTTAGAGCAACATTTGTTCTCGGTGCCTCTGAAACATGTTGTAGTCTATTCCGGAATGGACCAGCCATTTAAAATATGTATACTTTTCTACGGTATGCTATGCGACATCTAGTTCTTATGCCGTCTATGATAAATTGATAATACTGATAAAAAAATCCAACAAGTTTTGAAAGAATATGAACTTTTGAAAAATAACATACTTGGATGATAAATCCGAAGACAAAAAATGCCATGATTCTAGCAAATATCGCCAACCATAAACGAGCTTCTTATGTACGTGTCTATAAAATAAAAATGTCCTGATTTAAGTGCCTCTCTGATTATAAAAATCTTAGTTAGAGCATTAGAAAATCCAAAATTTTTAAACAAACAAAGGGGAATCCCATTTTAAGCCCTACATGAGTACACATGAGAGATGCCTTAAACGATGCTTTGCGATACTTTGAACATATTTTATTAACATGTTTATTTCAATTAAGGTAGTAGTCTCATAACGTGCACGTTTTTTAATGCTTTTTTCGGGATATTTATTTTTATGGGAAAAGTAAATTCAATCAGCTTGATTTTTTAATATATTATTAATGGTATCTAAGAGTGTAACTTTTTTTTTATAGTTTTGTAGCGCTGTCCGTGGTGATTTCGCCGTTTTAAGTCATCTTTTACAAGAAAGGAAAAGAGATTATTGTTCTGTAAGCCTGTCATTTTGGTTGGAATTAGGATTAAGCTATTTTGTTGGAAAATAACAAAATGGTGGACTTCGAAAGAAAGTGATTTTTTTTAGGGGAAATCGGGCTGTAAATTCGCTAACATTCCAGACGAAAAAAAAAGATAATAGTTTTTGCAAGAGCTATTGATGCGTAAAATAACATATCCAAATTTCAGCCCAATCGGTTGGATAGAAAATTTTTTATTACCCCGGTCGGTTGTTTCGAGAAACACGCGTTTAAAGTTTCCTTTCCAATCCATTTTTACGCTCTTCGAAGATGTTTACGCACAAAGTGACGAACGTACACTGACTGTTAGTTTTGAATTTCGATATAACTGACCTCCAAAATAAATGTATATGAAGAAACAGGGAAACCTTTTGGTATGTGGTGACAAGCTTTAGCTTACGACGGTGTGAGCGGATCCCAGCTGTCAACTGCTCTCCGAGATAACATTTGTAAGTTTTAGAATTAATTCGGAATGGTAGTATGCGAGATACAAAAGGTCCGATCAGGGTAGGCCGTCATGTCAAAAAGTAAAAAGGAGGAAAAACAAAAGCGATTCTGATAGAGTATCTTTTCTTACGCCGTTCAGTTGAGAAAATCGAGAAGAGAATTTCTACTAAGATTATTTATTTGGGAGTGACTTCCTTCTGAAGTCTTCCCATTCACTTTTATTTGATTGTTAAAAATTTAATGTAATTTCTGCTTAAAGCCCCATTTGAATTATAATGAGGTGTTACAACTTGTACGCTCCAGACAATAAGGTGTACATATATATAACGTATTATTTTACTCCATCCTCATACCAAAAAGCAGACCTTCTTCAGGAAGGTCTAATTGGCTGGAGGCGCTGAAGGCACCGACATCAAACGGACCTGGGTCCTGGAACTAAGGGCTTGGACGTAGCAGCATATTTCTAAATTGGTGACCCCAACGAGAACAAGTAAGCAGCCTTTGTTCGTCAGTTTAATTGACAAAGAAGGACGGCTAACTGGCAGTTACGTTATAGAAGTCGAACAATATCGTATCCGTTTCATCTAGGCAGCGTTAGACGCCGGCAAAATTACTGCTGGTCCTTAAATACTACTGAACACATCCGTCGTATTATTTAAATCTGTAGTTCCCCTTTCATTACAGATGTTACTTTAATTGCTGATGCTTCTCTAAGTCAGGCTCAGATAGTTCAATAAGTACTAGTTTGTGGTACTCCTCAGCATTGGACCAGAAGGAAGTTTGGTTAGGTAGAACGCCTTAATATATAACTGGATCGTCAACAAGTTCGAGCTCTGTCTACCTTTTCGGAGTTCGGCAAATACAACCGCTGAATTGTCTGAAGTTCAAATTCCTGGACTACCGTTTTGGAGCCCTCAGGCAATGACGGCCATAGCCAACATCATCGATGGAAAATTACGAAATGTATAAGAAGACCGAAGAAGCCATATTTTAAGAACCACGTCGGGAACAAGAATTCCGTCAACAGTAGGGTAACTAAAAGAACGATTATCTTTCCTGCTTTGATTTTAAATATTAAATTTAATTATATATTTTTATAAATTGAGTTATAAAATTTCGTGTGTAAACTTTCCTATTCCTCTCCTTCTTTTTTGTTGGTGTTGTCTCTCAGTTGTTTGATATGACGGAGCCTTTCTACAAGGCAAATGACAGATTGTCCAACGATTGAAACGACAATAATAACTTGCCAACTTCTTGTGCTGGCATGTCAACGGGAACATAATCCAGACATGCGGTTCGTCCAGCTCGAGGCGCAAGTTTTACTCGCTGGGATCACTCAAGACAAGACAAAGTTTTTCCACGTGATAAGTCAACTAGATGAGAGCTTATGTCGGCAAGTGTCTGATATTGTTGAAAGACCTCCATCAGAGGACAGATATAAGACTATTAAGGAGACGATGATAGCCCGACTGACAGGAAGTGCAAATCAACAAATTAAGCAGCTTTTGATGGAATCTGCTTTGTGTGACAGTCAGCCATCGCAATTACTACGTGAGATGCATACTCTCAGCACTGGTCGTCTCAGTTCAGAGGCTCTTCAGACATTGTGGCTTCAGAGGTTGCCTCCTCATATGCAAGCTATCTTACCATGCAATCCCGGTCCTTTGGATGATTTGGCAGCGTGTGCGGATAAAATATCCGAGGTTAGTCATAGGCCTGAAATTCAAGCAATAACCTCCAGTTCCTCGAACCAAAGTCACACTATCGAACAACTGGTAAATGATGTAAAGAACCTTAAATTACTGGTCGAGAAATCTTTGCTATCGCGTCGCGATGTTTCTCGTAGTAAATCATTTGAAAGTCAGAGAAGACAAAGGTCTTCTTCGGGCTCGCGAAATAATTATTGTTATTACCGCAGAGATTTTAATATTAAAGCAAAAAAGTGCTTACCTCCCTGCTCATTCCAGGTTTCGAAAACAACATGTAACGATTTGGTGTCTTCGGTAAATTAGATTGCCCTCTGCTATTGACGACGGGTGGATGTGGTGTTTTTAAAAGTCGTCTGTACATTTACGAAAAGTCCACTAAAAAACATTTTTTAATAGACACTGGTGCAGATGTCTCGGTATTACCTGTCACACCTGCTGAGCGTAAATTTAAAAATAATTTACAGCTCGCAGGAGCGAATGCGTCAACAATAAACACATTTGGCAGAAAATTGCTTTCATTAGCAGTTCATCGTTGCGGATATTCTTAAGTCTTCTTTAGGCGCAGTCTTTCTTTGCCGCTATGGTCTACTGGTAGATGTCAAGGGAAGCTGCTCATAGACCCGTTAACCTCTATGAAGGCCCAGGATCAGCGTGTTCATGACCAATCATAAGTTTTTCGGTCCTTATAAGCTCAGACTGTGACCCAAAAATGGTTTAACTACTTCGGAAATACCACAGCATTACAGTAAAGACTGGTTTTAGCGAACTCGTAAAACATAAGGTCACATATCAAATCTACTACAAGGCCTCCAATTTCAGCAAAAGTTCGTGTCCTTTCGCCTCTAAAATTAGCAGCTGAAAAGAAAGAGTTCGATTTTCTCTTGAAACAGGGTATTTCTAGACCTTCCAATAGCTGCTGGTCATCCCTACTGCACCTGGTGCAAAAGAAAAATGGTGACTACAGATCTTGTGGGGACTACAGACGTCTCAATTCCTGCACGATTCCCAACCGATACCCCATTCCGTTGATTCACGATTTCGTGTATCATCTTCAGAACTGTAAGTTCTTTTCAACGTTAGACCTAATGAGAGCGTATCACCAGATTCCTATTGAAGTTGAGGACATTCCAAAAACTGCAATTTGCACCCCATTTGGACTCTTCGAGTTTACACGAATAACTTTCGGTCTCTGCAACGCAGCGCAGACGTTCCAACGTTTCATTCACGCAATATTTCAAGAGTTTTCATTTTGTTTTATCTATTTGGATGACATTTTAGTCACATCCAAATCTGAAGTCGAACACCTTTCTCACTTAGAACAAATTTTTAAACGCCTCTCGGAATACGGTCTCATCACTAAGGTCGACAAATGTTCCTTCCCGCAAACACAAATAAAATTTTTAGGCCATTTGATCACATCACAGAGAATCAAACCATCTCCTGAGCGAGTAGATGCGATCACTCGTTACAAAATACCTAACACTATTAAGGATCTGCGACGCTTCCTCGGTATAGTAAATTTTTATCGTCGTTTCTCTCCGCACGCTGCTAGCCATCAGGCTAATCTGAACACCTATCTGGCTGGTCCCAAAAGAAAGGGAGCACAAAAAATCTGTTGATCCAACGAAACCTCTGAATCGTTTAATATTATTAAAACCAACCAGCACGGACAGCCGTTCTCGCCTTTCCTATTTTGGAAGCTGAATTGGCATTATGGGTAGACGCCTCTGATACAGCCACCGGAGCGGCGATACAACAGAAAGTTGGAAAGGACTGGGTGCCTTGGGATTTTATTCAGTAAAACTAAACAACCTGCAGCAAAAGTACAGCGCCTATGACTGGGAACTCTTAGCGACCTATAAAAGTATTAAATATTTTCGCTATCTTTTAGAGGGTCGTACGTTTATAATTTTTACAGATCATAAGCCATTGACTTATGACTTTCTACCAAATCCTGATAAAGCGTCACCCACGCAGCTACATTATTTAGATTTTGTCGGGCAATTCTCTACTGATATTAGACATGTTGCAGGCAGAGACAATGTAGTGGCAGATGCCTTATCCAGAGTGGAGGAAATTCATTTTCCCAGCCTGATAGATTTCGGATCCATGGCAGATCCTCAACCCGGTGACTCTGAGTTTAAACAAATTCGACATTATTCTCAGTATAAATTTGACAAACTTCCCATTTTCGGTACTGATAAAGATTTATTTTGTGAAATTTCTCCAATAGGGATAATACCATACGTACTCTCAGACTTTAGAAAGAAGGTTTTCATCGCTTTGCATAACCTTGCAGACTTTACGACTTCCAGGCGACTTTATTCAGAGTTCCCAATTCCAACCTCAAAGTATATTTGTCAAAACCTTACGCAATATTTTTGCCGATATAATGCCTATCTACGCGACAAATCATACGAAGCAAACCCATTTTAAATTCAAAGAGCTTAGCTCCTGTTCGCACATTTTATCAGAACAGATTCAGTCAGAACATCTCTGCAACCACGTTAGGAGGTACCATTCTGAATCATCAGACGTTCTGATAATTATTTCACTGTCGAAATTAGAAACAAGGATGTCATCGTTTCCCTTATTCGTCTTAAACCGTATTATGCCGAAAATGACAAAAACCCAACCATCTGTGGCACCACGTTTTATTAGATTTACTGCTGACGGACACACAAAGAACAACTCGAGTTGGACGGGCAACCAGACCGCCGCAGCGCTTTCTTGATTCGCTGAAACCAAATGTTTCGCTGGCAGGGGAGTGCTGTGGTGACAAGCTTTAGCTTACGACGCGACGGTGTGAGCGGATCCGAGCTGTTAACTGCTTTTCGAGATAACATTTGTAAGTTTTAGAATTAATTCGGAATGGTACTGTGCGAGATACAAAAGGTCCGATCAGGGTAGGCCGTCATGTCAAAAAGTAAAAAGTAGGAAAAACAAAAGCGATTCTGATAGAGTTTCTTTTCTTACGCCGTTCAGTTGAGAAAATCGAGAAGAGAATTTCTACTAAGATTATTTATCTGGGAGTGACTTCCTTCTCGAGTCTTCCCATTCACTTTTATTTGATTGTTAAAAAGTTAATGTAATTTCTGCTTAAAGCCCTATTTGAATTATAATGAGGTGTTACAACTTGTACGCTCCAGACAATAAGGTGTACATATATACAACGTATTATTTTACTCCATCCTCATACCAAAAACTAGACATTATTCAGGAAGGTCTAATTGGCTGGAGGCGCTAAAGGCACCGAAATCAAAGGGACCTGGGTCCTGGAAATAAGGGCTTGGACGAAGTAGCAAGTTACTAAACATACATAAAGGTATACTACGCTCGAAGCAGGTATAAAGGTAACGCGAAAACAATAGAGGGGTCCAGCCGTGTGTTAAAATTTTTACAGTGTATTCTTAATATATAGCACTTTCAAAATATTTAAAAAAAAAAATCGTTTTTCAAGCCAAGCTACCAGACTACTACCTTAAGCGGGAAGGCTGAGGGAGTAGGCTGGTCAAGGTTTGATCTAGTACATTTTGGAGTATATAGTACATAATCGGTTTCCTTAGGCACTGAGAGGAAGTTTATACTCGGAGGCTAAATAGCCATTCCCATATTCACGTTTTAGTATTTCCCTCTTTTCTATTCGAACTGAGGTACTAGATTTTGGATCAGATCTAACTCGGAAGAGTTAAGTCCGATCGGAAAACGGGTGTCACTGTTCGCCTCAGCTCATTACCAGCTACAAATTGTAGAAGAAAACTTTTCTCTGAATACTTTTAGGTGGGGGTAAAAACCCCCCGGGGGGGTTCCAACACGGCATGTTGCAATTCGAATTAAAGGTCTCTCCGAGTACTCCGGATGTAGAAAATTTTCCCATTTGGGTCACATACACCCCAGTTACTCCATTTTGAATATATTTTGTCAGTTCTACCATAGCCATTAGGGCTCTGGTTGTGAGCATTTTTCTCATTCCGCAGAAGCACGAGAACTATAAAAGTCCACTTTTTCACCAGTCGCTCAAGCTACATCCGATTTGCCAAAACTTGCCCCTCTTAATTGAAATAAAATTGTTAATAAAATATGTTTAGAGTATCATAATGCATCGTTTAAGACGACTCTCATATCTGTTCATGTCGGACCTAAAGTTGTATGAAAAGTGAGCATTCCCCTTTAAGTGAATTTTTATATTAATTATTAAATTTTGCAAAAAAAATATTATTAAATTTTGTTAAATTTTGCAAAAAAATGCAAGTGCTGGTTTTTATGTCATCTGTGTCCATGAAGCTTTCGTGGAGCAGCATGACGAAACGTTGTACGGCAGGTGGGGCACCACTTGTCCAGCGCCGTAAGTCACTTAGTTTAGCCACCGTAGTGCTTAAGTGAGGTACTAGAAAAACCTTCCATTAAGTGGTGTAGATGATGTGTTCGTGTTTTTATGTGTTGTGTTTCATGCAGTTACATGTCCTGTTTAGTTTATTAGTTTTCTTAGGGTCTTGCTGCCATCCTTATGGGGAGTTGCTGGCCTACGTAGCAGGACAGCCTGATAGGTCTTGATACAAATTTTTACTATGTTGTGAGATACTATGGTATAACAATTTTTTTTTTGCAAAATTTAATAATTTTTTTGCAAAATTTAACAAAATTTAATAATTTTTTTGCAAAATTTAATGACGGTGCTGAGCATCGATAGTGTGCTCGGGAGGGTAATCACACCGATACTAACCAAACACCCAGCACTGCAGAGATAGTGATAGAGCAACGGTAAGACGAGAGAGCGACCATGAATGGTGGATGAACACATACTAAACTACACACATGAAGATACATACACAACCACACCGAAATAAACGCCCACACATAACACTCTATACAATAGCAGACACACAAGCGTACAACATTCTACTGAAACAGACGCACACAAAACAGTTAACAGAGACCTATACGGAATGGTGGCACGCCACACCGCTCCGGTCAAAACATTGAACGACTCAGTCAGTCATAAACCTTGAACGGTCCCGGTGTATAGTGACACCATATGGATGTAGCAGTTGAACCCAAATGGGCCAACATATACATGCAATCGGTACTCCATAAGAAGTGGGGATACGTGGATGGAACAGAATGCGGGACGAAGACAAATCGCACACCACAAATCTAACATAAATAGAAGAGACCTTTGACGAAAGACAACAGTAGTGAATCGCGCGCGTAACAAGCAACACGTAAAGTTGCAAAACTGGTCACGGTAATTTGGTCATTAATTTAATTTTAAATTTAAATAAATAAATAAGTGTAAAGTAAAGTAGTCAAAATAGAAGGAAACCGAAAAAATAATAGGAGCATAGGTAATAAAAGTTAATACAAGGAAAGGGGTAGGTAATGGAATAAAGTACATATGCAATTTTGTTTTATTCTTATATTTCTTATTTGTAATTTTGTGTTCATTTTTACTCTATTTTATTCGTTTCTTATTTAATTATATGTATATCTAATTTGACAAATAAATGTTTGTTCCTCGTTATAATTTCATGAATGACCCTTTAAATAGGAAATAGTTTAGATTCATCCTTAGCGAACGACGACACGAAGAAGAGAGTCACGCTAAGAGTGTAAAATAGCCACATATGTGCGTGTTCAAAATCATGTGCAATGACAAGAATGACATGATCGGGAAACATACAAAAATTGAAATAGGGTTCAGCTAGAAAATAAAAATCTGACGTATAGTAATAGAATAGTTTCAACATTGTACACTGAAGATATATACAATCAAGCAAACTGAACATTTGCTAGCGTAGAAAACTTCTGATGAGCTCCGTGGCTGGAGCGAAACTGGTTAAGTAATGCCAAATAGGGGCCTACACGGCCATTTCTCCTTAAATAAACTCCAAATTTTTGTTAGACCATAGTATCTCACAACATAGTAAAAATTTGTATCAAGACCTATCGGGCTGTCCTGCTACGTAAGCCAGCAACTCCCCATAAGGATGGCAGCAAGACCCTAACAAAACTAACAAACTAAACAGGACATGTAACTGCATGAAACACAGCACATAAAAACACAAACACATCATCTACACCACTTAATGGAAGGTTTTTCTAGTACCTCACTTAAGCACTACGGTGGCTAAACTAAGTGACTTACGGCGCTGGACAAGTGGTGCCCCACCTGCCGTACAACGTTTCGTCATGCTGCTCCACGAAAGCTTCATGGACACAGATGACATAAAAACCAGCACTTGCATTTTTTTGCAAAATTTAACAAAATTTAATAATATTTTTTTTGCAAAATTTAAGAACATTGCAGCATCAGTGCTATCTTCGCCACCGTTTGTTGATTACTGCCAAAATACTTACAATCAATGCTTGTCATATTGGAATACATTGAAGTGTTTTGTCTGGCATATGCAGATAAGTAAGTAAAAGTCACTGAGCACCTTACTATGGACGTTTGATCCACCGTGGATTTGAACGAAATTGATAGGCTGGATTGGTATATGACTCTAATTATATGATATGGGTCGCATCATTGGGAGAATATATAAAAAATACTTAGAAATGCATAAAAATCCATATATTTTCCAAATCTATGAAACTGTTACTATTTTATGTTTATAATATGATATTACTGCGACTCTTCTAATCCCAATACAAATATTTATCTAAGTATTCACTTTCATCTAAATAAGTGGTGAAGAAACAAGCCAATTACTTTTATAATTCTTTATTCAGCTTGATCAAAATCAATTATTGATTCAGGAAAGCAGATGGCGCGTTCATAGTTTCTTGATGGCTGGCTCAAGATAGAAAATATATTATACTGGCGATATGCGCGCAGCTCCCGACAGTGCGGCGGCCATGTATACAGGAACAGTATTAATCCTCGATAGCTTGCCGTCCATGTAGGGTTGGATTTACTCTAATATAAGTATAATATTGTCGCATTTTGATATGCCGTGACTGTATTCGGTCTCTTATTAATATATTATTATTTATTAAGTTTTGGTGTCTATACATTTCTAAAGTATAAATATCGTTTGGTCTCATGTGTTCGGCACAGTACGATCGTGCTATTCTTATATGGTACGAGGCCAAGGTAAAAAGAATTAGATCCTCATATGTTAGTTGTCGGAAATCTGCAAAGTCTGGACTGTTTTCATCTAGAGGTACAAATGCAATTCTTTGTCTATTTGGTTCTGATTGCCACTGAACATATGATTAGGGATGCTCAGATTTCTTTCCACTACTTCTTCACGAGTTATATGGTCCAAACCGAGGTGACGTGGTACAAAATCATCAGCTAAGCATTTTCTGGCCTTTTTAACATTTTTCCAATGTTTTTCTGGACATTTTAAATTGTGTCGTTAGATGCTCATCCGGTTCCCCTGTTCTTATTTTTGTCAAATAAATTTCTAAAATGGTAGTAGGGCGGTCAGATAGGTTGTTACTTAGAGACGGTGTCTCTTCTAAAATAGTTGCAAACTGATTTTTAGATATGCCTGTCCAATAATGTAGTTCGTTATCTTCAATTTCTTCTATATTTTCAAAGTACATATCAGACCTCCGTTCTACTCTTCATTTGTAAAAGTTGATAATATCAAGCAGTTAATTGAATATTGCTTAAGTTTTCATATGTTGTTAAGTTATTAACAAGATCGCCCCAATCATTTCTCATTAAATCATGAAGGCAAACACGAGCAAGTTCTGGTATATATAAACTCCTATTATGCAAAAGATGGAACTGAGCAAAAATTGGCACACGATGTGAAGCCATATTTCTGCAGTTTTGAAATATACAGTGTGTTGCTGTATTTGATGTACGTCTATATCCAGGAAGGATAATAAAACCATGATGTCCTTGGTCTCTTTCTTGATTCGCATGTTTTTGTGCAGGCTGCGAGGGAGAATTTGGTATGGGCTGCGGCTGAGGAGGATGATCCTGTACAGCCAGAAGTGGCATATCGTGTAAGTCCTGGGAACGCACAGTACGATCAAATATTTGCCAGCAAGGATGACATATGATTATTGTGCCGTCGAAACGGATCTAAAAAAAACATACTGTTTACATGCGTATTCTTATTCACAACTTAAAAAGATTTACAATAACTATTATTAGTTGTAAGCAATATTCGTTGGCACTATACATAAAATAACTAAAATGGAGACGCCACCGATGTCATCAGGTGATCAGTCCTTCAACCTCTGGGGATTTAGTTTGGAGTTCCATGCCAAGTCAGGGCCCATCGCATCATTTGGTTAAAACCCCCAAAACTATCCCACCAAACCAACAAAACCAACAATAACGACAGATTTACGAAGGACCCATTACACAAGCAACTTTAATAACCACAGAGCCAGCTATAATATATTTAATCTATTCACAACGGCATATATATATATTCATTATTGCATTTAATTCATATTTAACTATTTAAAGACCACTACAAGTCTTTAAATATACAAACTAAAGGTAAATAAGAAAACGCTCACCTCACGTGGTATTATCTCTCGTAACAATAATTCTACATGGTTCCGGTATCTCACCAGAAACACTGGAGTCAGGGTATATTTTCGGCTAAGTAACACAGATCATGGATATGACACACAACGATTTAGTCCATCCATATCAACAAAAACCACGGATCGAACCAGTTATGACATTTTACGAAAAAGGCCTACTTTACATGTTATTCCTGACCAATAATAGTTTGAATCTAAAAAAATTAAGCTGGAAAGGCTTATTATTTTTCTGGCACAAATAAATAGCCAAGCTGGCTTTTTATTTTTGCCAGAAAAAATAATAAGCCTTTCCAGCTTAGCCTTTTTAGCTTTTTTTTTTTTTTTTTTAAAAACTTAAGTTTTAAAAGCTTTACAGGAATCGAAACGGGTTTCATGAGACATCTTTTGGTATATTCCACTAAATTCCGCGATCATAATTTATCCCAACTGTTTTTGTTTAAAATTTTCAAAATACGAGTTATTTTCGGTCCCTGACAAAAACCCAACCCAAAGCAAATACCGAGTCCAGTAAACACCAACGAGTCGAATAATAGATAAAGAAACTTAGAAAACACGATATGGTACAGATCACCACGCCAGATGGAGAAGGACTGCACAGGGGTGGGTGGAGGCG
The DNA here is from genome assembly GCA_963924295.1 of Dioctria rufipes. Lineage (NCBI taxonomy): Eukaryota > Metazoa > Arthropoda > Insecta > Diptera > Asilidae > Dioctria > Dioctria rufipes. The sequence goes on from OZ002740.1 coordinate 226,134,427, forward strand.
AGGGTGCAGAACCTTACTAATGTGCGAAAGAGAGAGAGCTAGTATTAATTTGTGTACTTAACGTCTGTAAAAGAGAATATGGTATCTAAGTAGTCTTATAACAGAAAAAATATTACTAAGATTAAATATTTTTTAAATATGCAATAACTTTTTTCTCACCAATTTTCAATTATATTACTAATTATCATTAAAAGCTAGTCAAATCTATTTAATTTAAAACTATTTTGAGTGATGTCCACGATTCCAAGCAAAGGGGGTCCGGTTGCGCCCAATAACCTTTGAGTTTATATGAAGGAACGTTGTACAAAACAGAAAAAAGAAAAAAATGCGCAGAAAAACTGTTTGGCGAAAATTTTTAATTATTAATAAAGAGCAAATAAAAGTAGCAGTGGAATTCAAAATCATTTCCAATTCAATCTCAGCACCGAATTCAATGGCAGCACTGGCATTGCCATTGTGCTATGCGCCATATGGTTTTCTTACATTTTGAATTGCCAAGAGCTTCACCTGGTTATTGGCACCGAATCTTGCATTATGGCCGTAAGTGCTCTTCGTACCCCCCCCCCCCCGGTCTTACTTACTCTGGGAGGAAGGCTTTTTCACTTTTCGCATAACATAAACCTATTAATAACTTTTGAATAAAGCATATATGAAAATTTGTATGATTTTATTCCAAGATTTCAACTTTAAGGCATGAATACTGACTCATTTGACCATAAATCGTAACATATTAAATATCGTTCAAAAGTATGGAAGGTAGTTACTCTTTGGAAAAAGTGTACAAGTTTGATCCTGCGATATGCTGGGAAGGACTTATGAGTATACACTTCCTTTGAAAACGAAATATTTTTTATTAATAGGTTTTCAGCAAAACAAATTAATAGTAAAATCCTTAGATAACAGATGTGTAAATCTTGAAATCAAACTGTTAAGAAGAAAAGAGGTAGAACCCTCCAAGTTAGTTGTTTGACTGCTTTTATTAGAACAAGTAAAAAAGCTATAATTAGTCTAATACCAATTAAGCAATTGACGGACGGACAGACGGACATGCAAAAATCAAAATAACTTTTAATATTATGCATGGGTGTCTAATCCATTTTGCTCTACCATCAGTATTTCTGTGTGTTACAAACGGAATGATAAACTTAGTATACCCTATATATTTCATTTAGGGTATAATTACTGTGTGTTATTGATAAGAACAATCCTTCATAAATGTTTTTTTTTTTTTTTAAATTGTGTATTGGAAGAATTCATATACATGAATAGAGGCTGTAGACATTAATTAAGAATTCAATATGATAACTGTGGGTTATAAACACACAAAACAATATGAGCTAAAATTGTAAAAAGACAACTATGTATGTGCGTGAACCCCATATATTGGCAACCTCAAAAGTTTTAATGTTCTGGTAGATGATTGAAAACTATGTTGAAACCACTGACATATATAATATGGACTGACTACGTTCATTGAAATACACTACAGAAAGTGGGCTCACTTCTATATTGCTGACTCTTTCGGTCTAAGCACCATGTACCAACTGAGAGAGAACTGTGAACAACAAATAAATAAGTGGGTTCGTAGAAATAAATGTTTTTAAATTAATTATTTAGGGTTATTACAGATAAAGGCTGTTTTACTAAAGACAATATATTCATTAGATACGCAGAAGAAATTCTAAAGGATTTATTAAAGTCATTTTTGGAGCTACGTGCTCACTTTTTCAACTTCCCGCCAATGATTTTTTCAATGTTGGCACCGACGTAAGAACTCTTTTTGACACAAAAAATTGTGCCTACGTGAAATAGAAAGTTAAGCAGTCCATATTATATATGTCAGTGGTTGAAACCAATAATAATTCTTATGCCCAGTTTCATATACCCCGTTCACATGAAGCGGACTGGAGTGGATTAGCGTACTTCGGAGTGAGATAACTCGCCATGTCAACAATAACCGGACTGGAATTATCTGCACGGGCGTTAATTCAGTATTGGAGTGGAATTAATCGCATGTGAACGCTTAAGTGGATCGAAGTGGATTAACGTTTGGGTAGTGTCAAGTTTGTTTGAGAATATTTGGTTTGTTTTTTAATAAATAATAGAAGAAAAGTTACCCGAAAGATGTTTTTGGGAGCATGAAGAAGTGGAACTATTTATCAAAATTTGCGAACAATCTAATATAATAAATATGATGGATAAAAGAACTGTGCGGCACAGTACTTTAATGAAGGAAGTTTCAGGAAAGTTACAGAAAAGTAGCTATACGAAAACTCCAGGACAGGCTCAAATTAAACTTAAGCAGCTGAAACAAAAGTATTAGAAGTGGAAATTCTAGGCACAAATTCAAATATTTTGAAGCCATGAACAAGCTTTTAGGTCACCGGCCAAAGGCAATTGTAACTGGTGGTGGAATTGATATGTCTTCCTCAACAATACCTTCGATTGTTATTGGTATATTTATTACATCTAAGAATTTAAAATATATAACAGCAAATATTTATTTTAGATGGGGAAATGCAAGACCGGGAGGATCAAAGAAATCGAGATTTTTTATCAGGGTTATACAGGGTGTCCCGTACGTACCTCATTTTCTTTATACCATGGATTCCTTACTGAATTTCGAGAAATAAATTGTATGGGAGGATAGCCGGGAAATACACGGTGTGGGCGGTAGGGGGGTTCTTGTGATTTTGGGTGCTTTTTATCCTAATACCATTTCTTGTTATATACCCTATGAAGGTGATTTGCATCTCAGATGATAGTAAACCCTCTACGGCTTCCAAAAAATGCCACCTCTCTACCCTCTTTCCGTCGGCAGTTATAGGACGTTAAAGTAAAAAAATTGGGAAATTTTGCAATTTCTTTTTCAGTTTTAACGATTTTCCTGCCAAAATGCATGATAACTATACAGTTTTATGACAAGATTTAAAGACCCCGGAATGTTACCTTTAATTTGACTATGCGCATGTACCTACGTAAATGCTACCGTTATTGAGATGTTCCCGTTTTTATGGTGTATAATTTCATTAATTTTGCTAATAATAATAGAAATCGCGCCTAATTTTATACAATTCCACTCAAATTAGCAAAATTCATGAAATTATGCATCATAAAAACGGGAATATCTCAAAAACGGTAGCATTTAGGTAGGTATATGTGCAGGATCAAATGAAAGGTAACACTCGGAGGTCTCGAAATCTTGCCAGAAAATGCTATCCTTGTCTTGCCTTTTATCGGGAAAATTGTTAAAATTGAAAAAGAAATTGCAAAATTTTCCAATTTTTTTACTGTAACGTCCTATAACTGCCGACGGAAAGAGGGTAGAGAGGTGATTGGGCATTTGTTGGAAACCGTAGAGGGTTTACTATCACCTGAGATGCAAGTCACCTTCATAGGATGTATAACAAGAAAGTTACATGGTATTAGGATAAAAAGCACCCCCAATCACAAAACCCCCCCTATCACCCACATCGTGTATTTCCCGGCTCTCCTCCCATACAATTTATTTCTCGAAATTGAGTAAGGAATCCGTTGTATAAAGGAAATGCGGTACGTACGGGACACCCTGAATACTGTTTTCCAACCGCAAAATATGCGCCAGGCATATGCATTTGGCGGACGTTCTTGTACCTCGCGCTACATACCATCAACGTCAGCACAAGCTAGTCGTTCTTATGTTGAAACCGAGGACGATGTGGATTTCAATAATTTTATTGTTTTCGAAGGAACTGAGCACGAAGATTGAAGTCTTTCTTATTTATTTATTGTTTTGGTGCTATAAATTCTATTTAAGCATAGGTTAAGGAAAAGACTGAAAATATAAGTTCCTCATTTTAATATACAATATATAGAATCGTTTTTTATAACTGAAAAATATAAAACTATAGTGCAAATAATTAAAAATAACTGATTTTCCTTAATTCGAAGTTTTTTCCCCAAGTAGGTTTTCAAAATATCCCTGTAATATCTTCCTTCATCTGAAATTTGTTGGTTTACTGTTGAGGAAGGTTGGTGGAGATGCCCTTGGGAAGCGGATGTAGTGCTGGCAGTGATTACATCATATAGTTCTTTCCTACTTTCCACAATATTGTGAAGGATACAACATGTTAGTATTATTTTCGTGGTTTCATACAGTACTTTAGAAATTGTAAAATTACACTTCTTTCCATGATCCGTCTTTCGATATTTACAAAAATAGCTTCAAATGACAGCTGACTTTAAATTGAGAACTGTCAATAGAAAGATGTTTCTCTCGTCGATTTAATCCAGTCCATCGCATGTGAACACTTGGTATTATGCGAATTAGGACTATTCCAGTCCAGTCCAGTCCGCTTCATGTGAACAAGGTAAATGTCTGAGTTTAAACCAAATATTTAGTTTAAACTCAACGAATGGGTTTCACAGTTTGGTTTAAAGCCTGGTTTAAACCGTGCCATCTCTCGGTTTAAACTCATGATAAAAGTATTTGAAACGTATGAGATTTTATTTTGCCAGTAGCTTTGTTTGTTTGTATCAAGAAAATAATTTTATCATGGACTCAGATTTAGACATTTTTAACGATGAAGAAGAATTTTTGAGTAAAATTTAAAACTCTGTCGACGACCGAGAGTAATTAAAAATCGGCCAAATCATTTTAATGAGTGGGACCACGTTGATTTTTATGCTAGATTCCGCTTAAATAAAGGACTTTGTCACTTTGTCTTTGAATCTATACTTGTCCGTTTTCTTGAACTTTACTATATGCACTAGGGAAAGTAGTTCAACTTCATTTCTACTAAAATCTTGCAGCCCTTTTGGATGGTGGCATATTTAAAATTATTCAATATAACTTCATATTTTTTATTTTTTACTTTCTGGTCTATTTACTTTTTCCAATTGACAGATTGATTGATAGAAAAATTGCTTCACAATGACGGCGATAACTAATTTAGTTCAAAATTTAATCAGTAATACCAACGTTACAAAAAGAATGCACTGTGAAACCCGATTTGCTTTAAACTACGTTTAAATTTGAAAGATAGTTTAAACTAAACCTTGGTTTAAGCTCGACTATGAAAATGGCTATTAGTCAATACCAAGATTAATGAGAAATTTTCATCCTTTTCTCTTGATTTTGTCCATTCATTTGTGAATCACGCTGTATATTTAATTACAGGTTATAAATTGTAACGGAAAGAATTTATACGGATATGGTTTTGAATAAATATAATGAAAGAAAACACTTCACCGTATCGGTGGAGCATTTTCAACCATCTGCACCATGCTCCTGATGAAAAAGCAACAGAAAGTCGCGGAGTAGTTAAATCATTATTTATGGATGAAATTTTTCTGGCAAAAATTGTTATGACACCAAAAGCGTTAGCTTGCAAATAGTAAACACAGTTTCAGTACAGCCCAGATGGCTTCGCTGCCATGGCCCACATATCTTTGTTGTAGTATGTAGGCTTAGAACAAGGTTACCCAATAAAGAATTTTTCAATTCAATTCAATTCAAAATTTCAGGAACACATTCCCATGCAGAAAAGAATCAAAACTTTTTCCAATACACTTGGCAATCTCATAAGAATAAAATACCAATTAAAACTCGGAGCAGAGTATACAAAATTGTGTGCAATAAATAACACCAGAAGACCTAAAAAGAGTAAGAACTTTTTGCTGTTTAATCATCGTTTTTTGCCAATATTTCTATATCCAGTATGGGGTAAAAGATCAACTTTAACGGCAATTTAGTAAGAATAAAAATTTTTTTTTCTTGCAAAAGTTAAATGTACCTACCAGTAAAGCAACTTATGATAATATTATTAATTTTGCTAAGCTACATATAAATCATCGAGATAACTAAATACAGCATTTTATAGATAGCGTACAAAAATGTCAACTATGGTAATTAACAACAAAAAAAAGGTATTGTAAATGATGGCTGAAATTGTCGTTGCGTTCATTACAAAAATGCACTGTTATTTGTAACTGCAAAGGAGTTGGCTGCAGCTATTCATAATGATAATTTTTTCCGATAAGAGGAAATTCATTAATTAACGATCTATTTTGATTTAGCGTTTCATGTATTTGAACGTAAAATACTCAACTTCAAAAATCCAATCGACTTTAAAATTTGTTGGATTCATTTAATGCAATAAAATTATTCATAATGTGATTTATACGGTAGTTACGTTCCTGGAAAAATCATACAAAAGTAAAATGAAACACAGAATTCAAATATAAGGATATGTTCAGTTAATCTGTTAGCGAGGTAGTTCAGGGGTCTCCTTGGCCTACACTAACTGGCTGAAAAAGTTGTACCCTTAGGTGCTTCTCATTCGAAAAGAAGATTTATTTAAATTTTGGAAAAGCATATTACTCAGCAAAAAAATTCAAGGCTCCTTTCACAAAAGAAGAAATATATGCCATATGGAATCTATATACTAAGGAATTATGTAGGATTATAAACTAACGTATATTTCTAAATAAAGATACAGTTTTTCAGCTTGACGATATGTTCACTATAACCATGTAAAATAAGATAAAGAATAAGAAAGATTAAGAAAAAAAAGGGGATTAATTCTTTAATTATTATAGACAATTTAATACTTTATACTATTCGAATTTATATTTGAAAACGAAAAACACAAACGTTAATTAACACAGAATGTAATCAAAAAACAATAAAAATTACTATAATCACAAATTAATAATGTTTCTTAAAACAAAAAACAAAAACAAAATTCAGCCTTTACTCTTTTTTGGTAGCTAAGAGAAAATTTATCAACGTTTCTCACAGGTACTGGACTGGCTTCACTAATTGTTTTGTGAGATAATAACTTCGGTTGTAAATATCTCTTTGCTGAAAACAAAAAATATGTATGTACATTGCTGGTGTTATGAAAAAATACACCAAAATTTTTTGTGACGACTTTCAGTTTATTTTCAAAATAATTATACCACTTGATGTACTGTAATAATTGCTTGGGTCTTGTATTATATTTGCTTCGTGTTGCCTCCTATATTCCTGTCGAGAAACTGACATCTTTTTGAGTTTTCAACGCCTTTTTATAATACTTTTTTAGGTCAATGCTTGCTGTGGTTTTTCTAGATTCCACATGCAAAGTGAAACTGTTAATTCACGTTTAATATGTTTTTTACTAATTTTCACATACGAGGTGATTGTAGAACATAAAATTGAAAATTAGTTCGAGTTTTCTCGTTAGCTGCTGAAACACTAGTATGATTTTCCACTTTGTTAATGTAATTTAATGTACTTGTGGGTGATATGAAATCAGTAATCAACATCTGCTTACTTTGGTGGATATTCTTATAAATTTCTTCATATTGACTAAGCCCATTTTTTATTGTTCTTTGAAATTTTAATTCACTTTCCTGTATCGATCCAGAAAAATTTTCAGTTGCATTGTTGTCATTTGTCGGAATTGGCATCTCAGTATTTTGATGTAGTAGGAACTAAATCTACAAGATCCGCATCGAAAATTTCCCCATCCTCACATATGTAATTCTTCAATATTTGGGCTCTATTGCACCAACAACTTATCGGTTATCACTTAGTAACTTATCAAAGTTTAATTTCTGTTGCACCACAGATAAGTTTGAAAAGAACTCATTTGAGTGTGGACAATTGAGAAGTTCTCAGCTCTTCAAATCACTGTTACACAAAACAAAAAGTGAGTATGTGATAAGTGTTCCATTGAATTGTAATATATCAAAAAAAGGATTAAGCAAATAAAAAAAAACTTTATTAATAATATAAAAACAATCCTTTTTATTATTCTAGATTTCAATTAAAATAAATAATTTATATTTTTCATATATGAACGAGCAAAACCTGATTTACTAGAAACTACTACTACTAAATAATCTTATCCAAAACAAATATCAATAACTGCTATGGTTTCTTAAAAGATGTAATAACAAGACTGAAATCTGTATGTTGCGTTTTCACAACTGTCACGTTTTCCATTCATTTCGGTTCAGAAATTGTTAGGCGGAGCAGCATCACAAACGGCGAAATTCAAAAAACTGATTTTCCGAAAATAGTACGGAAGGTAATCTTTGATGCAAGGAGCTGTATAACAGTCTTTAAATCGCAGGAGATTGACATTAAGATTCTTTCTTTTTTACTTTTTGTTTATTACTTTCCTTTTCCGCAATGGCAGCATCTCTTCTTTCTTATAATTTTTTTCTAGAACGGCGGAACAGAAATCACCTGAGATTTCTCATAATCTTTACAGATTGAACATATTGATCCTATTTCGGTTTGAAAAAGGACAAATTAAATTCATTGCAGATAATTCTTCTGTACGTAATTAGATTTACTGATGGTTCATTGTTTTCGTTGCATTATTATTTGTATTAATAGTACATTTTAGTAATATTTAGATTTAGATTACAGATATAGTGACTTTCTACCATGGGAAATCTTTGTATAATATTCTTTTACTTTGCTTCTCATTTCCTCCGGAATTTGTTCGGAGGAGCATGCCGACCTCTTTTATCTCTCTTGCCTTACTGTCCACTTTCATTTTCGCTTTTAAACGTATTTATTATGCCTTACGAGAAAAATTGTTGTGACACTTGAATTCTGTTTTGGTTTTTACTGAATGTACATACATACGAGTACTACATATTTTGCATTTGCTCGTATTTTTCTACTCTCCCTATGAGATCTAGTCTCGAACGTAGGAGGGAGAATTGCCGGTATGAAGGACTACTCAGTCGTTTAGAATTTCAAATATAAAATTTTATTAATACTTCAATATAATTCAATATACCTAACCTAATATCACAAAATTCATTGAAAACCTAAGACTACGACTATAAAATTCAATATAAAAATTCAAATAACAAACGAAAAATAAAAACAAACAAATTAAAAATTCAAATTAAAACTTAATGACGTTTGAATCTGGTTCCTCCGTCGTTCCTTCAGTTCTGCAAAAAGAAAGAGAAAACCAGAATTGATTATCTGCTATCAGAATGATGGAAAAATATTGTTGCTGCTATTGCGTGTGAGCAGCAGGGTAGCAAAACTACTCCTTGCTAGTGCGTGACAGCATAAGGGTACCAAAATGCTCGGAGCTAGTGCTTGACAGAACAAGGGTAGCAAAATACTCGGTGCTATTGCGTGACAGCACAAGGGAAGCAAAATTCTCGGTGCTAGTACGTGGCAGCACAACGGTAGCATATTCATTCATATAATTTATTATGTATTAATGAGTTTTTGTTAATTTTTTAGGTGGAAACATGTATAGGATGCCTGTAGGTAGAACCTGAAGTGGAGGACTTATTGTATTAGATAAGTATATGCGTTGTCTAACCTTAAACACTGATTCTTTGTGGGTTTTGATTTTGCCTTTTTTAAGAGGAAATGAATATATACAGCGACAAGGAAAAGCATCGGGGGAATAAACTACGTCCGTGGACTGAACACTCCCCTTTTCTAGGCCTGCGAGTTTTTGGCTCACTTGAAGATAAATTTAACAATATGAAATCCTTTTTTCTCTCAAATGAGTACTTCGAAAACGATCTATATAATAATTCTCTTTCCGTAATTAAAAATTTTGTAGTGCATTTATATGCGACGATTACACGAGAGATTAGAGCTGACGGACAGTATTAATTTTTCTGTCAATTTTACCTGACTAAAAACCATATTAATGACAGTTTTTTGACTAGTCATTACTGACTTGTCAGAAATCTACTCAGTACTGTCCAGTCAGCAAAAAAGACTTTAGACAGTAGGGGCTAACATGTTCCTGTATCAATGTTAAACGCTATCAGTGTCAGTTTTACTGACTCGTGCAATCCCCGGGAAAGCGACATTTAGAACAATACATATATCTCCCTTGTATTTTTCGTTGCTTATTTTTTGCCTTTCGGATTTTTGTATATTTTGTTTCCAAGAACATGGATTTAATTTCTTCCATCTGCAAGATTCATTCTACCCAAAGCTGCTGACTCAGTCGCTCTATCAGATTAACTAATATTAATCGATGGCGTCGAGTTTTTATCCTTGCAGCAGTCATCGGATCGCAAATCGATATTATCCTCAGTGAAAATGAAGTTGAAATCGACGGAGTCAGAAATAACATTAGTTTCATCATGTCCTAGACATGAATCAGAATCGTAGTCAGATCTTAGCAGTTTTTTATTATTTATTTATATAGTAATTCAAATACTACAAAAAATTCGTGTCTTGTTTGCTTTGTTTAACTGAAGTGAATATCTTCTCACCGTTGTCATTCTGTGGTGTATCAGACGGTGGAACATTTTGTGGTCGTATCAGTACAGTGCAGAACAGTATAATTGCAAGAACAAATTTATCAATCAATAAGGCAAATATTAAAATACATGATTTTTTTTACAAGTTAAAGAATTTTATCCACTCCTATCATTTTTAACCACTTTGCATTTACTCCAAAAAAATATAAATGACACAGAACCCAAATCGCTAAAAAATAGAAGTAAAATTTTCTGTCTGACTAGCAGAATTTGCAGTTTTACTTTACTTTGTTCACGCATGAAACTAAAAATATAAAATAAATAAAGTGCATTAAGTCAGACAAAGTCATTGTAACTGGCACTGTTTACGAGTATATATGCACTTAGGGCCGGTTTCACAGTTCAAGTTCAAACTTAGGATGTGGTTTAAACTCAGTTTATCTCTTCAACACAATTTCATAGTGGTAAGTTAAACTTCGTTTAAAGTTAGTTAAAAAGTTAGTTTAAACCACCAAAATTGAGCGTTTAAACTCAGTTTATATTTAAATGTGAATGAAGTGACATTTCGTGCGTTTCAAAGAGTCTTTACTCATTTTCGTAGGTTCAATTAATTTATTTTATTTTTTTCACTTTCGTAGGTTTAATTAATTAATTTTTTTGTCACAACGATTTGGCCGGCAATATTTTGACGGTAAATGACTCACAATAGATTGCTAGTTCACAATTTTACAGAAAATAGCTTGTTAGTTAACAATTCCATAGTGCTGCCATATTAAAAAAGGTCGAACACTGAGAAACTCATTTTGGTTTAAACTCAGTTTAAACTACGAACGCTGTTTAACTAATTCTGAGTTTAAACTCGAACTGTGAAACCGGCCCTACGTCATTTAATGTATTTTACTTGCAAGAAATGTGTACTTTTGGAATTAATTACAAAACACAAAATTGTCTTACGGTGCAGCATGACACTGTATGACCTTTTGAGTTTTAGCATTAAAAAGAGCACGGGTAACTCTTTAAGCAGTTATTATTAAATCAAAAACCCACTTTCAGTTTTGCCAATTTATCATCACCGAAAACAATTTGACTTTAACTTTAACTTGAGTGTTATGCAGATCGTGTCTTTTTTTATATTTTTGAACCATCGCCTGCTTGCACACATATCTGCAGTAGATGGTGTTCAGTCCTCACATAAAAATGTTGACGTCCCACGATGAATTCCTGCTGTCAGTTTAGAGCAGCAAGCATAATAATAATCCCCCGATGTATTTACAGCTCCGCGCTTAATCTACATAAAAACAAAATATATAAACCCAAAGTATCGTGTTCCTAAGGAAAAGTCAACACAATAATTATCTAATAATAATCCTATAATCTTAGATTTCATCTCAATATAGCACTCTTCAACATCCTGGGCACCATCGTCTCTAAAACACAAACTAAAGAAAGGCTCATAAACAACAAATAAATAAAAAATATTAACAAAACTCTCACAATATTACAGGCACCTCCGTGTATTTTTACTTGTAATGCCATTAAATGACATTACGTCCGCCAGCTGTTTTCGCCTGAAATAAAATTCAAGTAAATGTCGCTAGGGCAACACCAAGAGGCGAAACAGACATACTGGTTTCAGCGGCTATATAAAGCCGACGAAATTCAGTAGATCTCATCTGCTTTAGGAATCATTGAGACCTAAACACTCCCAAAAATCCACATTCTATCCTCTCATATCTCCCCCGCCGCCCACCTACTAACAACTAACTTCAAAAGGAGAACGACATGAGGTACGACAGATAAGGCGCATCAGCTGTAATTAAGAAGACAATAAAATGGAAAGTTAGAAAGTCACAAAGGACACCTGTCAACAAGGGGACAAAGACGACATCAAATCGAACTGAGGGCTAAAGATGAGCCTCAACGAATAAATGAGGACGAATAAAAATAACATCGAGGGAAACTACGAAAACGCAAATTCCAAAACCGCGCAAAACACACTTGACTTGACTTGTAAATGGCACCATTCTTTTGGCAGAGTTGATCTGTATCAGAGCTAATCTGAATTATAAAGAATCGTGTTTCCTACCTTTTCCACAGAAGATAATTCTGGTCAGGGATAACCTGAATTTCCTATATATAGAAGATAATTCTGGTCAGGGATTACCTGAGCTTCCTATCTTTTACACAGATGATAATTCTGATCAGAGATAATCTGAGTGTCCCATTTTTTTCAATAGAAGCATTTTACTACCCTTGTGCCCTCACGCACCAACAAAGGCATTTTGTCCATTAATACCAATTGAAATTTGTTTTGTTGATAGTTGCTTAATTCTGTTCTTCTATTTTTTTCTTTCAGAATATACAACATAAAGGTTGCGGCTGAGGGGTCATCGTTAATTGAATTTTGATTTTGATTTTGAAGTTTTTAGTTTTGAATTGTACAGTAAATTGTAGGTTAGTTTATTTTTGAAGTTTATTGAATTTGTGATAGTAAGTGAAGTAAATTAAAGTGAATTTTTCAATAAAATTTTATATTTGAAAAATCAAAAACGGATTTGTCCTTTGTACCAGCTTCCTCCCTCATGAACGATATTAGATCTCACAGATCGAGTTTGTTGATTTGCTGGTTCTAAGTAGTATAACAGCGGTTAATAAGATTGTTGTAATTTAGAATGCATATAATATATGGGGTATGGTGATTCACACTCCAATTTGAAATTTTAAAATCTCAAAATTAAGTTTAAGTGAACAATTCCTATCTAGATAATTAGAAGCTAAATATTAGGAAAAATATGGTAGAGCAAAGATACTCCAATATTCAAGGTCTTTAGTAGTGAGTATTAATGACTAAGACCTTATAGCTTAACAATACTATTACATATAAATATACATTAAAGTTATGAGGTATAGGACCGTATACCTAACAAGTATTGAAAATAAAGCAACGACTGTTCAAGAATATTGTGATTAATCTTCTGATTCGGTATAAAGTTAGGTTACCTTATACAATAAAGCATTGACTATCATTTGGCCGTGACCAGCTTATAACTATCAATGTTATAGACTAGGTTAACATTAATAGTGAAATAAAGCTATAGGTGTTTAACAGTATTGCATTGAATCTACTGATTCGGTGTAACAATCGGATACTTAAAACAGAATAAAATAAAATAACAAAAACAACATAAATTTACTATCACTAATGGCTGATTTACATTACTCGAACATTGCTAGAAAACAGAGTAAGTATAGTTTCCCCTTATCTTAAAATACTTTAGAACGATAAGGACAAAAGATAATCCAGCAAAATTTTACTGAGTTAAATGTCAAATTCCCCGACGAAGGGGAAATTTTTACTGCCATAATTAGCCATAAAAAGTTCTAGCCAGAAGTATATTTTATGGCAGTAAATTTTGATATTATGGCAGCAAACTCATACATATAACTACAAGCGTGTACGAATATAATTGTTTACACGCACACAAATTAAAAATATTTGAAGAAAGTCACAGCACATCAGCTGGAATGTGTCAAAGTTATCCTGATGGATGCAAGTACTTCATTCAATTAAATATTGCATTAAATTATAGACATCCTATAAAGTGTTCAATTTTCCAAATATATTTTCAGTGAAACAGTGCAGATAGTGAAATAGATAATGGCCTTATTTCAGAAACGTACTTCTTGTATATCCTACTGGCTGGTGTACTAGTCTTAAATAGTACTTGGACAACAATTTTTGGTTGGATCAATTGGCAACGGAAGCGATCTCATACTCCAAGAACACAATCGAAAATGGAAATACAAATAATTAAAACTAACCAAGATATTATGCGACTGAATTCAACTATCTGGATGCTATCTGGAGCATCCTGCTCCTATGAAATTTATGTATGTGCTTTCAGGTGATTGGACTAAAGCGGATCATGACTTAAAGGTAAATATATACATATACTTCTACGCACAAAGTTTCGACATTTTTTAATAAATATTTGCAGGAACTGCAGCCTTTAATTGATGGCAAAAACTCGTCCTACATGATGTGTTCTAATAATCAAGATCTATCAAAGAGCTAATTGGGAAGAGAAATGGATTATATCAAGGTCTCAGGGAAGGAAAGACTTCAAGCAAGTACTAAATGATCCCTGTTATGAGTTTTGGTACTGCAAATTTTTCTCCAGATGGGTTAAAATTAGCAACGTGGTCAAAATATTCTTGAGTAGTTGTGTGGAATGCTTACCCACAGAAACTTTAAGTGACTCTCAATAGAAAAATTGATGGACATTCATAATCATATTTCATTTGTGAACTGGAACCCAGATTTCAAGCACTTGCTATTTGGAGGTCCCGTTGGGCTCCTAGAAAATTATGTGTATGGAGTCTTGCAGAAGATAAGTTGTTTTTTAAATTTCCCCATTCAATGGATGATAATTTAGCATGTTGAGTATTAAAAAAGGACGGGACTCGTTTTGTTACTGATGACACACGGGGCTAAGTTTTTTTTATGCGATCTCAAAGGAACGATATTGGAAAGCAGCGAAGGTTTCCGTGTTAATAGATTAGCGTTAAGATCCGACAATAAAACTGTGCTAGTCGCAGATACTCATCAATAACGAGGGTGTAAATTGCTAAATTTAAATTTCTTTCACTCTAATTTTTATTTTCTAGGTATGCTTTCGAAAATCTTCGATCTGATTTTAAATTATCTCACGAACAACATCAATTATGACGTTCAGCATAAATTCAGCAGATGGTTTGGAACTTCTAAATATTGTAGCTCAAGGATTGCATTTGTGGGGCATCAAAGACAAATGTTTGGTTAGACGTTTCCAGGGAATCTGCCAAGGGAACTTTTTCCATTTATTCTTGTTTTGGTGGTGTGCATGAAAGTTTCGTTGCCAGCAAAAGAGAGGACAACAAAGGCAAATTAAAAAGGAAGATCCATTTCCTGCCCATACAAAGCTTGTAAATTGTGTATCATGGAATCTGGTCTATATTTCCTTGCTACCATGCCCGTCACGGCTAGAATCTGGGGACCAAAAAATATTCAACAAAACCAAGGTTCGGAAACTGGTGAATGTTCATTCTACTCATGGTCTAACAATCGAATAATTTCAAATCAAGTAACGTTGTAAAATAACTTACATTCTAAGTAAAAATCTTATCTAAAATATAAAGTGTATTTATTCTTGAGATGAAATACTTTCTCTACCTACTAAAGTTGTATAATGTGGAAAGAATAGTTTTAAAGCTATTATTAGAAGCTGAAACAAATTCAAGTAGAAGAGACGATTTCGGAGGTTAAGTCCCAGTAGGCTCCAAACTTAGCCCACATCTATTGTTTACCCACATGATTTAAGAAATGGCTCGTAAATCTCAGTCAGTCAAGATTTCAAGACTTTCCTCAATGAGTTTAGTTTGGGTTTCTCACAGTTTTTTTTTCTTTTTCTGCCCGTTATATCATCGAGCCAAGGTTAACCTTACTGGCAGTTGACCTTGGGTACAATAAAAACGAAGGAAGCCTCTGAGCTTGTTCCAAGACGCAGTTCATCCACCTCTCCGTTTCCAAATATATTGCTGTAAAATAACACCCATAGAAACAGGTATATAATCAGACCCATCATTTGGAACGGAAAGCTGTGAAATAAAAATAAATGTTTATTTCTTTAATTCGAAGAGATTATGTGTTTAAATTCCATAAAATATTTTGGAACTAAAATTATTAACTCTTATTACAATCAAGGAAATTGGTGTGTAATTTTTAGAAAGCTGTAAATAAAGAAATAAAATTTATATTTATTTAAGACTGAATTCGAAAACGAAAACTATCTGCTTTTATTAGTTATTGTTTTTTAAATACAACTAAATACATGTGAAATTGTCAAACATATTAACTAGAAATTTCTTCATCCATTAATTTTTCTTCTTTTTTTTCTCTGTACTTATTGCTTATAATTCTTGGTGTCCACCAATAATTTGATTTTGAACATCAGGAAGACACGGTGATTAACGACTGTTTTTCATGGTAAATTTACCTGTACCTTGTGTACTAGACCCAATTGCAAAATGAAAACATATATAATAACAATAAAATCTGAAATACTGTGTATGGCTATGTACAGTAATTACCTTAATTCCCCTGCATATCCAAACATATTGTTAAGCGGAACTTCACCATAAATAGTCGCTATACCCAACGCTTGTTTGCGTGGCGCATATTCCGACGTTTGTAATAAATAAACTTTGAATTTGAATTTGAATAGTGAACTATTTTTGACGTCTGACTATGTTTGCAATTGACAATTTGATGAAATGGCACAAGCGACACTTCGCTATAAAAGAGTGGGAAATAATATTTTGACAGTCGATCACCTCTTCCTTTTCTTCTAATAGTGCAAAGTAATATGCCCTCTCACTCACTTTGTCAGTAAAATCGCATGTTCGAGTAATGTAAATCAGCCATTAGCCTTATAGCTTAAAACTAACACTGTTATAAAATAGGCAGTGTGTACACCCAATTATTATAGACGGGGCTGGCGCTGACTAGCAACCATTATTGCTGCGTCTCCAAATGCTTGACCTAAGGCCGAGTACCCTTGTGAGACTAGAATTTGAAACCTGGCTACACATCTATTTTTAATTCCGGAATTCGGATCTCAAGACATTGTGAGCCGTAGATGTGGATGACTCTAGCAAGAGTCCATATGGTTGAAAATGGGAGATTGATGGGTTGAGTAGTGGGAAGATGTGACTAGTTGGTTTGGTATAGGCTGAAGATGAGACATAGGTTAGTCTATTAGTGTGGAGAAATACTCCAGTGCCAGAGTTTTAAAGATTTCTACTGCTGTCGCTCCACTTACTAGTGTAGGCAGCCTATTCCATACAGTGGTTCCCTGGCCATAGATGCTACGGGATCCAAAGTGATTGTGGGTGCCCGTGCGTGGTTGTGTGATTCGTGCAGCATTCATATTACTCCAGTTAAACTTGGCATTTACGTATCTAGGAAGCAGCTTCAGTTTTGATCTCATAATGAAGGTAACCGCTCTTATTGAGTAGAGTTCGGGCAGAGGGCATGGGAAGAATAGCTGCATGAACGAAGAGATATGATCATATCGCCTGAGTCCATAAACGAATCTAACGCAGGCCTTTAGGGTACGCAAGATTTTGTCCATCATGCCACTTGACAATGGAAAGGTTACTATGTCAGCATAGAAGAAGTGCGGAACAATTAGGGTTTTGACCAGTATCAGATGGATATTAGGAGGGAGTTTGTGAGACACTGCGTATAAAGAGCGGAGCCCACCATAGATACGTGCACAGATCTGTTTAACCAGTGGACTAGAAAGAAAGAGGTTGAGCTCATCCGGGTCGACATCCATTGGACAAGGAGCTTGAGAATCAAGCCCAAGTTCCTTAATCTTAACCCAGTCCACCCCATTTTCAAAGTTGCGCCTAGAAAGCTCCTTAGTTTGGAACGGATGAGGTAGTCCGCCTTCCTGCTGATTCTGCTGTATCCGAAATGGTTGGGTGGTGTTTGTCTCTTTTCCAGCCTGAGTAAGCGATTTCTCTAAGCTGACATTGAAGAATTATATCAGGGCAGTTGAAAATTCTTTCATCAGAAGATTTAATGGAAATAGTTTTTATTGGGACATGTGAGTGGAAGAGATTACTCAGGGTATTGGTAACGAAGGAGGCAGCCAGTTCAGGGCCCGGCGTGCTATGAATAACAGACCAGTCCATGGCAGACACTTCACTTCTGAGAGCATCATGCTGCATGGCCATGAAGTTGCGGAAACTTATTTGTCTAGAGGGGGCCGGGCATCCCAGATCAAAGCTAGCGGAGACCACATCGTGATCCGATATACCAGGACACTGTCCCGAGAGGATAGGTCTGAAATTCGGAGCGACGACTAGGAGTCGTAGAGGACGCACCATGCCGGGTGGGTTCATGATTCAATAGTGTCAGATCCCGCTCTGCAAAGGCATCACTGAGTGATATACTCAGGTTGGATGATACACCAACATCAATATTGAAATCACCGCCAGCACCATTCGAGGGCCACTACCCGACACAAGGTCGATAAAGTCCACCAGTAGTTCCAATCCATGGTCCACGAATGTGACTCGTCTTCTGTATGCCACTGCCAGTGCAGTTGGTTCTAGCAGATCTTCCCCACCATCACTCCAGCTACAATCCGTAAAAGAGTGCAAAACTTTAGACTGTAAGGTGTTCGCCGGATATATCGCTACTCCCACTCCCCTACCCACTTCCCTACCGTGTCTATGCAATTTGAATCCTGGGATCTCCAGCATCTTGGAACAGTTATGCTTCTTGGTCCATGTCTCACAGACCAGCAACACGCTTGCGATAACATTGATTGCAATTTGTTTAATTTCCGGGAGATTTTTGATCGTCGATCGGGCAGAGTACCAGAGGTCATAGACAAGTATTCGAATTTCGTATTAACCATTGTCTTATATACAAACTCACACGGAACGGGGACTGGAAGCTTATTTCGTGTTATGCAATATTTCGTGTAATCCGATTTCTTGTTAAGTAAACTCTACTGTATGTTTCGGTTTATTATAACAACCTATAGGTATAAAAAAAAGTATGTATAATCTTTGGTGTGTTTTTATATATTCATTGTTCTGCAAATATGACTTCAGCAACACGTGATTCTTCAGAATTTGTCAAGACATTTACTAGAAAAGCATTGCATGATATCCTCAATGAATTTAAAGGAAAAAAACTGGATGACAAATTTTCGTTAATGGAAAAATGCCCAGATAATGAGAAAGGTGTTATAAGTCGTGCTTAAGGCTTTTCAAGAGCGAATTTAAAAAGAAATGGACAGCTGCTAGTTACAAAGAGGAACGTTTCTTAAAAAACAATGAAATGGATCACAGCATCAATTGAACTGCACAACTGTACAACCTATAGAGAAACCAGGCCGACCAACTAAAATATTTGAAGAGTTAAGTGACCGCAGCAAGCGTCGAAAAACAAAAGAAGTACGAGAACAGATAACTGTAGAGGAGTTGACATATGCAGCAGGAGTGAGTCAGCGCACTTCAGGAAATAGCAATGCATCAAAAATAATAAAAGAGATTGCCAGCATATCAACTAGAGCTACGGAAATTCGCAAAAGTATCACTTCCGCTCAAAGACAAGCACTTGTTAAAAAATATACACCTCAAGAGGCACTCTCAATATTTGTAGGATGACGAACAGTTTGTCTGATTAAGGATAATTTAAGTTATCTTATCATGTTTATATATATTTTTTAAATAAACTCCGAATTACGATCAAATTTTATTTTACTACATACAAAAAAAAACGTAATAAACATTTTTTTAGGCCTTATTATAAAAATTCTGATCAAATATTTTATTTAAAATAATTTTTACCGGTTTTTTTAACAAATACTCCTATGTGCAGCGTAGCAGTGAAGGGAACTCGGCCAGAATCAGCTTCGCCACTACTTGGTCGACTGATGACGTATACTTGCCTATTCCGGGTCGCAACCTTCAGCAAGACTGCCTTCCTCGTGAGTGTCAAGGCCTTGTGAAGGAGTGACAAGACCTTCGAATCAAGACCCTCGTTGATGTATATCCGAGCCGCTATGCTACCAGGGAAAATATCAACAAGTGTAGGGAGCTTGGTCTTGAGCCGCTGCAAATATGCACGAAAGAAGAGTGTGAGAGCTGGTCTCAAACAATAAGAGAAAGGTGCCGGTTGTTAAATAGATAACTCAGCGTTTTTCTACTTCAAATATGAAATTTTATTTCATAATTCATATACTTAACCTAATATCACAAAAATCACGAAATTCAAAAGAGCTTAAAAACTAGAAATTCAAATTCACAATTCAGTATGTATAAAAAAAAAAATAGTCCAAATAACGTGGTCCGTCTCTTTATTTCTGAAAAGAAGAAGACCGGAATTATTTTCTGTCACCGTATAAACGACTAGAATAAAAATAATAATGCTGCTACTGCGTGTGGGGCTAGGGCAGTAAAAATGATGCACAGAAGAACTTTCTGCGAATCTGTTGGATGGTAGCGGCCCTGTCAGACAGAAAAACTGAATAAGCAGCAAAAAAGGGTGCAGCAGCGTGCTGCAACGTGTGGTGCAGAACAGATGTCGGCCTTTTATAGCCGCCGCATCCAGTTATGAGCTCTCGCCTCTCGGTGTTGCCCTAGCGACGTTTGTTGAATTTGATGACTGAGGCGAATTCAAATGGTTTGACGTAATGTCATTATGTGACATTACAAAATGTAAATATACGAGATGGTGGTTTTGTAAAAATTTTGTTATGAATAATAATATTTTTACATATTTCAGCTGTTAATCTTTATTTTTGGAATGTTAGGACATCGCTGGATGAACGGAAGGAAGTTCCCAACTATTAGATAAGTGTAGTTTTTTTTAATTTCATTTAGACTTTTGTTCTTTGTGATTTTATTTCTTTTTAGGAGGTGTTGTTTCGTCGATGGAATTATTTGGGGCGTATTTCCGACGGTGGACATCCTCCCGCCTAAAAAAAAAATAAAAATCATGATAAAATAAATAAAATTACTTACAGATTTTTGAATGAAGAAGTGCAGTTTATTTCCCTTTTTTTCATTTTTAAGGTTATGCCGCCAGGAAGAGGACATCTACAGAACATTTTTGCCTCTCGGATCATATTCTACGGTATTGTAGTTGACTGTAAGATTTGCATGACATCTGGGGTTGACCGTATTGCATGTTTTAAATCTGCAGGAATTCCAATGGTCGTGATCTCGTTAGATGTTTGTTTAACTGACGTGGTTGGTGTTACTTCGATTATGTTTGATGTAGCTGGCTCGAGTTTGGCGCCTTTAGCTGTCTTTGCGCTTGGTAGATGCTTTGTAGATGTTTTCCTTGCTGGGCCTGGTACTACTTTGTGTAAATCTCCAGGTAGACTCGGCAGTGTAGTGTTTGAATTTTGCTTGGGGTGCTTTGCCTTATTGTTCTTGCAGTTGAGATGTGGTTGTGAGATTGTTGTTGTTGTTTGCACGGAATCCCTAACCTTTGGATGAGATTTCTTTGGCTTGTTGGGGTGGTCAACTGCGTTGGGTCCTTTGTTGAGTATTTTAGCTGGTAAATCGTTAGCCGGCGCTGCTCTTTTTATATCAGCAACTGGTTTGCAGTACAAATCCAAGGGTGAGCTGGTTTGTTTTGCAGCAGGTAGTTGTATGATACAACGTGGCTGCATAGGTGGTTGCGTGAAGCAACGTGGCTGGGTTGAAACGCGGACCCCTGATTGGTGATTCTGTGACCTTGGTCGAAATTTTAAATTGTCGTTTCCTTTCGTTGTACATTGTAATCCTTTTACAATGGGCGATGCTACCCTAGCTTCGAATGGCCTAAAAATGTTTTTCACAGGCAAGATTTCTTGTGGTGGTGGTCGTATAACGACCGATTTCATACCTTGTCCTTTGGTAGGAGTTGAAGGGAGTGGGCTGATAGGCGTGATAGGCTTAGGAGGTGCCAGGAGTTCCGGAGGAGTAGGTGCAAGACCTATGTCCACAGAATCTAGTGATGCTGAATTGAATATTTCAAGCAATTCTTCCATAGCACTCAATAAAGAAAAATAAAAATTATAAAAAAAACTGAGAAAATTAACGAGTTTTAAGAACCATTTTGGCGGGTTCTGAATTCGTTTATATTCAAATATAACGGGTATTCTGAGTTTTGGTACTGCCAGAGAGCAGTGGATTTTGGCGGGGGTATTTGAGGTTTGTCAGGAGATGTTGGTGAGAGGGAGAGGGCACATTTTTGAGACAGGACGGGTGAGAATGTTTTTTGCAGTTTTAATAGTGACTGGTCTGACTAAGTTATTATGGCCAGTATGAATTTCAATTATTCGACCTAATGGCCATTTTCCTATTGCGATTAGGTCTTCTTTTATCAAGACGAGAGTTTCGATTTTTAAATTTTCCTTTTCAGTCTGCCATTTATGTCGTTGGTGCAATGTGTTCAGGTAGTCTCTTGACCATTGCTTCCAAAAATTGTGGGAGAGGGATTGGATGTGCTGCCATCATTTGAGAGGATGTTGTAGTGGATTAAGTGGGGAGGTTCTACTATGGTGAGATTGTGTCGACCAGTAAGGAAGTGTCCGGGGGTGAGAATATTGTAGTCTGTTGGGTCATTGGACAGGGGAGGGAGAGGTCTGGCATTTAAACATGCCTCAATTTGAAATAAATTATATATAGTTCTTCGTAAGTGAGTTTTGCATCCTTGATTGCTTTATAGAGATGACGTTTGGTGGATTTTGCACCAGATTCCCATAAGCCTTCAAAGTGAGGTGCTGCAGGAGAGTTGAAGTGCCAAGTTATACCTTGGTTGGAAAATTCTTTGGCCAAATTGACTTCGATTGCTCTCATTGATTTCTCTAAATTTGATTGTAAAATTCGATTCGCTCCTACAAAATTTGTTCCTTGATCCGAGTAGATGTGTGAGCAAAGACCTCTCCGTGCAAAAAGTGCGCATGCTGGGTGATAGCTACGTGTGCGTTAGTCCCATATAAATATACTGTACCATGTGATCGAGGTATAAATATGGCTCACAGCTGACAATCACAGTGTTCGAGCTTGAGGGCAGCTAGGAAAGCTGGTGTTGACAAGTCAGAGACGAGCTCTATGTGTATGGCCTTGGTGGCCAAGCAAACGAATAGACAGATATAAGCTTTCGTTAATTTCGCTCCTCTAAGTGTTGATGTTTTCATAACAGGCGGGCCTGCGTAGTCTACCCCAGTGCGTTTGAAGGGTTAAGATATATTGACTCTTGCTGAGGGCAGAGAACTCATTAATTGAGAGCTGGGCTTCGCATTGAATCGAAAACAGTCAACACATTTATGGATGCGATGTCTAATCGTATTGCGGGCGTTTATTAACCAGTAGTGGTTTCTTATAGTACTCAATATGATTTGAGTGCCTCCGTGTAATGTATAATGATGTATATGATCAATTAGAATGTTAGTTAGGTGATGGTTATTGGGAAGAATTATAGGATGTTGTTGGTCGTAACTTAGTTGAGACTTTGTGAGACGACCTCCAACTCGTAGGATGTTTTCGGAGTCGAGCATGTGATTAAGTGACAGAATTCGACTCTTTTTAGGAAGGGGCAATTTTTTCTGCAGTTGGCTGATTTCGGTGAGAAAGGAGATATTCTGGAGAAGTTTTATCAGGCATAATTCTGCCCTTTTTCACTCGGATACTGATAAATATTGTGTAGTGGACTGTATTTTGCGCATGGTGTTTATAAACCTGAGACAGTATGCAGTTATTCTTATGGTTTTTTGAAATGAAGAATATTTATTTAGTACAGGTATTTGTTCATCGACAGTAGTAGTGAGAACTTTTGGTTTTTTATATTCTAGTTGCGTATGTACATCCAAAGATTGTTGAGGCCAGATTCCTCATCATGATGCTGCCAGTCTGGGCCATTCCACCACCACTAGAGTGTTTGGCAGAATGCCTCTTGACTGTACATCTGCAGGATTGGATTTGGAGGGGACGTCACTCCAAGTAGCTTGTGGTATGTTCTCATGTATTTCCGAGATGCGATTGGCCACGAACTTTTCCAAGTTGATGGATTTTTTCGCAGCCAAGCTAGAACTATGTTAGAGTCTGTCCATGCTATAACCTTAACTTTTTCTAGTTCTAAATCGTTGACAACTTGTTTAATAAACCGGGAGAGTAGAACAGCACCATATAACTTTAGTCGAGGTAGTGAGACTGGTTTGATGGGAACTACTTTAGTTTTTGCTGTCACGATTTGTACTCTGGAGTTTTCATTAGGATGTATTTTTAGATACAGAACTGCTGAGTAAGCATTATTTGAGGCATCGCAAAACCCATGTAGTTCCATCTCACTTTTGTTAGGCTGGTAGCCTAGTCAACGTGGAATCTGAATGTCCTGAATAGTATGAAGCTTGTCTGAAATGATTTATTTATTTATTTCAATTAATTGCTATTTACATAGTACTTAACCTAAGCCTATGTTAATTTACAATTAATGTTTGGGCCCACGGCTACAAGGCCATCTGGGCAGTTGTCTGAAATGATTCCACTCTTTTAAAATTTCTGTAGGTACAGGGTCATCCCAGTCACATTTGGAGAGCTAGAGTTTCTGAATTATGATTTTGGCTGTAATTATGCATGGAGCTAACCAGCCTAGTGGATCGAACAGAGATGATACTTCTGATAGTATTATACGTTTGGTGTAAGTGGGTTTTGGCTCGGGGACATTGACTTTAAAAGAGAAAAGGTATGTTGTTGGATACCAACGTATTCCGAGAGTTTTTATAGATTCGTTATCAGAGAATTCCAAGTTTGTTTTTAATTCTCGATGATCCAATGGTATATGTTTGAGAAGATCATTATGGTTGAATGTTCCCTTTGCTAAGGCCTCGATAAGTTCACATTGCAGTTGTAGTGCTTCACTGAGGGTATGGGCTCTTGAGACTAAGTCATCCACATAGAATTATCTCATGATGCTCTTAGCTGCAAGGGAATAATTAGTCGCTTCATCTTGTGCTAACTGCTGACACATTTTGATGGCAAGATATGACGATGGTGTTGTTCGAAATGTGACCGTAGTCAAGGCATAATCTTTCAACTCTTCATTTGGATCATTTCTTCCAATTATTCTCTGGAAATTTTGGTGTTGAGGTGCCATCTGGATCATTCCGTACATTTTACCTATATCTGATGTAAAAGAGAACTTGTACAGACGCCATCTTAGTAAGGTAGTCCAAAGTGTTGGTTGGATTGTAGGTCCAACTAGCAGTTGCTCATTTAATGATTTGCCATTTGACGTACGCTCTGAGGCATTGAAAACAATTCGAGGTTTTGTGGTAGAACTCTCCTTGAGCACAGCATGGTGTGGTAGATAGTAGAAAGGAACGTTTTCTTATGTTTTATTTTCTACTAGTGTAGGTGGGATAGACTTCATGTGGCCAAGCTGAGCGTATTCATCTATGCAATCTTTGTACAATTTGCCCATTGCTGGGTCGTCTAACAATTTTTTCTCTAATTGTAGGAATTGTCGGACAGCCATATTCCTAGATTGTCCAAGCTGCGGTGCATCTTGGTTCTTAAATGGTAAATGAACCTCGTATTTTCCAGAGGGTAGACGTTTTGTCGTATCTTTATACAACGTTTCACACAGTTGATCTTCGTGTGACAATGTTGGTCGGATGGTGCATTCTTCGAGCTCCCAAAATTTTCTCAACTGATTATCCCACGCAGTATTTATTGCAGTGTGGGTGGATAATACAGTTGTAGTTGCGCTCGTTGTTTCTGGTACTGCTCCAAACAGAATCCAACCTAATTCTGTATTTTGGGCTGTTTGAGAATTGCCGGGTCCTCTTTTTATTCCATTTTTAATAATGGCGGCGCAGATGTCAGCTCCGGGCAGAACATCGATTTCTCCTGGAATTGAGAAGGTGGGGTCTGCTAAAGTGAGATTGGTGATGTGTTTCCAGTTTGACACTGCAATAGTCTGGGCTGGCAAATATTCGGTAATTTTTTTGATAATGAGCATGTTGCTCTCTATTTGGAATTTGGTATATAATAAGTTAATTGTGACAGTTGCTTGTTTTACTGCGGTATTAGTGGGAGTTGTGCTAAGCACAATAAGTTGATGGGTGGTCAGAGATCCTTTAAGCTGTAATCGCTTAAGGGCTCTTTCGGTCATAATGGAAACTTGTGACCCAGAATCTATGAATGCTCAGAATGTCATTGTGATTCCGGATGGTGCTATGATATTAATCAGGTCTGTAGAAAGAAGTGCCCTTTTCAAGTTTAAGGTTAGATAATTTTGGACTTGCAGTTCATTATTTCTATCGGCGGGTGAGCATTGCTTTGCTTCCATATTGGAATCTTGGGAGATCTGAATAGGTGACTATGTAACCGAATGATTTTGCTCGTAATGAAGTAATTAGTTATGATTTTTCTTGCAATGATAACACTTCTTACTGCTAGTGCAATTTGAGGTTGGTTGGGTGATACGCAGTTTTTGCATAAATGTTTATTCGAAACTACTTCATGTCGTTCTCGCGTGGTCAGAGTTCTAAAGGTTGGACAGTGAAATATGATATGGTTACCTTTGCAATGACTGCAAGAGGTTTTTGTTGTAGGGGGGTGTACTCGGGTTGAACTCTTAGTATTGTTCAAGAATCCATACATTGGTTTAGATGAGGATGATTTTCTTTGCATCGTGTTCGAAAATGTATTTTTATTTCCTATCATTTCCAGAGTTCGGAAGCGAGACTCTAGGAATTTTTTTAGTGTGTTTAATTCTGGTAAATCAGTGCTGCTATGTAAGCTCTGTTCCCATAATCGATGCGTATCTGGGTGTAATTTTTGTACAGTCAAATATATAATTATTGGGTCCCAATTGCTTGTTTCTACATCGAAATTGTGTAATGTTAATAGTGCTTCTGTTATGTTGTCTAGTAGTCTTTTGATACTTTCGGCGGTATCATGATTTGTGGATGGGAGAGACAATAGTTATCCAGCTTTGAAGGATCAATGTGAGAGCTGGTCTCAAACAATAAAGGAAAGGTGCCGGTTGTTAAATAGATAACTCAGCGTTTTTCTACTTCAAATATGAAATTTTATTTCATAATTCATATACTTAACCTAATATCACAAAAATCACGAAATTCAAAAGAGCTTAAAAACTAGAAATGCAAATTCACAAGTCAGTATATATAAAAAAAAATTCAAAAACAAAAAGTCCAAATAACGTGGTCCGTCTATTTATTTCTGAAAAGAAGAAGAAGACCGGAATTATTTTCTGTTACCTTATAAACGACTAGAATAAAAATAATAATGCTTCTACTGCATGTGGGCACTAGGGCAGTAAAAATGACGCACAGAAGAACTTTCTGCGAATCTGTTGGATGGCCCTGTCAGACAGAAAAAATGAATAAGCAGCAAAAAGGGTGCAGCAGCGTGCTGCAAGGTGTGGTGCAGAACAGATGTACCACTATAAGAGTTTGGCAGAACTATTCTCCTGCTTAGGTGTTGGAATGCGGATGATAGGAATTTTCAGATTAAACTCTGAACAGAATTATACTTCTGTAGTAAGGATAGGAATAACTTCAGGTTAAACTCTGACCAGAATTATACTTCTGTAGTAAAGATGGGAATGATTTCAGATTAAACTCTGAACAGAATTATACTTCTGTAATAAGGATAGGAATAATTTCAGATTAAACTCTGACCAGAATTATACTTCTATAATAAGTTTAGGAATAATTTCAGATCAAACTCTGACCAGAATTATACTTCTGCATGGAGGATGGGAACACGATTCTATTCAGATTAGACTCTGAATCAGAAGAACTCTGAGGAAAGAATGGTGCCATCTATTGCAACTCGTCGGCCTTTTATAGCCGCCGCATCCAGTTATGAGCTCTCGCCTCTCGGTGTTGCCCTAGCGACGTTTGTTGAATTTGATGACTGAGGCGAATTCAAATGGTTTGACGTAATGTCATTATGTGACATTACAAAATGTAAATATACGAGATGGTGGTATACTTTTGAGGTAAGTTAAAAGTTTTGTAAAAATTTTGTTATGAATAATAATATTTTTACATATTTCAGCTGTTAATCTTTATTTTTGGAATGTTAGAACATCGCTGGATGAACGGGAGGAAGTTCCCAACTATTAGATAAGTGTAGTTTTTGTTAATTTCATTTAGACTTTGGTTCTTTGTGATTTTATTTCTTTTTAGGAGGTGTTGTTTCGTCGATGGAATTATTTGGGGCGTATTTCCGACGGTGGACTGAACAAAGAGATTGCAGCAGTCTGCATCAATAAATTTCAGAAATGTTACAAAAATGTTACAAAAATTGAGTTTGAAAAAGATGGCGACTGGTGTGTGAGGCCAGATCAAAGTCCTTGGTTCTTCGACAATATACACTAATCAGGTTAGAATGACTAGAATTTGCATAATTCCAGTATTGAATAATCGTTATATTAATTAAATTGGATAAAGTACTCATAATTACTATATATTTAACTCTTTTCTATAAAACTTCACGGAGCTCTGCGATTACACGACTTGACAGATTGACAGCTCACATTAGAACTGAAACATAAAAGATATGACTTTGATGTTTACGATTTTTGAAAGGTTTGCTTATATGGCGTTCAAACTGCTCCGAAATTACGTAATTTTGAATTATTTTCTGAAAACTCCTTCGAAATCACGTAATTTCCCATACATTAGCGTAATTT
Organism: Dioctria rufipes; assembly: GCA_963924295.1. Lineage (NCBI taxonomy): Eukaryota > Metazoa > Arthropoda > Insecta > Diptera > Asilidae > Dioctria > Dioctria rufipes. Next base: position 226,162,943 of record OZ002740.1, read on the forward strand.
AAAAATCACGTAATTTCGAAGTAATTTGGATGAAATTACATGCAAAATCGTGTGATAATTATTGAACGCACTCATTCAGCGGCATTCAGCATATCATTCTCATTGCATTGACAGCTTCATTTGTACACAAAGCTAGAAAGGAGAAGGTGAAAATGAAATATTAAAAAGGGAATATATATAAAAAAAATATGGTCTGTAGCTGAGGGGGTAGTTTTAGTGGAATTATGTGTTGAAAATATTGATAAATTAAGGGGTTTAAGAAAAACTAGCCACGTATTTCTAGAAATTCAAATGGCGATGAAGCACAGCGGCAGTTTCTATACTACAGAAGAAATTAGCATTAAGATTCATAATTTATTCAGCAGATACACGTAAGATCAAATGAGTCTTAATTTAATACATCTTATATCAAATAATAATCCCAATTTGCTTTTGTTCTTACGATAGAAAAAGGAAAGATAGGTTCAATAGGAGGTTATTCGTCTCACGATGCCATACTGGGGAAATTCAAGGAAAAAAATGTGGAGTCAATAGTAGAGGAGAGTATTATAGAAGGTAACAAATTAGAACCTCTTTCCTACATAAACTATTAAATATTTATTTTTGTTTTATATTACAATAAATAGCTGTCTTGAAATCCTTTCTGGAAAGGAAGATCATTTCCATCAGCATGCGTCCTCATCGCTGTCAGCTTTTGAATCGTCCCCATTGTAACCGCAAGCCCAAGTGGATAGATAATTCAACATTATCATCACCAGTTGTATCACCAGAAGAAAAGACTGCAAGAAGAAAAAAAAATGAAAATATCCAAATAGAATTCAAAAAAGTAAATAAAAATATTCAAAAAGAATTTGAGGAAGTGAACAACGTGGACGAAAAGTTAATTGTTATAGAAGAAAAAATGAATGAACTATTGTAGGAGTTTGTAAACGATTCGAAAGAATTACAAAGAGTGGCAATACATTTTTTAAGCTCAAAGTAGTACATATGCGATTTTTTTTTAGTTGGTTTACGGACATATTTTAAAAATTATGTGCTTATTTTTCTTATCTATAAGTACTGACTAATTACATTCCGAATATTTGCCGCAGAAGCATCGTTGTCAGTGACGATGGTATTGTATTGCGGTTGTCGATTACTTTGATGTTCTTCCTGTTCTCTGACATGAATCAGCCATTTATGATTAATGCGCTCACTGTGCTCATTAAGGAAGTTATGTAATGCACAACAGCAGTTAATTATTTGAGAAGTGCTCTGAAAATTATTATGAAAGACATTTCCGAGCCTCTTAAATCGTGCCTTTAAATGTCCAAAGGCATTCTCCACTACCCTCCGGCTTCTAGACAATATACAGTTGAAGTTTTTCTCACTGTATTAAACGGAAATGATTTCATTATGATCTCTGAGAATCGAAAAGCAGGGTCCTCGATTATAATTATGCGCACATTCATTCTAGATATTTCTTTTGCCATATACTATTTTCAATATTAATAAAAGTATTAAGTTGAATGAAATTCTCACCGGTACTAAACTAAGGCCAGTAACATCCTTTGTAATTCAAGTAGTCCACCGCGTCTTTCGCAAGGGGTTTTATTTCAATATAGCAACAATCTAAAGAAGAAAAAAATGTAAATAAGGAAATTTTAAACGAAAACTTTTTCAGTTTGCCTAGTGCTCCCAGACATTTCGGGAATACTAATCTTTTATCACTTCTTCTTTGAGTGGATAGCAATTTAAATATTCAGGCTGCAATATTTTTCACGCTTCTTGACTTTCCGACACCAAAATGATTTGCGACACTCCCATACGGTGCCGATGATTTCTAATGCGTATAGAGTAATCGCAATTCTTTTTTCTAAATGTATTGCCTTTCGAAATTTTTCAATATTTTTCAATCTGTTGCATAAAATATGAAAACCTTTCTCTAAAAAACTTTTCGTCACTTCTTGGCACTTCTTTCTACCAGAAGCAGCCCTCTCGAGACTGAAAATTGCGTTAAAGATTATTTTTTAAATATGTTTACATTTTTGAACACATTAAACTTCATCCAGTCTTTCCTGCATACTTTTTGTTTTGAATTTGCATTTAATAAAATAGCGCTCTGTCGTTGCAAATTTAAAATCCTTTGAATATGCTGTCGTCGCTTTCTTTGATAATAATCTCTTTTATTATAAAGGATATTATTTATAATGTTTATTTTTTTTCCAATGTCTATTTCATGGAGTAATATTGTATTTAACTTATTTTCCTCCATTTTTCTCACTATTTTTTTTTTTTCTAAATAAAAATTTTGACTGACACATTCACTTCACTAAAATTTTACATTTGGTACTTTATATATATTATTATGACAGTTGAAATTATCTCAGTAGCAGTGTGAACACGCTCGCATGATTTCAAAACTACCTCAAGTGACGTGATTTCGGTGCAGGTTGAACATGGTATTAGTAGCTTTAATCGAGATTTTGAAAGGGTGCATTTATAAAGTGATACTCCTTTAATTTATAAGAAGTGGCATAATGAAAAACAATCAAAATAAAACAAAAAAATATTCTGTTTTCTTTTCATTTAAAAAGCATGTGAAATGTTAACCGTTGGGTGCCGTGCTCTAAGACGAGAGCACCTAACGTTTCGAATTGATGTTTAATATGAAATCAAATAAAAACCAAATGTTCAAATAGCTTTTTATTTAGATTACTAATGATTTTCCAGAGATTTCTTCACTATTCTAACTGGCACTTTAGAAATAATTTTTACACAAAATTTATTACAATTTATTACATAATATTCATTAGATCAAAATTAGAGAAAAATCTTAGTTGAAAAAAACTCCCGAACTTCTCGCGAGGCGATTTTGAAACAAACTCCCCGAAGGTCGGCGATATTGCACCCAGGTACCGATCACAAAACTTCCAAAAGCTTTTCTTATTCTTTTTATTACTTTCCCACGACGTGAAGAATCGTACGTGGGAAAGAACAAAAGTTTAGACGCAGTGCATATGCATGAAATCTGATATGCACTGTGTCTTGTAAAAATAATATTTTTAAACGACCGACGGGTATAATTGTACGTATGTATAGTACATGCGATTAAGTTTTAGGAATTTAACGGAAAAGCTGTATGTAGGTATGTACATGGTACTGCATGTAGGTAAGTATACATGCCGTGTGAACGGAATGTACGACTGATAACAAAATGCAATTTATGCTAAATTGCATTTTGTTGCAGTACGTAAATGCATTTTTAAATGCAAATGAAATTTAAATTGAATTGAAAATAAAATATTCTTGAATTTTCAGGGTCAAATTGTAGTACGCCAATATATTGCATAGGGCAAGATATTGGCGTATTTGTTTTATGGTTGTGATTCGGGTCAATGGGCACCTGGGTCACAACAGAAAGCGAAACCGTGTAAATTGAGGGATGAGATATTTAAATCTTGAGATATGTGATATCCAAGTGATAAGCTATGTTGTTATGGCCCGATATGTGGAAGATTCTTGCAACAGCTAAGGGCACATTCTGGCAGAATAATTAGCTATTGGTAAACAATTACCTTGCATGGAATTATTCTGCAGCCGTTTGTTATTTTGCTGATTAGCCCAACAGCTGATTGCAATGAGCGCTTAGTGGAGTAATTTACGATTACGATAATAATTAAACACGCCTGGTAATTGTTATCTAAAGCGATTGCTTACTACTAAGTGATTCAGGTGCTGCAACCGGTAGAACAAACGATAAGGTTGTTGTCGTTTATTTACATCCGCGTTGTGAGTACAGTATTCTACCGAATATCGTACATAAAAGACCAGTGACTTGTTTAGCGGACGTACTTCAGTACACAAATTTTATCTTTCTTGAGTCGGTTTAGATTACCTTAGCGCCGGTGGCTTAGAATAAAGTAAGACAGGTCAGTTGCGGTAATAAAAGAATGTTAGCAAATTAACTTTGCGTTTTTTTTAAAGAAGCTTGAGAGTTTTATTGTTTGAAATCTTAGGGGCACGACAAGGTATTAGCTTGTTAATGCAGTTTGTTTACAGGATACTAATTTTTTCCATTATTCGGAATCACTGCTTAGATAAGATATAAGTAGTATGTAGAAGAACTTTTAAGTTATAAGTACTTGCTATTTAGAATTGATGGATTCTCATGTACGGGATAAGGCGTAACGTTTTTGATGGTTAGTAATAACTCACACAAGACTGCAACCTGCAAGGTTTGGTTGTCATTAATACTTTAGTACTACATTTGCTAAATTTTAGATTGATAACATTTGTTTTGCAATGCTAAAAACAGATGTCTACCAGTTGTTCTGCATTCGACAACAAGCAAATCAAGCGGAATCTATTTAGTACGAAAATATCAAGTATCTTCACAATATATTTCAGAACAAATTGGAAGGGATGAGAGGAGGGTAGTGCAAAACGCTTCGTTTATGCCACTCCCCTGGGTTTTTGTTTTTGTAGTAGCCTTAATAACTTATAATACTCTTATACCCTAGACACACAGAGCTCTTAATGAAGAAATAACTAACCAGTCATTAGTCTATAATGATTCATTATAAACTGCAGACACACAGCCATTTTTTAATTAAATTTTACTGTCAAACTGAACTTGATTTACTTACGACATTAAAGAATCGATATGGATAGAATCAACGCGATAAACTTTGTTTTTATTTGTTTTACTTTTTATTTATTTTTATTTTATTTCATTTAAGGATTGAGAAATGAATACAACATTTTATTAAAAAATATTTTGACATAGTTTCGCATTTCTCCATACTTAAATTATATGCTAAATCTAGCACATTTTTCCTCATTATAGCTATAATGAAGGAAGAAAACACTTCGTCAATGTACTTCATTATCATCTGATTTTCGAGCCATCATGACGTATACTGTCTGATAATGAATAGTTAGTACTAATGATTCATTAGATAGTGCTGTGTGCCTAGGAGTAGTTGTTCTATGAGAGTACCAGGCCACCCTTTTAGCTTCCAGGATTTCACCAGAGATGGCGCCACCAGCGCAAGGTGATTTGAGTCCGTATTAAAAGTGAGGTTGTGTCTTGGCTGTATTGGTTTATGTCTTGGATGCACCATTGGGTCTTGACTTACTGGTTAATGTCTTGGATACACCATTGAGCTTTGACTGGCTTATGTCTTGGATGTATCATTTGGTCTTGACTGCGCCCTAGCGGCATGTTCCGGTATTATGGTTTTCTTGGATAGATATGTGGTGCACCTAAATGTAGGCTTTTTTATTGTGATTTTTCTTGAGCGACTAAATATAGGCTTTCGGGTTTGAATTAATATTAGTAATAATTAAAGTTAACGCTCATGCCAATGGATTCTAGATGGTTGGTAGGTGGGGGGTATAGGGAGGGGGCTAATGCAATTTTCATCAGAAATCGTCTACGGGCTCTGGTTTTCGAGATATTAGCTTATTAATAATTTAAGATGTTTTTGCTCATGCCAATGGATTCTAGGTGGTGTGGGGTGGGAGATGGACGAAATTCTCATCAGAAATCCTCGACGGGCTCGCCATTTTTTGAGTAAGGTTACGTAGCGGCATTAACCGGAGCTACCAGCATGTATTGATTTTGCAGTTTTCTTTTATTAGCGGGGAAGTTGTAGATATCAGCATGACGTCATCATGGTGTTGCAGTTTTCAAATGCTGCAAGTTTTCTTAGCGGGGAAGTTGTAGATATTAACATAATTCGAATTTCACAACATGATATCACCTTGGCATGATGTTTTCTTAGCAAATTATTATTATTGGGTTTAGGTGGTACGTGTATGGAAAGGTCACAGTTGCTCTTTCGAGTGCAAGCACCATTTCTTGGGCAAGCTTCCCTACCGGCATTAGTCGATACTACAGATGTTATTCATCTCGAGAAAGTAAGGTTCCCTAGCGGCATTATCTGGTACTACCAGCATGCCTTGGTGTTTTGCTGTATTCTTGTTTGACGATTTATTAGCGGGGAGGTTGTAGATATCAGCATGATGTCATCTTGTTTTCTTAGCAAAAAATTATTATTATTATTGGGTTCTGGGTGTGCGTGTATTGAAAAGCCACAGTTGCTCCTTCGAGTGCAAACACCATTTCTTGAGCAAGGTCCCCTGGTGGGATATGTTGTCATCTCGGGCTTGGGGATATGAGATTACTTTCAGCACTCTGCAACATAAGGAAATAGTATAGGATTCCGATTTTCTTCTGGAGTTCGCTTATTTTTCATCTCAAGTTTTGGGGATACGAGATCAGTTTGGGGATACGAGATCACTTTCAGCACTTTCCAGCATAGGGAAATAGCATAGGTTTTCGATTTTGTTGCTGGAGTTCACTTATTTTTTATCTCGGAGATCGTAGCTATAAATATTATAAACAAGAGTGATCATGCTATTATATTCGATATCTAAAAATAGATCACGGTTGGTTGGGATGTTAAGAATTATGAGGTAATAGAAATTAAATTTTCGATGTAGGTGTGTGTGTGTATATGTGTGTGTGCATGTGTGTGGATTGAAAAGTCACTATAAGTTTCGAGATATTAGCGATCTTACCTTTTCGGGTATAATTAATAGTAGTAATAATTCAAGTTAACCCTATGATAATTTTTACCTCCTAAGGTGTAATTAATATTAGTAATTGAAAAACGAAAAAAACAACAACAACTATAACCTAAGTTGTGGATTAAAGATTTGATGATATTTATCTGTAGGCGTCTTTTATATACAAGATTGCACCATGTAAGAGTGATCATGCTATGATATTCGATATCTAAAATTAGCTCACGGCCGCTTGGGATGTTAAGAAATATGAAGTAATAGAAATGAAAATTTCGATGTGTGTGTGTGTGTGGGTGTGTGTGCGTGTGTGTGTGTTGAAAAGTCTTAGGTTTTATGAAAAATTGTGTTTTATTTTAAATAAAATTTCTTTTTGGGTGGGATAAATTTAAAGCTTTGATGAGCTATGATATCACTGTGGGATGATACTAATATAGTATGATATCTTGACTTAGATGAGTAGGCTAGGGCTGGTGAGCATAGGAACGTAGCAAAGTTATTTACCCTGATATCATAGTTCACATGAAGCTGATAAGAATATGATAATTATATCTTCATACTATTAGATTGAGTACATATTTTCTAACCATTACGTTGAGCATGGATTTAATTAAAAATTTTTATGAAATAAGGTGGTGTTATGATGTTAATGTAGTAGGATATGTTGTCTTAGATGAGTAGTGGAAGTTATCAGCAATATCGCTTCATATTATCTCTCTAAAGCATTATCCGAATGAATAGTGTTGTATGAAGGAAGAAAAAATTGATAATTCTTCAAGCCTATAGTTAAGACCGTGGTGGAGGTTGAGAGTGGGTACTGTAAGTTGTGAATACATTAATTGTCTGGTATATTAATGTAGTAGGATATGAAAGCTTTAGTGAAGAGCATGGAAGAGGATAGTGTTCTTTGTTTAAATCTTAAGGTATAAACTTTTTAACCTCCAAGCCGGTACTTTTTTTTTTTAAGTTGGCTCGATGGATAGATAAGAACGTGTTAACTTCATTTTTATAATATAATCTTGTGGTGGGCATAGGAAGGCAGCAGAGTTTTTTTATAAATCAAGGAGTTACGCTGTTATGAGATTTGATTGACTCCTATATCTAAAAAATAGTTCACATGAAGCTGATAGGAACATGATAATTTTATCTTCATACTATTTGGGGCAGGAACATTGTTTTCTTACCATTAAGTTGAGGGTGGGTTAATTTAAAAGCTTTGATGAAAGAAGGCTGTGTTATGATACTAATGTAGTATGATATGTTTTCTGAGGTGAGTAATGGACGTTGCATGGGAGCTGTGAGTAAGCAGTAAAAACCTAATCAGCAATCTCGCTGGATATTTGATAATTCTCCAAGTCCATAGTGAAGATCGTGGTGGGGGGGTTGAGAGAAGGTACTGTAAGTTATGTATTAAGTTAAAAGTTTTGATGGATGGTATTTGGTATTTATTTCCTCAAAATGGTGTTGTATGAGTATTAGGAAGTTCGAAAAAAAGTTGATAATGCTTGAAGTTCAATAGTGAATAGTGCGATGTTGAGAGTGGGTATTTGGAATGATATAATTCCAGTAGGATATGGAAGTATTATTTATTCACCTTTAAATCTTATCATGTCTGAAAAAATTACATAATATGATTAAGAAAGCTTCATGATATATATCAAAAGTGATACCAATGGATTACATAAGGAAAGTAGGTTCACTTAATCTGCAAGCAACAAATTTGGTTGAACGTGACACACGGTGTGAGCAATAATCATTCTTGCTTCAATTATCACTATTAAGCGATTTGTGCCGCAGAAAATATATTAAGTCTAGTCTAGTCTAAAATATGTATTGTAAATAAATATTGTATTATGACCAGTCCATTTATATACATGACAGTGGAAATCTTATGTGATTCGATTTTGATTTGATTTTTCTTTCTTAGAAATGCGAGTAGCGCCCACAACAGCGGTGATTGTAATTGTTGCGACAGCTGTTTTAAACAATATTTTAAAAGACAGGAAAATTCCACCAATCGAAATTGAATTCGATAACCTACAGCAACCTCAAATGAATATTAGGGATACTCAGACCGATTTTTCTGTCCGTAATGCAGTTATTGCGATTTTTTTTAAAATCATTTTTAATGTGTGAATAGCTAATATGGTCTATTTTTAAATGAAACGAATTGCACATATATATTTTAAATTATTTTTAATTTGCTGTATTTGCAAATCTGCTAATTCTATTTGTTTGTTGCAATAAAAAGTTTGCGCTTTTAACATTTCTGTTTTCACTCTGCTTTCCTCTATTTCTACCTGGACTTTCTGCTTTTTCAAATTAGAAAATTCCTGTACATACTGCCCTAAATCTTTATTATTCTTCCTCTTTTTCTTCTGTGTTGAACTAGGTAAAGGCGGCCCATTGGGATTTCCTTCTATGATTCTCGTATTAACGACACCTATAGACTCGTTTGTAGCCTTGGCAGCCCCTACCTCATTCTGATGAGAGTCTGAAGTACCCTGAGCCATTGTAACATCCACCAGGATGTCGGTATCCATCTCTTGGAGATATGTCTCATAGAGGTATTCCTCTTCGAAATCTTCATGAGAATCGGGAATCTAAGTGAGAAGATAATTTATGAAACTAGAGAAATATTAAGAACTAGGTTATAGCTTACAGCAAAATCTTGGGGATGTGCTGCACTTCAGCTTCAACGACTGAAACCAGGGGATCATTATTATCTGCCCTTCTAATAAAGGATCCGCCTCCAGTTTTAAAAGTTTCCACTTTATCCCTCGCCATATCTTTCTTCAGCGATTGCTTTAGATTTTGATATGTAGTCCTTAGTTGCTTCTCGGACCTTTTATAGAACGAATTAGCATTGAATTATATTTTTTTCCACAATTGTAACCACATCACTTTTTTACATTCCAGCATGGCCTTGTATTTGATGGCCAGTTCCTCTAATCTGTTTTTTTCTTCACCCTTCATGTTCGGTGCTTTTGTGTTAGTCGTCATCATAAAATTATTATAAATTGCCTCGAGCTATATTTATTTAAAATGTTTTTTTGCTAACGGCACTTCAACAAACAATTTAAAGTTACTAAATCCATCACAAACAATTTTTTTTCCAAAAGGCACTCCAACAAAGAATAAATAATACATTAAAATTTTTTAAATAATATTTAAATTCCATGAACTGTCACGAGAACTGTCACTTGCCAAATTCGGAAATGTTGCAGCTGATAGTCCGAAATGTCCGAAATTTTTTATTTTATTGAGGTTGGTGAATAGCTACAAAAATTTAATTGCGGTCCCTCAATAATAATTAAATTAAAATTAAATTTGTATTAAATCGCTTGATGAATACGGCCCTAAGAGTGAAATTTGCACCTTGATTCACATTGAAAGAAATAGGAGTAGCAGTGCATGATATGTCACTGACTATTAAATTAGGCTCACTAGCTTAGATTTTTTTCAAACTTTGTGTACTAGTTCAAATTTACACACAACTCACTAATATGTCATTTTTATTTGGTGGCGACTTATAGTTTCCGAGATATTTAAGTTAAAAATCACGAAATTTGCACTGCACATCACAACACAATTTGACATTCTCGCAATTAATCAACTCTTCTTATTTTTAGTATTAAAAAGAGGCAGTGGTAGATATATACATACCTTCCGAGCATTCGGGTTACCGAGTATACGAGGGGATTCCTTGGAGAAGTCTGAACACACTTTAGACTCAACCATAGCCCAAACTACAAAAATAACTACTTCTCCAAAAAACTTATGTTTAAAATTTTTTCGCTTTCCACAGGCAGTGTGGTCATTTAAATGATCATGAGTCCTTTCAAGGATATCACAGGATTAAGCTTAAGCATTTCTTCCAAAGAGGTAAATAGAATAAAACACGAATTTAAAGAAGCATGCCATATCTACATGGAAAAAAGGAATCTAACCAACTTAAGACAAGATATGGATCTAATTAATAAATACTACCAACATATACTAAGGAAACTAAAACTTGACATCCAACATGACACACAGCTTCACATGTTATTCATCAGTGTTTCAAGTGTACGCTATAGGGAACACTAGTCTAGCTTTTTATAAATTTTTAGTTCTACTTTTATTTTATATCTTTTACTTTTTATTTATTTTTTCTATATGTTCAGTCAACGTTTTTAATACATTTTAAATGTGCATTTCTGTAATATGTATTAATATTTTTAAAACTTTGATACAATTTTATATTTTAATGTAGTTAGGTCCTGAAGAAGGGTACTAATCTAGGCCCGTAACATCGAGCAAATAAACAAAAATAAAATCAAGATTGGAGTTTTCCTTAAAAAAGTCAACCAAAAAATTGCATCATAAACCCTATCATAAACACAATCAGCTGTAACAATTCTACCTGTTCTTAAATTCTACCGTGTGCAGCGTGAGCATAAAAATATGTAATTTGAAATTATGTTAGTTTGTAAAGACCGAAATACAATGAAGAAGCCGACACGACAATTAAAACGACACTGTCGTCGCCAATGTCGCCGAATTAACCCAACGACACCGGCATTCTTATGTTCGTTGACTTATCCATATATGTATAGGTGCTAAAATTGTTTGTTGATGTTTATTAACAAAATGGGAAAGATATAAAAAAAAGTTACAAAAGTGTAATAAAGAATGCTTAACGCTGAGTTTATGTGAATTACAAAATATCAATATTTTCAACTCCTGTCCAATTTCTTTCCATTTGTTTTCTGTTAAATATATTAATATTGGAGATTTCTTTTATCGAACAAATAATTCAATTCCCTCACTATATTCATTATTTGCTCCTCGAAGGACATTTTTACTCATGTACTCTGAACTGTCAAAATTGAATTCCCAACTCTAGTTACGGTGACAGATTCGGTCGGCGCAATTAGGCATAGCAGCACGGTATTGCCATAAGGTCAACATTTAATGTGTAGTTGTAAATTTTGTGTCGGCATCATTGTATATGGCATTAAGTCAGTCTGGATTTGTTCTCCGGAACGGAAACAACCTTAAGTATTAGCTAGCAACTGTTTCATTCTATGAATGAGTGACCCCGTTGCTGTATTCAGGCCAAATAAAGTTTTATTAATCAACGCAATCTCTAATATTGGACTTCGACGGAAAACGTATTTTATATTTAATAATCATTCCTCCTATCAGTACGTTTCTAGGTACGGAAGAATTTAAGGAAGGTTCAACTCGGATCTAGTCCTGGATCTCAATAGGTCAAGAGGATGATATAGGCGGTATCCATTGGAGATGAAGCCGAGACACCTCTTTTTTAAATTCGGATCTTGAAATCTCAATCCAGAGATACCAACGTTCAAGCTTACCAGCATACAAGAAGTGGTTATAGGTAATATCCAAAGGGGATAAGCCTTATATCCACATACTGATGTTAACACTGAAGTAGAGTTGCGAAATTGTATACATGCTGCCGATATGACAATTCAACACCAACCAGACTTATACCCTAGGCAGACGGGCAAAATCAATTATCATTCGTTCCTAATTGAATTTTTCAAACATAGCTTTACCTTTGAATTTTAATTTTATTTATTAAAAATATGCTGTCAATTACATATTAAAATTGACAGGCTTGTTAGGAAATCAAAACGACAGGCCTGTGTAGACTTCTGCGAGGATCTTGATGGCTATTGTGAGCCGGTTAGGCTACTCAGGACTCTTAGGAGTGATCCATCGGCCAGGCTGAATATTCTGAGAAGGCCAGATGCATTTTCATTATTATTTTGGAATTCATGTTTTTCCATTTTAATTTCAAATTCACTGTATTGTCTGCGTAAATAAAAAACTTTTACTAAGTTTTTTTGCCTTATTATTTATTATTGCTCATAAGCTGTATTTATATAGAAACAAGTAAAAAAGTTAGAATTGGAAAAGACCAATTCTTATGATATCCTAGATCATGATATAAAAATGAGGAAGGTATAGCCGAATTATCAGTCAACTTGCTTGCCTCATTTGGCGACTATTGTCACAAATTTGTTCGTCTAAATTTCAAGCGTCGCGTCGTTATAAAAGTGAAACAAATTTTCTATTTGAAAATTTATTTGCTTTCCCACTAGCACATAATTGCTTTTCCCGAAATGATTTAAACGAAGAAACTAATGTTTTGTTAAATGTTTTAATATATTCAAAATGTATTTCATGCAATAAAACGTGGAAACGACATTAGTCACCTCATGAAATAGCAACACATAAAATTCCTCTCGAATTACCCATACCTTGCTATCTTTGTATCATACCCTGACTGCCCATATGTTATTTCTTATGGTCACTCATCTGTGAAAGTTTGATTTTTGAAGTGGTTCTTCGCATATATTTCTAGAACGGTTCGTCGAACAGAAAAAATCATTATTGCCAATTTTATAGGATTTAGTATTCTGAAGAAGATTATAGTACAATAAAAATGTCTAGGACTGATCGTTTCACAGTATACGTAAAAATCCCAATTTTTTATATGACAACACTAAGAAGGGGTTGCCCGAATTAGTTTATTAAAGTACTTTGTTCAAAATTTCAGCTATCGACGTTGGAGCGTTCCCAGGTAGTGCCCAAATATGTAGTGAAAAACGATATATTTGTATGGCAACCGCATGAAGAAGTTCCCCGATTTGTCTCATTTTTGAATATAAGTTTACTTTTTCTTTTTAAATTCCGCGTACAAAATTTCAGCTTTCTAAGTGAACGCGCTCTCGAGTTATTGTGCGGAAGGACAGACAGATGGACGGACGGACAGATGGGCAGACGGACAGACGAACAGACGGACGAACATACAAAAATCAAAACACCTAGGTGTTACAAACAGCATGATAAACCTTTAGATTTCATTTGGGGTATAAAAACCGACCAAGGCCCCTATTCTGCAATCTCACTCACTTATGAAAGAAGTCACTCACTTCGATCTCACTCACCCACCATTTAGGTATTCTAGAAAACAAATGGAATGCGATGTACACTGTAAAATAAAATAATCCACCACATTCGTGGTGAATATTTTTGATGTGACTTTATATTTGGTATAGAGCCTAAACTACTATCCATAAAGGAAAATAGTCTTCTAGGAATTTACAGCTTGGTTCCTTAGCTTCCCAAGGCTACACTTTCTATATACCTTACTTAACAAAATAATAAAATAGTTTTAATTACAAAATAATTTTACCATTTTACGTTCGCTAATAATTGCATGTGTATGTACAGCCGGAGTCCGAATCTGTAGGCAGCTACATTCGATATCATCAGCCCACGGCATGCCATGACGGCACAGCGACATTGCAATGATTACTCAGCGACAGTTTTTGTTTGGTTCAGATAAATTTTTTTATATAATTTTGTTAGGATAGGTATAACAATTTTATTTCGATTCGAAAGATAATAAAGCAAGCTTAAGATTATCAGAACACCATTTTTCTGTATGTATAGCAGTTTAAGGCGGAGGAGCTATTCAAATCAAACACAAATGACCGTGTCGAGTACCGTATACCCAGTAGTAATATCTCACTCACTTTGCCACAAATATTTCACTCACTTACGTTACAGAACAAAGAAACACGTGGAATCGGGTAAGTGAGTGAGTGAGTGGAGTGAGTGAGGATGCAGAATAGGGGCCCAAGTGCGAGTCGGACTCGCACACGAGCCGTTTCGTACCATCGTAGGTATTCAAATTCAGTAGTATATTTACAAAAGTTAGACCCAGTTTGACGCCCAATTATTATTACTATTTGTTGTTTTACTGAAGAGTATATTGACAAATATATCTGAAGTAGGTATATTTTGTTAGTTAGACATTTGTATGTATTGCTATTATTAAAATCAAACAAAAAAAGCGAAAAAAAACAGGTTTCTTGTATGTGGACATCTTTAATTTTTAACATTATTTTATTTTTATTATTTGATGTTCTAGCAGCAATAGAAATAAATACTCTATCTCAACTGTCTACCTATTACAGTTCATGAGATACAGCCCACTGACAGACAGATGGACGGACAGGGAAGGCTTAGTTATAGGGGCCCGTTGGCACCCTTTGGGTACGGAACCTTAAAACAGTTTATTATAGCTGTGACATAACAATCATGGAAGAAATTATCTTTTTTGGAGTGAAACAGACATAAAGCAACAAGTTCACCGATATATAGACAAATAACCACACAAACAAATAAATACAAAACAGTTCGACAAATGAATATAAGATGGAAAAATGAACAAACGAAGAGAAAAGTTATGAGAGAGGGCCAACATCACATAAACAATATATAAACAAAGGAAATAATAAATTGAAATTAATTCAACTTTAATTATGAGAAAGGTTACAAAAGAGCTTACGTCTGCAAAATTTTAGGACCGTGGTAGACAAAATTTTCTCAAGTGCAATCAAAGGACGTAAGGATTATATATGTATATATTGCGACGAACCAGAGTTTCTAACTGCTGCTTGTTTGGTTGGTATTAATTTATTTATATATAAAACTAAAGAAATAGAATTGTCGGTTGAAAAATTAGATATGTAGGGTAGGGAGGAGCTAGTTGAGCATAGGGGTAAGTTGGGCAATTGCTACATCTCTACACATATTTATCGTAAGAACTTCATAGTACACGGTAGTGAGACCGAGAAGTGTATGAACTAAAATGTGATGTCAGTGGCCGCTCGGTAAACAAACGAGGTGTACGGTTGCTTTGATGTTTTCTTCGCTGAAAAGTAAAAAACGTGAGCTGTTTTCATTTTCTCCTTACCTCAGTCTGTTCGCAGAATATTGTCTTGTCTTGTCTTGTTCTTTTGTACAATACATTTATTCTATTTTATTATTTTAATATAATATTAATTGATAATTCAACTGTTTTATTTGTATTCTATAATTTATCTGTAAAAGCGTGGTCGGGGCTAGTTGAGCAAAGATGCTCAACTTACCCCAATACAGAACAAAAATTTTACTATTGATAATTTTGTTCCAGGATGCGAACCTATAAAGATAAACGTCAAAAGCTTCAGCAACTCCAATACAATTGGATGAAGCAGCACAGGCTGATTTGGAAGACCTTAAGAGTGTAAATGCTGCTGCCAAAGAATTCAATATAAAACGTATGACATTGACAAGGTACATAGCAAAAATAAAATCTAAAGATGGAACGCCAACGATGGGTTATAAAACTCCGAAACAGGTATTTACTACGCAGCAGGAAAGTTCTCTTAGAGATTACTTGTTGCAAATGTCCGCTATATTTTACGGACTATGTCCTAAAGTTGTTCGTCGTCTTGCCTATGAATGTGCCCTGAGGTAAAAAATTAAAATGCCTAATGCTTGGACTGCAAATAAAATGGCAGGCAAGGAATGGCTTACGATGTTTTTAAGGAGGAACACCGCATTGTCTATTAGAAAGACAGAGCCCACCAGCATTGGGAGGGCAACATCATTTAATGCAATTAATGTGAAGATATTTTTTGACAAGCTGGCAGGTGTATAAGATAAGCACGCATTTACCGCTTCCAGAGTTTGGAATGTTGATGAGACTGGGGTACCCACAGTGTTAAAGCCCGATAGAATTGTAGCTGCAAAAGGCAAAAGGAACGTCGGTTCGATGACTTCAGCGAAACGGAGCACGAACGTAACTTTAGTTGTTGCCGTTTCTGCATCGGGGAATTCAGTCCCTCCAATGTTTGTATTTTTCCATAAAAACTATAAGGAACATTTCATCAACGGAGGTCCTCCTGACTGTATTGGAGCAGGTAACGCTACCGGTTGGGTAACAGATGCAGATTTTTTTTAATTCATGGAGCATTTAATTGCACACATTAAGCCATCTACGGAATGCCCTGTTTTACTTGCACTGGACAACCATTCGTCACATTTGCACATAAAAACTGTAGAATTAGCCAAGGAAAATGGAGTCGCAATGTTGTCCTTCCCACCACATTGCAATCATAAGCTGCAACCACTTGACGTATCAGTATTCGGACCCTTCAAGAGATATGCGGCTTCCGCACAAGATTCCTGGCTAAGAAACAATCCAGGAAATTTATGACATACCGAAAATTGTAGCAGAAGCATTACCTTTATCTACAACAGCAACTAATATTTTAAAAGGTTTTTCGTAAACTGGTATTTTTCCTTTTAATAATCATGTATTTTCTGAAGCTGATTTTGCGCCGTCGTTCGTAACCGATCGTCCGGAGCCGATTGCTAACGCGCCCACGAGTCATGAAGGACCGAGAGATGAAGGGAAGGAAAACTACGACCCTTCTACATCTAGAGTGGCTCATGTAACTTTAGCTAACGTTGAGCCTTCTACCTCTACAGCGATTCAGGTATTTTCACCTGAAGCCATCCGACCTTATCCTAAGGCGGGTCCAAGGATGCAGACTCAGGCCGGAAGAAGAAAAAGAAAGGCGTTAAAAGCGAAGAAAGTAAATAAAAAGGTAGATAAAGGGCATAAAAAATAATTAAGTCAAAACTACTTCTGTCTGGTTCCCAAGAAGACGAATACCTTTGCCTGATTTGCTGCGAAGCTTATTCTGAGAGTTTGCCAGGAGAAAAATGGGTTCAATGTCATATTTGCAAAAATTGGGTCCATGACAAGTGTGCACCTCACGATGGACGGACTTATGTCTGCTTAAATTGTGATAGTGATAATGATGAATGATTTGTTATCAATTAATGTTAATCGCTTTTCATAAAAAGACCAAAAGACTTGAAATTTCGAAATATTGAATTGATTTATTTTGTTTTTGTTAAAGTTTAAAATATATTATTTTATAATATAAGTATATTGTTGATTTCAAATAAATATGTAATGATAAAACGCTATATTTTTGTATTGTTTCGCTATACATATATGATAATAATTTAATTATGACCAGTACTCAACGTGCCCCACACTCTTGCTCAATTTGCCCCATGGGAGAGGTAAGTTGAGCAGCTCTGACTTTTTTGACATTTACGATATTTATTCCTTAGGTATATCTTGTACAGTAAAACTAACTCAATATATTAATCCTAGATTAAATAGGCTTTATGCTGGTGTATATAATATGTTTATTCAAAAAATCAATTTTGAGTTATGTTAGTTTTTGGAAAAAATTGCTCAACTAGCCCCTCCCTACAATAAAGAGTCAACAAAAATCCAAAAAAATGCCTTCTTGAACAAATGTAATAAAGAGTGTACTGGAGTCGTGAATTAAATTATTCAAGAATAAATGTTGGAGAAATTATTTCTAAAATCTTCTTTTGTTCTTACTTGAAAAATTTACCTTGAAAGCTAATTTTCTTTTTATCATGGTATTGATTGCTAAGTGTATTCCATAAGTATTCTCACATGTCCATCAATTCGATCAATAGCAAAATTTGTACCCTGTCACAACGACAGTTAAGACCAACCTCAGATATCGATCGTCTAGTTCAATACTGGAACAAGTCCGAAAATACATTTTGAAGTTAAGTATTGCAATAACTAGAGTACAATATTCACTATTCGAATCTATATTTGACAAATGCTGACATACTAATGAAAACAGGATACAAATCATATTCCAGTACAGAACTAAACTTGTTTTGAAAAAAAACTCTTATATGTACAACTAATATGTCAATTACCTCGAAAGAATTAATTTTTATTTGTTCCAGTATTGAACTAGACAATCGATTTTTGTACATCGGAGAGATTGCAACGACCCTTTAAACTTAAAGTGTAGGCACAAATTTTCAGGTTTCAGAAGTACATCACAATGGTCGATACGAACATGCGTGCAGTACGTATTACTTAATTATTTTTTTTTATCCAAATACTCAAATTTATCTTACTTTTCCCAAATATTGTAAATTCATGTCAAACAATAACTTAAGCAATTTATTTTTTTATTGATGATGATAAATGTACTTCTATACTATCTAAATACTATAATTATCTTCTTTTATCTTTTTTTTTTATTTGCTCCTTTTATCGACTTGTTTAACTGAAACTAAATTTTCGCAGCGCCATAAAGACGAAGAACGATTAAATTGAATGAATTTTTGTGTTAGCCAGCGTGTGAATTACTTATTTTTAGATTATTGAAACGCCAGACTTTGATTTTGGTTCTACAAGCAAATTTTAAATAACCCAACAGTAATTAAAAACGAGTATATGTATCCAACCTGGCATTTGTCTAGCTATAAACTACTTGCATATGTAGCCAAGGTTAAGGCATCTTTTCACGAATCACAGAAAAAAGCTTCATATGAAATAAGAAGTTCCACGTTGTCGACTCTTCGATTGATCACGTTAGTGACCTTCGAAATAAAACCATCAATTATTTTGTGTATGTCATCAAATATCACTCGTGCGTGGGTGGACATTGAGTAATAGCAGACAGAATGGCCCCGAAAAATTCGCAGCGACTTGGAATTGTTCTAAAAGTGAGTTAGACCACATCAGATTATGCAAATAAGGAAAATGACTTTTAACTCATCATTGCAAGAGCTGGGCACCCAACATGGTGTTGACCTTGACATAGTTATCCAATTCTATATCATATCTCTACTGCATTGGTGTTAATGGTGAATTAATTACACATTTTTTGAAGAGTGACGAAACAACACATGCGCATTTGTCGGCTATGCTAGATGGAAATTATGATTTTAATACAGTCCGCTGGCAGTGTTTTTCGTACGCACGCAAATACTGGAACCGTCAATCAGTAAAAAACCAAAAACAGATTTTGTCAGGCGGAACAGTAGCCTTTGTGGTTGAAACACATCAGGTGCTGTCAGATTTTTGATCTCTTAATGCCTGAGCTCTTGCTCTAACGATTCCCATTTAAGTAGCATCCGTTTAGGTTGCTGACTTCTGTCCATCGAATTCTTTGTTCAAGTGTTGAGTATTACTATGCATAAAGGGCGACTTTTTTCCCAGACAAGTGACCCGAACTAAGATTTTTCGCGAACTACCAAGAAATATGTGCACAGTTAACAACAGTCAAGGTTTGTTACCCTTAAGAAAGATTAAGATTGATAAGTTTTGCATTTCTGCAACTAATTTACAATTTTGAGACGTTCTTTTGTTGATCGATGAGAAAAAGTGACCACCTTTGGAAGGTGATTTTATGTCTGTGCAGATGACAAGGAAAACAATTCCAACATCGATAAAAATAATTATCATGGATATAAATACCTGCAATGATCTAAAAAATTAATAGAATTATAATAAGCAATTTTATGGGCAAATAAATCTGTCTTATGCCATCTAATATTATACAAAGACTTCTTAGAATGAATTCACTTAAAAGTTTTTAACATGTCAGTTGATCTTAGGGTCGAGTACTCTGCTTGGAATTTGCATAATTGATGGAAGATAAAAAATTATATTTAATGTTTTGATGATATTAATGACATTGTTATGGTGCTATGATTTTAATTTTCTTCAACAGAAGTGCAATAATACCTAATATATAAATGCAAAAACAGATAGGTTTGTGCATGAAATATACACAATTTAAAATAGTATTTAAATTAATATATAAATATGAATATGTATACATATACATATATACACCAAAGAATACTTGAAAAATATTTTCTGAGTTATTTGCTGAATGTGTTTTTTTTTAGTTTAGTATTTTGTAATTTAAGATATTTTGTATATAATTTACTTACTGTACCTATTTGTTACTTTTGTGATATTAAAATAATTCAATTAAAAACATGTCAAATATATTACGTATTTTCAAATCAATGGAGCACACTCTTGACCGCGACAAATCTCCAATGAAACATAATATTTATATTCACAATTTCACGGTTCGCGTTTTAATTAATTAGAGGGATGTAAATAGATTAAAAATAATTTATTTTTTAATACAGAGTAACAAGAATATATATCTTTTGTTTAGCGTTTAAATGAGCAAGTAATAGCAAATATGTAAATTAAATAAATAGAAATAGGAATAAAAATAAAAATAAATTAAATAAAATAATAAATAAGGATACATAAAGTAAGGGGAAAGATCTATCTATGTAATTACAGATAACACTAAAAATGTAGGCACTACGACATTAAAAGTATTCTAACAAATAATATTATAATAATAAACTAATTCTAGCCAAGAAATGGGGTTTAGTACGAAAAGGAACAAACTCCTCATGAAGCTCATTTATGTATAGATAGAAAAGTTTAAACATATCACTAATTTCATTTTATTGTACTTCTGAAGTTATGATTTTGGGTCGCTGTTCATGTAGTTGCGATATAGGAAGCTTCGTCTTGCAGTAGAGTTGTCAGGAGCATAATTATAACAAATGAATAATATGGGAAAGATTATGATCAGGTTTGGCAATTAAGATATAAATATAGGTTAGGAACAAGGTACAGATTTTAGAGGAAGTTAAAGGTTACGCTCGGTGAGATAAAAGACATCAAATCATTGAACTTGTATTGATCATGTGCAAGGGCTATATTATCAAATCTTCATGCAAGACCTATCAACAGTATCTAAAAACATCAATAATGGAAACTTTTACGATTAATGGTTTAGAGCGGAAATAATTTTCAATATTGAATCGTTGGCCAGTAGCGCACCCGTGGTTCTGCGGGGCTTGTGGTGGGGGGGGGGGGTTATAAGTGATAAAAAGAGGTCAGAAAAATATGGCTCTAATATCGCACCCTAGGCCCATCTGAGTACTTAAAAGGTTCTTCTTTTGAAGATTTTGAAATTCAAATTTTATCTGCTCTAATAATAACGCCATTGTTTTCTTTATTTTTAATAAGTTAATCATAATTTCATAAACAATGAAACCCATTTATTTTAGTTACAGTCCGCGCAAATTGATCCGCTTTTACAAAATTTTAAAAAGAAACCTAAAGCTATACAAATTTATACTTAGCGGCGATTATAAATAAATGTCAGCGTGCAGTGTATGTCGGAAACTGACAGAAAATTTACAGAATATTCTTCCTACTTGACTATAGTACATCATTTTCCATTTAGAAAATAAATTTTAATACAGTTTCAATGAAATTTTTACGTCAATAAATACTTTATTATCTTTAAATTTTTGATTTTGAAAACAATAATAGAAAACAATATCTTTTGTGTTCATTTCTTGATCAAATATGCAACTTTTTCTAAAATATAGAAACCAAAGATAAAAAAAGAATAATCTATGTTGGTCGTATGGGCGATCAGTGAAAGGTGCTCAGATATCTATTCCCCAGATGTTGATTTGTATCCAACTATTTGTACCCATCCCCCGCGCCTGTCCCTGAAACTTTAAGAACACGAAAGATTTGATAGTGACGTCCTACGCATCTTGGAAAAGTTGAAGATATTTCAGTTAAAATTCTAATTAAAAGGGATCTAACAAGTTGCTATACTGAAAGTGAAATTTGATTATTACTTATGGTTTAAGATTCTGATCCTCATGATCTTGACAACAATAAAGACTCCAGTTAACCTAACATTAGAAAAACGAGGCTGGGTTCAAAAAGGATATTTTATTTGTATGTTTATAAATAGATTACATATAAATCCTTTCGTGTAATCTCCCAGAGAGAAAAAAGAGCTTTAAAAATCCATTTCAACCGTTTCTATGGAAGCATAAAGCGCCTTGATTGTGCTTCTGTTTCATATAAATTTTAATATTCCATGTCCGCAGAATTAAGCTTTAGTTGATTGGATGCTTTGCATGATTGCTGAAGTTACAGTGTCGGCCAGGGCAGGACTGGGTCTTGAAACCGACCCGGGCAAATGGCGACAAGCCATCCTCTTTGGGTCTACATAAATGACTTTTTTATAAGGTGCAAAAAACCCAAATTATTAGGCTGATTTACTACTGAACCGAGCACAAGGAGATTAAGAAAGCTTTTCTATTCGCAAGTCATTTTTACGCTCCGTATACCTCTTGCTGAAATGGAACCTTTCCTTACTAAATCTTTCTAAAACTGAAATGGTTGCAATTCTAAGAGAAGTCTTATCACAAACTATGAGTGTTATATTTCAAATAAGTAATGTAAATAATAAATTAAATTAGTTTTTTTCCATAAATTAGAAGATTTAATAAAGAAGAGGAAGCCATACTGGAAACATGTATGCACAAAATATGTATAAAAGCGATTGGCCCTGCCGCCCACAAGGCTGAGGTTGGTTCATGATTCGATGGATGGATATATCAGCAAACGTTAAAGAAACAAGAACAAAAAAAAAAAGAAGCGTATCGAATCGATTGATAATCTTTTATTCTAATTAATGTAGAGGAATAAAAATTGGCTTAAGTTTCCGAAGATTTTGGTTTCCTTACTTGCAAAATGGACGCCGAAAGTCTGAGAAAAGCCGTTTATGGATTTGCATCAATATATATACAAAACTATAACCTACAAGAATCCTTTCTAAATGTTGAAATCGCACTCCGAATTTGTCTGACATTGTCAACGACCTTTATGTGAATGAAGTTTCAGGAAATTGAAGTTCATAAAAAATTACCTCCGGTCTGTAATGGGTCAAGAAATATTCCCGAATGTGGCTGCTTTGTCCATCGAAAAAGAAAGGACAAGCACTGTAAATTTCGAAAATATTGTTATGAGCGTGGTCCTTGTTCGTTATTCAAACACAATATTTCAAATATTATTCCCAAATTCTTCTTTATTTAACTATATTGTTTACTTTTATAGCATTCGCAAATAATTATCAAATCAACTCTACTATATTTATCACTAGTACTGTACCTCTAATTATCGCAATCCAAATAGTTTACTTCATTCACTTTACTGTCTGAAATAAGACTCACCTCCTGGAATCAATCAATCAAAATCCTTCACACGCGATTAACGAAACAAAACGAATTTTGGCTATTTTAAAGCAAACCGATATCTAGGGATATTTGAAAAAGATTTTACGTAAGGCTTTTATTTGGGCCTAGGTTTCACTAATGTCCTTAATAATAATAATTACCTTTAGATTACGCGATGTCGGATAATTAGTTAATTGCTGCGCGAATGAAAGCTGTGTTCTTGACTGTTATTTAACAATTTTGGGGTGTGTGGATTTAATAGAATGGGGAAGTTGAACGGAATTGGGAAGTTATGGAATGTAAGAAATTTCCCTAACTTATTGTGGGTTTAGGACTGGCCTTACCTTACAAGGTGAGAAATATTCCGAAAGGCCTGAGTGGTCCAGCGATGATAAATCCCACAATGATCGAGAAACGCCAGAATCGTGTCCTATCTATGATGGTGTTTTCCTCTGCTGGTGAAGAAAGTAAAAATCTCGCCCAGGTAATAATTGTTTCTCATTTCCGAGTGAATAAGGTGAAGAGGTGATAAATAGTGGAAGTTTTAATGAGGGGATTTTGATGTTGAGAGATCTTCCCAAGTCGTTCGAACGCGAGAGTTAGGAGTTAGTCCTCGATTGGAGTTATGTTTGAACTATTGTACAAAAAGGTGTTCGGAAAGTAGTGTCCATCAGGTCTCCTATATAGTCCTATACAGCTCCGTAGGATCTTTCTTTCGAGGGTGCTAATTTGCTTCATATAGTGTAGTGGCGTAATGGTGTGCCAAATGGGGAAGCAATAGCAGATAATTGAGTGGATAAGCTGTTTATATATAAGCAGCTTTGTATCTTTCGTGAGACCGTTTCTACTTCTGATAATAGCGTTAAGTAGGGAGTAAGCGTAGTTGGTTTTCTTTATGATAAGGTTGGCGTGATTGTTGAATTTCAGCAGTCTATTTTTGAAAGAGACACAAAGATATTTAGGGTTCTTTGAAGGCTGAACCTTTTCGTTATTGACTTCGGTTTCGATGTTGTTAGCTCGTGTGGCGATATTGGGCCTTCGCTAGTAAAGGAGTTTCGGGTGCAAATCATTTCAGATTTGTTTAGTTTTATTTGGATGCCCCACTTTCTGTAGAACTTGTCGAGTGGAGTGGGAATAAGGAAGTCATCAGCATAGAGCAGTGTGGTGGAATTTGAGGCGTTGGCAGGCTGATCATAGATAAAAAGTTTGAAGAGAGTTGTACCGAGGACCGTAGCTTTAGGAACACCAGCACTGACTGATGTTGCATGAGACTTGGCATTCTCGATTTCTATGTAGAAATTCCGGGATGAAAGAAACCTACATGTGTATAAGCTGGGTGATATAAGGTAGGAATTCGAGGTTTATAATTCTGAAAATTAGCCTGTTTGTTTACACTGAGTCAAACGCTTTCTCCACATTAAGGAAGCAGCCTACCGTGTGCTCCTTTTTGTTAAGGGCGTTTGTGGAATCCGAGAGGAATTTGAGCTAAGCGTGAAAAGTGGAGAGCTGGGGCTTGAAGTCGAATTGTGTGTCTTGCCTGATATTTATGTCGAGGCAGGGATTTTCAATGTGTTGGTAGGATAGAGGAGAGATTGGAATTCATTTAAGTTTTTCAAGTTTCCGTACTAGAACTATGCACTCAGTTTTCCAGACATCAGGGAAGTATGAGCAGAGTTGTTAAAGAACGCAGCTTATTTTGGTTTTAATTCAAAGGAATGATGAATGCATATTTTGCAGTCTTTCATTCCTCTTCAGAATTAGGAAATACAACACCACATTCCTAAAAAAATATTTTCCAACGCATTATATTTCCTTTTAGAAAAAGAATGCATTACTTTGAGCTGCATTTCTCTGGAATGCATTGCATTCATTAAAGTCTGTGTGAACTCACTTGCATTCACTTGCATTCAGCATTTACTTGAATTCAGTGAAATTGTTCCATGAAATTATTTTGTGATTAAGAATTAAAGAACAAATAAAGCACTTTTAAGCATTTTTTTGAAAGAATTCCAAATCAAATCAAAAAGTATTTATTCCAGAGACCGAAAATAATGATTATTTTTCATTTCTTATGTGAAAAGAATTATTTAAGGAGGAGAAGCAGAGGTTTCTAAAAAATTTATAGTGCTGAGTGTCATGCCTTGTGCCTTTTTCTGTCCACACCACTAGATATATCTTGGATACATACTTTTAAAATATTTAAAAATTTTTTAAAAATATATAAATATTAAGGAGTGAACTCACTCGAAAATTGGAAAAACTGCTGTAGACGCTCTGTGACGAGAGCAGAAAACGTTTCGATAACGCCAATCAAGCAGCCTACATGGCAAAAATGCGATATAGTATATTGTAAAAATAGGCTTAAAATCGGCGGAGGCATATACGTTAAATATGCTGAAAGTCCACTCATGCTAAGTGCCACCATCATCACATTTATCGGAACGTATTAAAGATGAACTTAACACAAAAAAGTCTAAAGAAAATTCAATTCAAACATAGAAAAATCAAAATGAATAACTACAAAAGTCCAAAATGATATAGTATAATTTAATGCGTACCTAAAATAAGATAATAAGAAAAAGAAGAGAGAGGAAAAACAAGTAGAAAACCAAGCAAAAAATTTAACTAAAATTTGTTAATTTAATGACAACTTATTGATTGATTTTTATAAAATATTTATTTCTTTGTTAAAAACAACCTACATAACTTACGTACTCACCCACTAAATTGAAGAACACATCAACACTAGACGATCACACAGTCACGCTCCCGATCATCCATAACAGAAGACAATGCACATTACTCAACTAACCACAAAACACCAAAACACAAAAATCCTTGCAGCTAAGAGCAATAACAGTAACGTAAGAATATTCAAATCCAAAACATTAGTAAGATACTAAAGTGCCATGGTGGGTAAACTACCCCTATACAATGATGGAGGTTAGTGCATCATCCTATCGTCCTTAGCTGTATGTGTCCTAGACACATCTTGTGGTGTGTACAGCAAAAGACACAAGGCATGAAACTCAGCACTATAATTTTTTTTTTAAAAACATCTGCTTCTTCTCCTTAAATGATTTTTTCACATCAGAAATGAAAAATAATCATTACTTTCGGTCTCTAGAATAAATACTTTTTGATTTGATTTGGAATTCTTTCAAAAAAATGCTTTAAAGTGCTTTATTTGTCTTTAATTCTTAATCACAAAATAATTTTATGGAAAAATTCCACTGAATTCAAGTAAATGCTGAATGAAAGTGAATGCAAGTGAGTTCACACAGACTTCAATGAATGCAATGTATTCCAGAGTAATGCAGCTCAAAGTAATGCATTCTTTTTCTTTGCATTGGGAAATATTTCTTTGAGGAATAGAATTCATTTAATTCCATTCCAGTTCTTTAAACATATAGGAACACTCCAAAAAATATGCCGGTGTTTATGATTTTTTATCCATCTAAGGTTAATCTTTGACCTCTTTCGGATTAATCTGTGAATAATTTAACTCCAATGTACGGATAAAAGATTAAAGTTCTTTATCGGAAAAATAGTAACTATTTTTTCACTGTTAGGTGTAAGTAATAAACAAAAATAAAATGATGAGAGTGATAAATACTATGAGATAAAGAAATTTACACTCATCGGTTGAAACAACGTTACATGTTTGATCACGCCACAAAATTAATGGGTTCCAAGAATTTTGAAACTGCTTAAACTACATTGATTGCAGAATTAAGTCATGTACCGTCTTAGAACGGGAAACCGTTTCACCGAATTTTGCATCATTTTGAAATCTCAATTTACACCTATCGCATGCATTTAAATATTTAAAGCCACATTATGGATGGTGGAAGCAAGCTTTATAAATTAACTTACAAAAACGTGCAAAAGTATGTCATGGTGACAAAGGTGCAAATTATTGTCATTTTACAAGAAGGTTAACTTATGGGTGTTTTGTGTATAGAATCTTTTAATTTATTGTAGTTTTTACTTTAGCGGTGAATGCTTTTAATATTCCACTGGAGAAATATGTGCTATATATGTATATGTGATGAGTATGGAATAGAAATCCGGCGGCCAGTTTTCGAAATATTTATGAAGGAGTGCAATTTATCATTCGATAAAAGGTTTTTTGTGAAAGTTGTCCAGTCAAGTGGTAAAAAATATTTCAAATAATTCGGACAAGCTGTTTGTTTAGGTTCATTATTTTAGAAAAATATAAAGATGTATCAACAGAAACAGAACATAATCTAGAGGAAGAGGAACATTTTGCTTCACCCTTAAACTGGGAGCGCTGCTTTGTTGGCTCCTTACCAAAAAAGCGTAGAATTGAGGAAAATCTTCTTAAATCGGTAAAAACGACGCTTAATTAAATATTATTTTTTTATAATATTAATTTTCTAGGAACATAGAAAGAAAAAGGATCTTAGATTTTTATATAGAACAGAATACGTTGAACGAAAAATTTCACATAAACTTTGTAAATTTATTGGTTAACCACTTGCTACAAATTGAAGGGACTTATCCATCTGTTCATCTGTTGAAAGCAAAATTCTGTAGGCTAAAGCAAAGTGCAGGTGCTCTTCCCAAATTTTTATGAAAATCAAGAATCCAGGCAATTTTATGAGTAAAAAATATATTTTATTTAATTATTGGAAATTAAAGTTCTATTTAATAGGCATTGTGATATGTAACTATATCTATGCTGTGTAGAATGGTAAACGTAAATCAATAAGTTAAAATATACATGTCCATATATATAAATATGTAGCATAAATATTAGCAAAGACAGTGCGTTTTAGAATTATATTTCATCACTGAAACTGGACACAAAAATGCTGCCCTCTGTAATAGTTATTTTTGTCAATTTATTTAAATTAAATTTTATATTTTTTAAATGTTTTTATCGATGTTTCTTGGTCACTTTCTACAATGCGCTATGAGTCAAAACATTCAACTTAGAAACAGTATGCAAGTATGTCACATAACTTTAAAAATATTTGCAAACTAATATCATATAAACATCAAGAAACAAATTATATGAGGTACATGGATGAAACATTTTGCCCAGAATTTACTTATAAAATTGAAAAGCTAATGAAAATTGATATATTTATGAATGAATATTCTAACTTAATTTCATTAAATGAAATAGATTCCAATGACGATACATATTTTTTAAAAAGAGTCAAGTACTATTATGAATATAGAAAAGGTTTTATTATTTGCATTCACAATTTATGTAACAATCTACCTTTATTTGGAAAAATTAAGTTCATTTTAAAAGTTCGAGCAGAAATTATTTTTGTTTATAATGTTCTAATTAAGTACTCAAAATTATAGTTTAAATTTAAATGCAAAACAGTGAAAATGTATAAACCATTAATATAAAAAATATCGTTTTTAAGGAACTCTTTGAAATGATATTACGAGATAATTGTCATAATTTTTTTATTGTTCCTAGACATGTTTTAGTATATGAAAACTAAAGATTCTGTTTTTATGCATTTTATTTTGCTTATTTTGTACAACATATGAATGCATCATTATTATTGAATGTAACTGTACTTATATTGAAATAAACTACCAATGTTAAATATTTTTTAATTCTTTCATTTTTTTAACTATATAAGTAATATTAAATTACAGGTACCTTTTGACTCCTATAAATACTAACAAATTTTGAGATATTTCAATTTAATGCCTATGCTGAAAATAGAAAAACCGAAATGGTGTTAAACGTCTGCACCACCTGTTTGATATTTTTTATTTATAAGAATGGATCTAATATAATCGAAAGGATATCTAATTTAATGCACAACAGTATATCTGTTTGGATAATATCGTAAATTGTACTATAGGATATAGTAGGAAAAATCGATATGGTGTTAATAATTAACACTAGTTGACTATTACTTTTATATTTACAAGTATAAAACCAGTAAAATTGAATGGATGAATATTGCAATTATACTAATGGTTGGACACTATTTAACACCGAATTGGTGCTATTTTAGTACCGATTTTTTTACTGTGAACGCAGCTCCGAAATAATGCATTCTTTAACAACCCTGAGTATGAGTTATTGGGGCAGTTAATGAAAATAATTGTCAGCTCGTCTCCCAGATAAGAAGCACCATTTTTATACTCTATAAATTTCATTCCCGAATATTCCGTTCTCGAAACATCGATACTCCGAACCTAAAGATGCCACTTGCTGTGATGCGTTTCTCTACAAGTAGTTCAAGTCCGTACTTAATTAGTTATTTCAATCGAAGTGTGCATTTCCAGTAAATGTTTCCTTTTTCTATTGCACGTAACAATATTATAAAATAGTTCGCAGTAAAAAAATATAGAAAAGTCCATGTACAAAATCTTGCAAATATTTCTATCAAACTGATTCACCTCATTATTTTTAAATGTACGAAACTCGCAAAAAATGAATATCAATTAATAATTTTGTATGTAATAAATATTATGTACTATTCTCTTGTACGGATGCTGTATTATAATTATCAATTGTGTTTCAACTTTGAGGCATTCGCGTGTTCGATGAATTAGCTTATTGTGATAAAAGCGATATAGAGCAAATTTTTATCCTCTTCACCAGTTTTATGCCTGATATCGCAGAACCAGTTATTGATTATTTCAGGAAACAATTTATTGGCTACATAGATAAAAGAGGCATCAAAAGGCAGGATTCTATATTGATATATTTTTCACAATATGGAGTTGCCATCAATAGATGACACCGATTCTTTATTGAACTAATTGGTCACGAAAAATATCCCATGATATAGAAGTTCTTAGTCATTCTTAAAACTGAGCAAGACAAAAATGAATTACTGATATCTCAGTTGATGGCAAACGTAGACCAAGGAGCTTCAAAAAAAAGATACCTTGACCAATGGCATAGAATCCAGGAAATTTTTCACCAATATAAGAATATTTCTTAACTTGCTTAGGGCACTTGCCAGCAACATTAAATTTTAATTTTTTAAATTAATTAATTAATATTTATCTACCATTTATTGAATATCTCCTTTTCTTTCTTTTTCAAATGAAATATGTTTTATTAATGTAAAAATATAATAAAATTAAGGGAAAAATTAACAATCTATAACAAAGATAAAAAATACAATAAAATAAATAAAAATACTCATGGAATTGTTTAATTATAGTAAAACATTGTTAAAATTAAGAAGACAATTAAAAATTTATAAAAAAGAGAAAAAAAAACACTATACGCACCTCTGGCAGAACAATGACCTAGGTGCACAAAGTACATTCTCCAGAAATGTATTGTTATATTTATATACTTTATAAAGTATTTTTTATGTAAAGTGACATTTTGTAGTTCTACCTATTTGGATGTATACATACTTTTCTTCATTTACCTAATATAATATCCTCATGACAAACTGTAAAAGGAAGAGAAACCCTTAATTGCCTGATGGTTCCACTAAAGTCTATTTTTAATAACTTTCTATCAACTTACAGACCCCTGACTCAGAAAGTTTGTGTCTGAGTGCCTGAGAGTGTCATTCGTGACGTAAGAGTTTTAGGCTTTAGGGTAGTAAACGTGGATGGATTTACATGGGGTTTTTTGAATTCGAATGAGAGAATGGGGAGCTCTCCAATGGGGTAAAATTTTCTTACGTATTGAGGGGTCTTGGGGTGGGGGTGGTAACTGCCACCCTTTGAGAGTGCCGCTCGTGACGAAAGAGTTTTAAGCTAGTAAACGTGGATGGATTTACATGGGGTTTGTTGATTTAGAATGAGTAAATGGGGAGCTTTTCGATGAGGTAAAGTTTTCTTACGTGTTGGAGGGTTTCGGGGTGGGTTCAGTAAGTACCACCTTTCGAGACTCGAGAGTCGAGTATCGTGTTGTGAGAGTTGGGTTTCGAGAGTCCAGATTACAGAGTTGAGTTTCGAGAGTCGAGTTTCTATAGTCGAGGTTCCAGAGTCGATTCTGTAGGGTCGATTTTAGAGAGTCGAGTCTCGGTGGTCAAGTTTCGGTAGTGGAGTTTCGACAGTCGATTTTCTAGAGTCGATTATCGAATTTCGAGAGTTGAGTTTCCAGATTTGAGTTTCGAGAGTCGAGTTTCCAGAGTCGATTTTGGAGGGTCGATCTTAGAGAGTCGAGCTTCGGTGGCCGAGTTTCGGTAGTCGACTTTAATGAGTCGAGTTTCGAGGGGGCGATTTTCGATTTTTGAGAGTCCTGGAAATTCGACTCTCAAAAATCCAGTTTGTAGAGTTGAGTTTCGAAAGTAGACTAAAAAGTAGAAAATAAAATATATTAACTTATATAAATAAAATTGACTAAAAATTTTTTTTTCTTAATCATTTACACAAGAAAAGTTTCATTGCAAATTGGAAATGCTAGAACTCCGAT
The DNA here is from genome assembly GCA_963924295.1 of Dioctria rufipes. Lineage (NCBI taxonomy): Eukaryota > Metazoa > Arthropoda > Insecta > Diptera > Asilidae > Dioctria > Dioctria rufipes. The sequence goes on from OZ002740.1 coordinate 226,194,711, forward strand.
TAAATATTAAATGTTGGGGTATCCAAAGCTATAATCACAATAGTCTAACTTCAACTCATGCCCAAACTTATAAAATTTAATCAGAGTTCTAGCATTTATAATTTGCAATGAAGCTTTTCTTGTGTATATGACTGAGAAAAGAAAAAAATATTTTTTACTTTTTAGTCAATTTAATTTACAAAAGTTATTTATTTTAAAAGTTTTTTTTAATATATTTCATTTGTTTGAAGCTAAGAGGTTTTATGAACGTTTTATGAAATTTTTCTTTCAGAAGAGATGTTAATTTTTGCGACGTTGTTGCTTCTTAGAAACATCCATATACTGCCACAGCTCAGGCACAACTAACAAATCAGGTGGTGACGTTCCAATAATGAGATGAATTTGGCGCTAATGCTACAACAAATTAGACGTTTTTGGATAGAAACCAATAGAACTCTCATTATATCATTGTTTCTCAAGAAACAATGTTGCTTTTATAACTTTTTACGAATTTATGTCAATTTTTCATTTTTTGTACTTAGGTCGTTGTTCCACCAAAGTTGCGAAAATTAAGAAAAATACACAAAAACACTGATGATCTTACTAACAAGCAATTTCCCTCATTTTCGCTAAATAGGTATTTCCCGCATGAGCACGCGAAATTCTTAATTAGGGAAATTGAAGGAAATTTTTTTTAAGGAAATTGCTTTAGGGAAATTTCTTTTAGGGATATTGCTTTTAGGGAAATTCTTTTGGGGAAATTGTTTTAACGAAAACAATACCTCTGTTTCACAGAATGTGGAGAAATTCAGGCTTTCTAATATTTCGGTATTTTCATTTATTATGCTAAGCTTTTACCCTGTAAGTGACTTTCATCGCACAAGTATTTTGATTTTGTAGTCGGTACTGACTGTCTCACCGTATTGTATTAGTAACACTGGAAATTTGTCATCATAAGTAAAGACTGACTGTAATAATTTTGCTCACTGGCCATATAATACTCTACTTCAAAAACTGATTTGCATGAAATAAAATTACTTGATTTTTTAGTAATTAGAAAATAAAACCAAAATTTAAAAATTTGTATATTTGTTTTTCAATTTAAAATTTTTGTCAACAGGAAACATACGTATAGCAACTGCTTGAAAGCCTTATTGAACCCTTATTTTTCAATGCGGTTATTGAAATAAGAATGATATGATATAAAGATTTGGGATTATTTCTATATAAAAGAGCGAATGCTTTTCAAGCCACAAGACCGCCAATTTAAAATTCTGTTCTGGTAACACTCACAAGCTATCTGGGCTCCGCGCCCTGTAAGTGTTTAGAAGTTGTGGGACATTTCTTAGTATATTTAACTCATAGCTCTCTTCCCACCGCAGCCGAAAGGTTCAACCAGAGACATGAGTAAATATGTGTTGTGGCGATTAACCCGGAGACCACCAGCTGTACGATCATTGGTTCATCGGGCTAGCGCCCGATCTCCCGTCCTCCCAGTGCGGCTCTGCGTTGTTCGCAGTGTTACTATCAATTACAGAAAATTAAATTTTGACAAAATAGTCGCGCTCTGCACAAAATACTTAACATTTTTATACCCTACATAAAAGCATAGGGTACACTAAGTTTGTCATTCGGTTTGTAACGCACACAGAAAATGCTAGTAGAGCAAATTGGGTTGGATACCCATTCATAATATTAAAAGTTATTTTGATTTTTGCATGTCCGTCTGTACGTCTATCCGTTCGTCCATCCGTCTGTCAGTCCGTCCTGATGATAACTCGAGAATGCGTTTACTTAGAGAGCTTCAATATTACACACGGGCTTTTAAAAAAACGTAAATTTCGAAAATAGACAAATCGAATAACTTCTTCGTAGGGTTGCCATACAAGAATTCCGTTTCTTACTCTATACTTGGATAGTGCCTGACAACGAGAGGACGTAGAGAGGTGAAATTTTGCACAACGATTTAAAAAAATAACGTAAATTTAAATTCGAAAATGGAACGAATCGAGCAGCTACTTCGTAGAATTGACATATAAAAATATTGTTTTTCACTATATTTTTGAACACTGTCTGAGTGCGCGTCGACGTAGAGAGCTGAAATTTTGTACACTATATTTTCATAGTAAAGTAATAGTAAAAAATGCTTCAAAAATGGACTAAATCGGCCGATCCCTTCTCGGTGTTGTTACAAAAAAATTTAGTTTGTTTACGTATACTGTAAAAACAATCAGTTCCAGACATTTTTATTGTACTGAAAAATTCTTCAGACCATGAAATCCTATGAAATTGGTTAGAATCATTTTTACTATCCGATGAATCGTTCTAGAAATATATGAAAAGCCACCTCAAAAATCAAGCTTGCACAGATGGGAACCATACGAAATTACATACGGACGGATTTAGCTAGCAGGGGTGCCCAGCCCAAATCTTTTGATGAAAAAAAAAAATATTACTGAGCTTAAGTGGGCTACACACATAAAAAAAATAAATAAAACGAAGAACTTATTCAAAATATTTTGTTAGCTTCTAGTTACTAAATGATACTTGTTTTTGTATATTGTTTGATATCTTTTTCATAGAAACTGGTAATTTACCCGACGCTCATTGCAGTTGGTTGGTCGTGTTATGTTCGAGCAACCTGCTGCGGCACTTCGTTGTTACTACATTTAATTTTGATAAGAGCGATTCACAGCGATATTTTAATTTTGGAAATTTATCATCGAGGATACATTTCTGAAGATAATCAAATTTATTCCCTTCGAGCATGAACCTTAAATCTACGCTTGACTGTAATTCTATTAGCTCTATTTGTAAATTTGTTGGCCACCTCCACATTAAGTGGAGTTAAGAATATTTTGATATATTTCCTCAAACCTTTGCATGTATGCATAATAATCTGTAATTGAATTGTTTGATTAATTTTATGACTTCATTAGAATATTTTAAAAAATCTTCACAGTCACTATTGAAATCATTTAATAATGGGAAATGAGTAGAATAATTTTACCATAATTAGTTTTCATAAAGCTTGAGTTTTGTTAGGAAGTATATTTTATCTTGGTGAAATTCTCTAATTAGATTATTTTCACCTTGCAGCTTCTGATTTAATGCATTTATTTTCATAGTTATATTCGTTAGAAAACATAAATCTAGATCATCGTCAAATTCACATATATTATTGCAACTTTTTTCATAAAAGTTTGAGCTTCTTCTCGTTCCAAAATTTTAATAAGCAGTTTCCACTACTTGGTCATCGAATTTTGGTATAAAAAATTCAGAGTCAAATTCGCTAAGATATTCTTGAAATTGATGAATGACTAAATTTAATTCAATAACAAAATATATATGTACATAAAAGCCAAATAATATAATTCAAGGGAATTAAAAAAAAATAGAATATAAAAATAATAGTGAAAGCGCAAAAATAGCAAGGCTTTTAGGACTACCAAATTCAGAAGTAATTTACTGTAGCAGTTAAGAGACAGAGCATCGCGTCGTTACAATATATACGCGATCGCCGCAAGCGCAGCCACAAAATGGCCGCGGATTATCTATTCTTGAGCTAGAGTACCATAAGAATTGGTCTTAGACCAATTCTATTTTTTTAATGTTTTATTTTCTTCCTTGACACTTTCCTACTTTCTTATCAGCAAAGCTTTAAATGCTTTAAAAACGAAAACATCTGATTTGAAACACTCTACAATATGTAATTGTACGTGCGGCATCTACATGAGAAACCTTGCATGATCGCACTCGAATCCAATTTCCTTAAATTTTAACAATAACTTGAAAACAAGATTGGTTTTTCTGTGGAAGCACTTTTTTGGAAGCATATCAGTAACTTGCTACAAGCGTTTCGAATCTGTTTTTTTTTCGAAGCACTTGGAAATTTTGGAATAATTTTTTAATTAATAATGGTCAAGAATTCTAGAATTCCACTAACTGATATAGATATAGAGTTCTCATATTTAATTTTGCATTCTGGACCCTTCTACTGACGTTCTGTAAACAATAACAGGTTTTGATAAGAATATAGTTCAGTTTAAGCGCCGCGTCCGCAAGAGCAATTGAAAATTTGTTGAACTAGCTGAAATTTTGTGCACGAATTTTCTATATAAATTTGTAGATGTTCTCAAATGACCAAGATAGCAACTGTCATGTGCAATTGCCTTGCAGAAAATTATGCTTTCTTTTTACATAGATGAATCCCGCTAATCGTAACTAATTGGGACCGGGGTCTATGTTCACATTAGCCAAATTGTCGAGAATAGTCAGGGAGCTGGTGAGTTATTAATTCCGATGAAAACTCTCTACTCAAATGAAGAAATCATTTCACAGGTCCAAAATAAGCTGAAAGGTGATAAATCTGCAGATTAGTTTAACTCTGGTGATGCGATGGGGCAGAAGACATCTCAGAACAACTTGTATCATACTTAGCGTTCTGGTGTTTTAACTGACCTATCTCTATATGAGCATTAGGAATTAAAATACTGGAATGAAATTGCAATTCTAGTATTTCGATATTCTTACCACATGATATCCCGTATATGCGTATTCATACCGACATTTGGCTCGTCTTCGTTTTGGTTTCTTTTTTGAACACTAGATGATAAAATCTATAGGATATACTAAGTTTCTCATTTCATTTGTAACGCATAGAAATAATGCTAATAATTAAGAAATGCAAGAGGAAAAATTTGTGTTTCGTTAATGTAAGAGCAGTCATCTAGAAAATGGAAGATCCCGTTTTCAAAAACCGGACAAGGTGGTCGTTTTTCTTTCTTGTGTTCATAATTTCATTTAGAATCATAAAAACAACAACCCTTTTTATTGTCCATTTCTTTTTTCATGGAAGCCCTGCTTTGTTTCAATGATATGGTTTTAGTGTAACATTCTGTAAGTGAATAATTTACAACAAAAATAAAAATTTTTCAAATATTATTTATTTGCTAAAAAAAAAAATATTTTAAAATTAACCCAAAACATCCTACAATAACTTAACTATTGAAAGAGGAATTTTAAATTTTAACATTAATGAGATGAGTGGTATCAACTGGTTTCTATTATCGTAGATATATTTAAAATTAGACCTTATGGATGAAAGTTGAATTCTCATGTCTTCAGCATCAAATCTCTTGCGGCATGTATTTTTTGTAGACATATAAGCTTAAAGAGCCATTTGGCACATGTAGGTATGTATTTGCAAACTGTAAATATAGCAACACGGCCTTTTGAAACAGAGTAGGATATTCATCTTTTAAACTGCACCAGAATTCCACTAGAAGCTTTAATTTAAATTTTTCTGGCAACTATGAATCAGATGTCATTTCAATAAAATGTGTCCTATTCTTCTGCTGACATTGTGGAAGGTCGTACATTGATAATAAATGGGTTTTTAAACCACAATTCATTTTGATATTTGACCTGAAGGTCATTTGGAAAATACTGATTAAATGCTTGACCCAAAGCTGTCAGGTGCTTAATGATTTCTTCAATAATTGTCTCTCCTATTTCTACACTTTCCGAACAGCCTTTAATTGTTGGGAAGCAATCTAAAGAGTAAGAATTTTTTCGTGGGCAGTAATTACATTTACTTCTTTGCCCTGAAGGGTTCAATTAAGCTAATGGATCTTTGTAAACATGCCGACTAAATAAGAAATTTTAAACAGCCTTTCAATTCGACAATTTATTAAAAAAAAAAAAGATACACACCTCGTCGTTTACCTCAAAAATACGGGTTAGTATATTTTCTCGAGATAACAATATGACCTCAGTATGTAAAAGAAGAGATGTATATAATATGTACACTCTACCATGTCCACACATATTATTTTTAATAAACAATTACTTAGTGGTCGAGATTTTATGAAGCTTATAATTTGAATAACCGCATCGAGAGCCTGTCTTTAAATTGAGGGCTAATTTTTTTGTAACAAGTGTCTGCCTATGGATTATCAATGGCCTGTGATAATACATGTTGCTAGTCATTCCCTCGGTGATGATATCATAGCGTATACTAAGTTTGTCAGTGGTGATGGTAAAGCAAAATGGGCTCTACACTCACGCATAATATTAAAAGTTATTTTGATGTATGCATATCCGTTTGTCAGTCCATCTGTCTGTATGTCCGTCCATCATGACGATAAATTCAAAACGAGATCATTTACAATACTGAAATTTTGCGGATGGACTTTTTTTTAAACAAAAGTAAATTAAGTTCGTAAATGAGACAAATCGATCGGGTAATTCTTTCGTGGGGTTGCCATACAAAAATTTCTTCGTTTTTCACTATATATTTGGACACTGCCTGAGAATGCGTCAACATAGAGAGCTTGTACATATATGTACATGGTGGTAAATATAATTTTAAAAATAGGCTAAATCCGGTGTTGCCATAAAAAAATTACGAAATTTACGTCTACTGTGAAAACGATCTCTCCTAGATGTTTTTATTATACTGAAAAGTTTTTCAGAACATAAAATCCTATGAAGATTATAATCATTTTTACTGTTCAACGAACCGTTCTAGAAATATATGAAAAGCCACTTCAAAAGTCATGCTTACACAGATGTATGACCACACAAAATTACATACGGGCATTCATCCTAGGGTATTATAAGAATTGGTATTAGACTAATTATAGCTTTTTCACTTCTTGTTGGTTTACTTTTGTTTTCGCACTTCCTAACATTTATTGTCACCAAAATTTTGTTATTTTGTTTTGATATCCTAGATGAAACCTACAGGCTATACTAAGTTTATTATTCCGTATGTAACGTATAGAAATAATGATGATAGAGCAAAATGGATTGGATATCCACGCATAATATGAAAGGTTATTCTTTTCATGTCCGTCTGTGTGTTTATCTGTCCATACGATAACTCGAAATTTTGCACGCGACTCTTTTAAAAATATGCAGAATTAAGTTCAAAAATGAGACAAATCGGGCAACTGCTTCTACTTGAGAACTCGTCGACGTAGAGAGGTGTAAATAAAATTTCAAAAATGAACTACATAGATTGGGCAACCCCTTCTTGATGTTACCATACAAATCTTTGGTTTTTCATCACACCCACAATAAATATGTTTATCTCAGTCGTTACCCAAGATAAAGTTATTATGTTAGTAAAATTTACTCCAGTCGAGACCTAGAATAAAAATCTTTATCTCAGTCGATCGCCAAGATAAAGTTATTGAGTTGGTAAAATTTATTCTAGTCGAGACCCAGAATAAATATCTTTATCTCAGTCGTTACCCAAGATAAAGTAAATTTTTTAATAATTCGATGTTGTTACCACTAGAAAAGTGGATTCCACATGATCCGCAATTTAATTTTGAGTATTTTTGTTGCCGTTCCTGATTTTGCTTAGTTAAAGTTATTATAATTATAAATGATACTATAAGATAACTATTACAATACTGCTAATTTGATACTTTAGAAGATATATTTAACTGTAAAGATGACTTAATCGAATTCCATTTGAATTTCGTAATTTTATCCAAGACAAGTTACTTTCCTCTCATTGGATTGTGTCCCGGATTTGTATATGTGGAAACTAGCCATAATGTGTCGATTGTTATCTTCACTAAAAACTGCCTTATCGACGGGCTTGTAGTTAGGTATGCATGGTTTCGTTCCCAACCTATTCTCAATAATTAGAGATACTTGGAATTATAATCTTTTAATCGATTTTACCTTCAGGTGGCTATTTAATGTTGGTTTCAACACTATGCAAAATCACTAGTTACGCTATGGCGTTTCTGGATCACTTTTTCCATACAAAAAGTGCAAGGTAGATTCCAACTATTTTGGTGGCTCTGGACCGGGTTTCTAGGCCACTGGGGGACTCCGTCTAGTGGTATACGTCACAGGGTCTGCCTGGGGGAATTCCTTTCCTACCGTCAGGCTGAAGTTCTAAACATTTGTGAAGGGGTGGGAAGCCTTATTGGTGGAGGTTGCTGGTTAAATTTGAGGCTACAATTTGACCTTGAGATGTTCCTCCTGTGTCTGGCTACTGGAGGTTTTCTGAGAGCTTTAGTGGCAATATCTGATACTATGACTAGGACTGTCTGGGGTGTGTTGGATTGGGCTACGTTACCTGTACCAAGGCTTGGGTGGAATGTGTGCGGCTTAAGTAATGATGTGAAATGTCCTAAGCGAATTTATATCGGGGCTGTATACTTGACAGCTTGAGTTTGTTGTTAGTTGTTTACTTTAGTATGAGTGCCTGTGGTATGTTGGGCTGGGCTACTTGGTGGCTGAGGAAACGAATGTTACCTAAGGCGTGGATGCATGTGTGCAACTGTGTATTTATGTGGATAAGAAATGTTATGAAATTCCCTAAGTGAATTAGTGTAATTAGTATAAGTAATAATTCAAGTTAACCCTAGAATATTTTTGTTCATACCAATAGATTCTAGAAGGTGTCAGTGGAGGTCTTAGTAATAGGGGTGGACAAATTTTTTTTCATAAATCCTATACGTGCTATAGGTTTTGAGATATTAGTGATCTTACCTTTTGAGGTATAATTAATAGTGGTAATAATTCAAGTTAACCCTAGGATATTTTTTGCCCATGCCAATAGTATTAGTACTAGGGGGTAAAATTTTCATCAGAAACATTAATCGCTCAAATTGTCTGCTTTACTCGGCTATATTTGTTTACACAAGATATCAAATTACCAGCCACCTGGCCAGCTTTTCTAATGCTTTAATTTCCATTACTTCTAATGATTTCATGTGTCCTACCATCCCAAGCAGCCGTGATTAATTTTTACACATCCAATATCATAACATGATCACTATTGTTAATAAAAGACACCTACAGACCACGACTTGAGTTATAGTTGTTGTTGTTGTTTTTTTCAGTAAAAGAAATTTTCAATTATAACTTCCACTACTCATATAAGATATCATATCCTACAGATCAATATGAATTGTTGTTGTTTTCAGCTAAAGAAATTGGGAATCTTACATTAAAAAAATATAAATCATTAAATTTGTTTACTTTACTCGGCTGGTGTGCGAATTTGTTTATATTATTCAACTGCGAATTTGTTTACTTTACTGGACTGTGCGAATTTGTTTATGCAAGGAATAAAATTAGAAGCATTCCACCACACATTTACTAATTTCCATTACTTATCTAGGTGAACATATCTACCTACATTCGCCCCAATCAGCTTCGCCTGATCTATTTTTAGATATATAATCATATGGTGCAATCTTGTTTATAAAAGATACCTACAGATTAATATCATCAAATCTTTAATCCACAACTTAGCTTATAGTTGTTGTTATTTTTTGCTTTTTTTTTTGTTTTTGAGCTACTAATATTAATTAGCCTGTAGAGGATTTCTGATGAATATTTTACCCCCTAGTACTAATACTATTGGCGTGGACAAAAAATATCCTAGGGTTAACTTGAATTATTACTACTATTAATTATACCTCAAAAGGTACTATCACTAATATCTCGAAACCCATAGCCCGTAGAGGATTTATGATAAAAAATTTGTCCACCCCTATTACCAAGACCTCCACTGACACCTTCTAGAATCAGATTTTGTACAAGGTATTTTCATAAAAAATACAAATATAAGTTCAAATATGAACCACATCGGGCAATCCTTTGTTGGTGTTGCCATACAATACTTTAGTTTTTCACTATATATTTCAACACTACCTGAGAACGCGTCGACGTTGAGAGCTGAAATTTTGTACACAGCATTTTCATAAAAATAGTTAATAAAATTTCAAATATGAACTAAATCCAGCTAACTCGTCTTGGTGGTATAATATCATTGGTCTTAGACCAATTATAACGTTTGCACTTGGTTAATAATTATTTTAAATAATTTTTCAGTAGCCGTATATTTAAAGTTTTATTTGCAGTCAAATCTTTAGGTCTCTATATAGTCTTGACTGCTTTATAATTGGCAATATCCAGCTGTACTATTTCTTAGGAAATTCTCCTTTATACTCATTGACGGATTTTTTGGAAGGTTATTTTTAGGAATACACCGATCGTTTTGTTGAAAAGTATTTAATTTACTACTTCATTACTTGACGTTTCGGGTCCCAGTGCGGCCCTTCTCCTTATTATTTATTATTATCTTTAAAAACTATTTATACGCGCCGTAGAGAGAAAAAATGTATTTAAAATATTTATATTTAGAATTTTTAAAAAAAACTTGAACTCACATGCCAATAATATGAACTTCTATGGTAGGCGATCAGAGATAACCATACCGAAGAGACCTCTCTGATCGCTGGGTCGAAAAGTTCAATCATTCTTTTGCACTTAAATGCATTTTTGTAAATTTATTGAAATTATTTTCAATAAATTTCAGTCTGTTAGACGAGAAATCTTCTTCGTACAATAATATTATATGTATAGAGCTCTTGAAAAAGGGCCACACTTGGACCCGCAACGTCGAGCAATGAAATAGAGAATTAAATACTTTTCAACAAAACGATCAGTATATTCCTCAAAATAACCTTCCAAAAAATCCGTCATTTAAGTAGCCCGATCAAAACATAAGGCCAGCTGGAAACCTATCAGCTGTAAAGTCATTTATTTATAATAACAAATAAAGGACTAAAAATAAGGTATGTTTTTTAATTGCGATTTATTTACTAAAATATTTTGAACTCGACTTCATTATTCCATTTTATTCCAGAAATTACCGCATGTAAAATGACCTCAGCACGTAAAATGGGCTAAGACTGCATATTTCGCTCTGTTTATTTAGAGTTGGGTTAAGTGATTATACTAAGTATTTTGAAGTAAATTGCGTTTTAAATGTACAGAAAATTTCAACCAGACGAATACCTTTGAATATACTTCGCATTCAAAATTTAATGTGCGCTTTTAGTTAATACAAAAATAAAGTTCAACTAAAACCAGGAGCAAAATTATGCGGTTAAAATTAAACGAATACCAGACACCTTCCAATTAAATATACCTGCACTAATCTGCCTGTAGTTTTAATTCCATTTGTATCCTTGATTAAAATTTAAATTGCTCATGCAGTGCTATGCCATGTACGCCTCAGTTTCGGTTTGTCTGGTTATGGAAACATTTCTGTTGTCACATATCTCGAAGGTCCGCCCAATGGTGCAAGTATTAATAAAGCACATCATAGTTGTGATCATAGAATTTGATGAATCCCTTGGCTTGGATAGTTTAAACTGAGATTAGAGCAACCACGAAATTTGAATGTAAATAGGTTATTTGTATGCAAATTTTCTTGCCCTGCAACCTACGAAACTAAGACCTAAGCTCTGATAGAAAGGAGCACAGCTTGGTCGAAAGCACCCTCCAAGTAATTAAAATCTTGAACACCTGTCTCTTGTACAGGGTTTATGGGCATCGTACCATGAGCAATGAATGAATTAAGATGTCCGGCGGATAGGTAAGTTGATGGTGACCACCACTTCCACCACCTTCAACACCGGTTGCTGCCATTCTCGCATGACGAACCCTTCTTGCCTTTGTCGTTCCATAGAGGAATGACATCATTTGTAGGCAAAGTAGCCTGATCTGTTCCCATGTTATGTTGAGGCGAAAAACTAATCTGAGAAACAACCCGTGTGGTCAGCGATGCAAATCAAATTTATCAGCGCAATTCATCGCTACATATGCGTCCATATTTCCACTGCTAGTCCGTTGTTGGTTTTTGCTCAACGTAGTAGTTACCTACCGGTGTTAAGACAAAAAAATAAAAATAAAAAATAAAAAAACACCCGAAAGTGGAAAATATGTAAGTAATGTAGAGACATCTCGTCGCCATCGTTTATAAATAGACAACAGGTGGGCGGAAAGCTTCCAGTTTTTATTACCATCGTGGAGTTCACATCATACTTGTGATTTATATGTGGAAACTTTTTACCGTGCGCTATTTTATTAGAACTTTGAGTGCGCAATTAGAACGCCTTTTGGCTCTATAGAGCTGGAATACACTTTCCTATATTTCAAATAACTATAGGGAAAATATTAGGAGTGCATAATTCTTCACGATGGAGTTTATCAAAATGGTACGTAAAAAATTTATAGCGTGCGCAATTTAATAGTTGAAGGAATATTTTTAGTAGTGGCTGTTGCACAAGTGATTTTAAATTCATTTAATTAATTCTGAGATGAAATTCAGAAGAGAAACCTGTTTTTGATAATTGCGAATATGATTTTATAGTGATTGAATGTATGATTAACGTACTTTATAATAAAACAGGCTCTTCGAATGTGTATTACAAAGTTTTTCTATAATATGAATACCTAAATGTTTTCTTTTAAACAAAATTAAATTCATTACAAGTTTGAGTGAGAAAAATAATTAATATTAGCTGGTGACGATACTAAATCAGCTTTAAATACATACATAAAACACAGTTATTATTTGGACTTATCTTCAAGGTATAACATATATTGATGCTTCCTTAAAAATTGCTCTGGTTCCATTCTAAGTGAAGTGATGTTAGGTACAATGTTATGAAGGGAAACTCACTATGTACATACAGATACATACATATATGGCTACTAGATAATAATTTGGGTTGTGTGCGGATCAGTTACTGGCGGCTAAGGAAAAACTCGAAAAATATTTTGCAAAAAGTGCACCAAAACTTTAAAATTGATAATAAATCTGAAACAAAAAATATGTATGTAAGCATTTTTACGTTTTAAAATACCGGATTTGCATTTTAAAACATTTCAAAATTCATTTGTGGTTAGTTTTTCTTCTGCTGTCGTTTTCACCTTAGATTAACGTTATGCAATATAACTGGCTAATATTTTTAAACTCCTGGCTTAAACCTTGAAAATATCTATAACTCCGTTAAGAGGAACCAAAGTTTTAACCAGAGGCTTTTTATTATATGTAGTATGGATTATAAATTTACTGGCGAGGTTTTTAAATTTGTTTGTATTTTAATGTGATGAAAAATTTAATTGATATAGAAAAATTGGTTAATCATTATGTATGTATCCAGAAAAAAAGTATTAAAAAAAATATTGAATACACAATTAAAACTTGACCAATAAACTTCTGGTGGTTATAGAGGGCAATAATGCAAGACAATTTTATCAATAAACCAGCATCCATAAATGATTTTTCTCTGGCTATTATCTGAAATCTCTGATAATACATCTCTTGCTTAAATTTTGGTAAGATGTTCTTGGGAGATTGATTCCTTGCTGTGATGGAAATTACTTATTGCATTGATTTTGACATTCACGTTCATTGCTTTTTTCTTACATATGGAAGATATCCTGAAATCACTCCCTAATGAAGGATCTAAAAATTATATAATTCGAACTTTAAAAACCTTACTTTCTAGGAAAAGGAAAAAACTGTACAAATTTTTCCGAATTTAATTAATTTTAAAAATTAAAAAAATTCTTAAAGAACAGATATCAAAATTAACACTTAATCCAAATCAACACCGAATGAAAGTATTGGAGCAAGTAATTACTCGATTGTCCTCAGGTTTATTCAGGATGTAAAGAATCAAAATTCCTGCGTTCCTAACCCAACCATCACTAATTTCATTTTCCCCTTTGCTGAAAGTTAAGTAAGTAGTTATGAGATAAGAATACAACTATTATTTTTTCTTGCGATGATTGATGCCTGATTTAAAGGACTTTGAAATCCTTAAAATTTTCCGATTTTTTGTCTGCTCAGATATATTCAAAAAATCATAATTTTGGACTTAATTATCACAGATGAACGGTCTTCAACTTATTGAGGAAAGCACAGTATTTCAGGGAAAATTATGCCAAGAATGACTTTTATAAGAAAACCAAACGAAGGATAATATCTTCGAATATCTCAAAATGCACCCTTTTATTTTATTTTTATTTTTTGAATTAACATTTATAATTTCAATATACAAGGCTCTAAATCTTATTAAATAGTACCAGTTGACTTAAAATACAATAAAAAAATACAGTTATGCAATTATTACAAAAAATTACAGAACACAATAAGTACTCTCCTCTTGCAAGATGCATATTTCTGTTCGGGAAATTGAATTTTGACTTTTTGCATAATGTAAAAGTCCTAATAATTTTTGAACGGAAATATATGTTGAGGTAATCCTTTCTAGGTTTCAAAGGACTATTAACGGATCATATTTCAGGGGAGAAGAAAATATATCATTCAAGTAATTAAATTATACAATAATTTTGTATAAATTTCTTTTAAAAAATAAACCAGTTATTTGTTGACGAAAAAGATTATCATGTCTAATTTGAGAATTTAATAATTTACTAATTACATTATAAACATTAATAAAAAAATAAGCAAAAAATAAGAAAAAAGTCAAAAGGTTGTATGTTGAGGTATTCAAGGTTAAAAGATATTTGTATTAATCTTAATTTATTTTTCTTATAAAAGTCACTCTTTATATAAGCTTCCCTGAAAAATTTTACCTTTCTCTTTAAAGTAAGCTAAAGATTATGCTTCTGTATATAACTCAACAGACCACTACAATATTCGGCATGTGGACAGATCAGGTATACGGCTCCGAAATAAAAATACAGAATCAGAATTTCAATAGTAAATTATACAATTTTTTTGAAAAAATACCATTATTAACAAAAGCAGGATATTGTTCGGTATTAATATATTTTTTTTTATGAAAGATATAAAGGATTTAACTTTATATCGCTTTCAAATCATAAAAATCGGATTATTCGTTTTTGAGATGTGATTTTTTGAAAATTATGTTTTTTGTTAAAATCGCGAATGTCTTAACCGGGGGAGGGGCGGATGAAAAAAATTAGTGTGTTTTTTTCGTATACCACTCAAACCCTGCAAGTTTTATCCAATCGGAAATGATTCAACATCAGTCCAAAACGATCGTGTGGAATGTCTATGTACACCATACGTACATACTTACATTTGAAATATTCTCTCTTACACATTAACTATACATGTTTATACTTGGAGAATGAAAAGTGTACAGAAACAAGTAAAAAAGCTAGAATTGGTCTAAGACCACTTCTTATGATACCGCCTAGATGAATGCCCGTACTAAATTTCGTATGGTCACCGATCTATTCAAGTTTGATTTTGAAGCTGTTTTTCGCATATATTTCTAGAACGGTTTGTCGTACAGAAAAAATGATTATAAGCAATTTTATAGGATTTCGTATTCTGCAGAAGTTTTTGGTGCAATAAAAATGTCTTGGACTGAACGTTTTCAAGGTATACGTAAAAAACCTAAATTTTTATATGGCAACACCAAGAAGGAGTTGCCCAATTTAGTCCGTTATTTGCTAATGTAGTAAAAACATCATGTACGAAATTTCAGCTCTTTACGTCGACGCGTTCTCAGGCAGTGTCCAAATATATAGCGGAAAACGAAATTTTTATATGGCAACCCCATGAAGGAGTTGCCCGATTTGTCTCATTTTCGAACCTAATTTTACTTTTTTTTTTAAAGTCCGTGTACAAAATTTCAGCTCTCTAGGTATACGCGCTCACGATTTATGGTGCGCACGGACGGACGGACATGCAAAAATCAAAATAACTTTTAATATTATAAATGCATGTCCAATCCATTTTGCTCTACCATCATTATTTCGAGGTGTTACAAACGGAATGACAAACTTAGTATACCCTATAGATTTCATCTAGGGTATAATAAAGCAATTATAAAAATTAAAATAATTAATTTTTTTTTTTAAAAATCGAAGATAAGCCTTCCAGGATATTCAAGGATAAATTAATCAACTGTTTTCCTGAAAAACTTTTGTCAGTCTTTACTTCACTTCATCTACTTTAAAATGATAACAAAATCATTAAAGTTCGCTTGTTACTTTCGTAGTTATAGACTTTTAAATGTAAGTCAACAAAGACATCTCACGAAACTTTGAATTTACATATCTCGAGATGCGCTTTCCCTGCGTGCCACAAGTAAGAAAATTTCTTACTTTGTATATAAGATCTTCAAACATGCTAACTTAACAAAAAAACCGTGGTCGAACCTCAAGTGCTAGACAATTTGCGTGAAATGACCCGTAATGAAATGACACGTAATGAATTTCATAGTAGAATAATTTCTCAGTAGGTCAATTATTTAATTAATAACCGACCTACGCGATATATTACAGTAGTGGTGTAAGCCTATTGGAGCTGATTACTGTAATCTAGTAAAAGCCTAGTTGACATTGTACTGATTGGCCAGCACTGGTACATCAGCAGCTAGAATCAGTGCACCATAATCACAGTGTCAACAGCAATTCTGATAGTATCAGCGCTTCCCACGTGCTAATTTGACTAGGATCAAGAAAGTCAAACAAGTTCACCTTTTGCATCACCATAATAGTCCAGTCAAATAACCCTAAAGAAATGCTAAAGATCACATTAGTAATTTGTTTTAGGCAGCAATTTTGAGGGTTGGTTTAGGATGGTTCTGGGAGTATTGTCGGAAAAATGCGGCATCCTAGGGCCAACACAAAGGGACAAAAGATAATAAAAACACCCCCGAACGTGTGATAAATTTTTGCTATGCGTGCGAATCGGAAGTGGTAAAAATTTTAAAAATATTTTAAATTGCTATTTTATTCAAAATATGATTCTAAAAAAAAATGTCTATGGTGACAAGCCCCTATCTCGTAAAGGCGCGATAGGGAAAGCGAAAGAGGCTAAGGGTGGACATATCGCTATATCCGCTAACATATGTCCGATTATTTCAATTCTGCAACATTTTGGTTCAAGCACTAGCAACCAAAAAGAAGCGTGAACTTGTCGCGGATGGAACGGGAAAGCGGGATAGTGAAGACAATTATCGGACAATATGTTTCACAATGTGCTCATGTTTTACTGTACTGACATATCTTGGAACATTTTTGATTTTTTCTTAAAAATTTTGGACGGCTGTGTAAAGCGAAAATGATGCCAGCACTTTTTCCTTCGAATTTTTTGTTATTAGTTTATTATGTTTGCAGTTTTGCACAATCAGAGTCGATAGTTTTATAGTTTTAGGTGACTCAAAACCCTTGAGAATACTTCACAAGCCATGAAACAGACTCTCTCACTACCACATGATAGGAGTCCTGATTCTAAAATATTTGCAATGATCTTATGTAAAACGGACAAAAGTTTGATTTGAATAGTTCCTCCGTCCTAAACTACTATTCATACAGAAAAATGGTGTTCTGATAATTTCAAGCTTGCTTTCTTATTTTCCGAAACGAAATAAAATTTTTCTTTCCTAACAAAATTATTTAAAAAAAATTATCTTAACCAAATAACTACGATTACTCAATCAAAAACTCTCAGCTGAGTGATCATTATATATATGTCGCTGTGCCGTCATGGGCAGTGCTGCCAGATAGCAACATTCAAACATCGAGAATATACGTAGAGAAAATCGTGAATTGGGTATGAAAATCAATGGATGAATTAAATCACATAATTATTTGTTCAAAACATAATTTATTGCAACAGACAATAGATAAATATATGAGAAATCCAACAAAATATAAATTAAAACAATTAAGGATGTATCCAGAACTATAAAATAGATTAGATTAACATCTTATTGCTATTTGCACTATTTCAATTTTATCGTTTAAGTTTTATGCGGTATTATTTATACTAAACTATTTTTAATACGCTTTAGAATTAAAGCGTTTAAGCATGTTTTTTGTAAAAAAATCTTTGAAATATTTGGGCAATAAAACAGTTGGGATCCAAGATTCCGGTGAGGGGGAGGGGCGCAATTATGGTTTAAAAATGGTATATGCTGAAAGCACTGAACAAAAGCTTGAAGACACTCGCCAACACTTGCAAATGTCAAAAGCACAAAATTTATCAAAGATTCGAGTCGAACAGACTAGCCATTGGCTACCACTCACAATGAAGAAAGTTGCTCAACGTTCTTTGCCACTTCCGAAAGTCAAATGAGATGTTAGATTATTCATTTTGTTTTTGTTTGTAAATGGTGGAAGTGCAAAGCTTCCCAATCATCAATTTTAGTTAGTAAAACTAGGAAACGTACTTTATTCAAATTCACGAATCACCATAAATTGTATCTATGTAAAATACAGGAAGTAAAAATTCACATTTATTTAAAATAGCAGCCACAGAATAGATGCAATACATACCTTGTACGTATATAACTTCGTCGCAAGTTATGATAGTGTGACCTCTCTTGTTTTTTATATTATTAGGCCAAGCTCAGGAGATATCCTATGAACTATGATGCAAAGCATGGCAAGAAGGTGATAAAGAAAGGCATTTTAGGGAACGTAAGGAGGGTGGCAAAGGTGCTGATACATGTCACTCTTAAACTTTCGCACATTGTATGCCGGAGGGAAGACAGAAGTTTGGAGACTGTTAACATTAGCACGCACGACCGAAAGTATTTTGAAGGATAAAAGGATGTGCGCGGCTTTCAGTTCAAGTATTACATGGAGGAATCAGGGATCAGACTAGACATTTCATCAGATTATTTATCATACATGTAGCAATATAGGAGCGAAAGGCAACCAACATTGCGGCGGTGATTGTATAAGTCTGTTTTGGACAATATCTAACGAAGCTAAGGCTATGCGACCAGCCCGGGCTAACTTATGGAAATTGTATTCCATTCTAGGTCTGATATAGGACTTGCAGAGGAGCGCTAGAAACGATGGGCTGAAATATTTCTTCCACCTTTTCAGAAATCCAAGATATTTCGTTGTTTATTTGGCAACAGAGAAGTTGTGATCTGTTTAGCTTAATATACTGCAAATATTAATGTCATGAATGCATAAAAACGGGGTATCGTCAAGAAATGCGAAATTAAAACAAACGGGACTAGAAACATTATGATCTTCTTTTAAAGAGATCGGATAGCTTTGGAACTTAGATGTATTGAATTCGATGCGATTCGGTTTGCTCCAAGCGAGGATATTATCATGGTGGTTATTCAAGGATCTAATCATGCAACCTAGTTTGCCAGAAGTGACATTTCCTCTGTAGTCCCGAAGGGTATCAAAGGAGTAAGCGAAACCAAGGGTACTCTCATCGGCAAAACAATGGATGGGATTGAAAGTAAGGGAAAGTAAATCATTAATGAAAATTGAGAAGAGAGATGGAGAGATAGCAGAGCCCTGAGGCACCCCGGCATTTATTGGCTGAGATTGAGATGTAAAGCCATCTAATATGATATGTATTAAGCAGCCAGATAAAACACTTTACATTCATAATAGAAGAGGACGAGAGAGGCCAAGTGCTTTAAGTTTGGCTAAAAGGGCTGAACTCCAGATACTATGATAGGTCTTTGAAATATCTAGGGCAACAATTTTGGACTCACCAAAATTTTGAAAACTATGGTTCCAACATTCCGTAAGAAAAGTCAGCAAGTCTCCAGATGAGCGCCCAGCTGGGAAGCCATATTGGGGATCGTTGATGAGATGATTAGTTACTAGATACTTAATTAATTTGGAGTTAATGATTGATTCAAAAACCTTTGAATCGAAGTGATTGCAATTGGTGGATAGTTCGAGGATCGCTACCCTCTCCTTTTTTGGGAATAGGCTGAACGTGAGGTAGTTTCCAAGCAATTGGAAATTTTCCTGCCGAATTAGACAACTAGAATAGTTTTCGCAGAGCTTTAGCCAAGAATGAGGCATAGGTTCTATTTCACGGTGGCTTGAAACAATCAGGACCTGCAGCTGATGGAGACGTTGATCTCCTTAAGGACCTTGAACATATCTCTCGTTCTAGTCAAAAAGAAATTTTTCGCTTTCGATAGTGTTTCAGTTCTGGACATGGATGCAATTGAGAGGTACGAAAAGCAGACTATTTCGCTTTTATTGTTTGGTTGTACTTATCGTTAAATCAAAAGTGATTTTGCTATTGTTAAGATCTGCTGTGTAACTACCGAATGTATTCACGCATGCTCAAGACTTCGTATTTTACTAAATTTGTGCATTCATCAACATCCCTTGAAGCAAAACAGACCGACCAATCAAATTCTCTGGAATACTTATTGAAACTTTCCCAATCTGCTGATTTATTTTGTTTTTTTTTTTTTATTTAACGTTTGGCCTAAGTATTCTATAAAAACTATTGCATTTTACGAAATAATAAAATAAATTATTTAAAAATAAATCTCTTGCTTTAAATGTAATAACACTCACTACAACAATGCACAATGACTTGATTGCCGTTGTGTAGTTTAGCTGAATTTGTCCAATTACGACTTATAATTGTTTCTTGATATGTTTATTGTGGCTCGTCGCGCCGATAATATTCTAAGAAGCCGTCTTTAAATGGAAGGCTTAACAAAGACCCTCTGGCAGCTGTTTTTAATTAAAACAAACCTTCTATGGCGATAACATGAATAGGCTTTGTCTTGATTCAAATACCCCAGCAAAGCGACGCTCATGTACAGGTATCCGCGCTTCCTGTTTTCTCTATAGGCTTTAACAACCATGACCGAAGGCCAAGGTGCTAGCTGGGGCCTGCGTTCCTAAATGTATCATATTGAACGCTTCCAGAACTTGCTACGTTTTTTACAAAAGCTGCAGTAGAATAGATGTGAATAATTTTGTTAGGAGAAATTCAGGAGATATATTGCAATTTTTTCAGTGGTCCTCAGGGGGGGGGGGGCGCGCCACCTAGCTGGATCCGCCCTGCAATAAAACGCCTTTTAAGGTTTCCACATCCAAACAATTTCTCAGCTTTGTTTTCTTAATATTTGTCTGTGAAAACGTTCGTTCTACATTAGCGGAAGAACAGTGAAATGTTAAAATAGCAAGAATAAATTTACTTAATAAATGATAGGCTGTTTCAGGACGTCCATTTTTTAATTGACATATATTTCTCGAAAATATCTCCACCTCAATATCATTTATAGTGGAAATATTAAACAAAGTTGAAAATTCATGACACTTTATTTCTCGCCATTCGTCATCAATTGTTTCATATTCTGATGAGTTAATAATATTAGGAAAATATGTACATAGCGGTACTATTCAGTGAATTTGTTCCAGACCACTTCTAGCGGTTCAATAACGTGTAATTTTTTAAGTAAATCGTCTTTGAAATCAAATCTGAAATATACTTGATTCAACAGTTCTATATAAAAATCTAAACATTTGCTTTTAACAAAATGTATTTGTTTTTGTTCATATGTTAAGTAAGATTCTACAGCAGCACCGAAATACATGTCGGATAGTGGCAAAATATTATTTGAATATTTAAAATCATTTGTTTCAATTGGTGTGGTTCTTGCATACTTTTCAAATAAAAAACAATTTATCACTTTTAGTACAGATTTTTTGATCTATGAATAAAGTCTATGAATTTGTGCAGATTCGCTTTGAAAGAGCATATTTAATTTATTAATCGTAGTTAAAATGAAATTTAAGAATTTAAGAAATAAATTGTTTAAAGGATCATTAAAATAATTTAATATGGAAGAAGGACTTTCGATTTTATCAATATTGGAAGTAAAAGCAAAATATATTTTAAAGTGTTCGTATGATTCAAGTAAACGCGTAACAACAATCTCTAATGATAGGCACCTAGTTTGAGATGGGTGTAAGATCTTCTTTGATATTCCACCTTCTTTGTTATATCTTCAAACTGATCGGTTCTTTTGGGACTATTGGCAATATAAATGTAAATTTACCTAACAATTGTTTCTACTGAATTAGGTAGTTTCAAGCACGCATAGGATGAACATAAAGCAAACGAATGGCATATTTCAATGTAAACAAATTTGGACAATCGCTTTTTAATAATGTTGCCACTGAGTGTCTTTTCCTTGTTATATTGTTCGCTCCATTCGCCGTAAATTCTACTAAATTCTTTTTATAATTTATATGTGCATTTTTAAAGACTTGCTTAACAGTGACATAAATTGAAATCCTTTCAGCTGATTTTACTTTTACTAAATCCAAAGTGTAGTCTTGAAATATAAAATTCTTTAATGTTCTGACAAGAATACTTAACATTTTTGTTTTAGACAAATCCGTATATAAATAGAAAACTTATTTTTATTAGACGTCTAACAAAGTTCTTCAAACTGTGAAATAGTTTTGACAATTGCAGCTGTCAAAGATACTTTCTTGTAAAAGGACTAAATGATCCATTACTGAATGGTATATTATGCTCAATGTAGAATGCACTTAGCTGGAGCTCCGGTTTTATAACTTTACTTTCAACAACGACCAGAGAAGAATGCATTGCTGTTGAAATTTGAGGTTGAATTAGTACTGCCTTGCTGTTTTGCAAGTGTTTTTCAGATTTAGCGTGCGAAACTAAGTCTGATTTCCCAGAACTAGCTTACAAGGAAACGCGCACACTTTGCAAAATGCAATATTATGGGTCGTGTCATAATTCCTATTTTTAACCAACCAGTTTTTTAATTTCGCCTCATTTTGCCACAATTTGCAAAATTTTTGCACAAACTATTTTTGCTGCAAATATTTTAATGCTCACAATTACAAAAGCTACATAAATTAAACCCTGTAATTTTACCGCTATAAATCTAAATCATGTCTGTCCGTGGTATTGGTATTAAATGTAAATCCTTTTTCATATCGTTTTAAGGTGAGCATGTCCGTAGAGGGAAGTACTTAGATGCGGATTCTTAGGAAGCACTCTTGGAGCTCTTGTAGTGTGGCACTCTAGGATCGCTTGCATTGGTTTTTGAGCGCTTCCATTTCCCGCTGGGGAATGATTACATATGAATAATCTTTTCACAAGAAGAAACGAATAAGCCTAAACGCAAGGAAAAGATCTGCTTCCGAAGAGATTCCTATATTTTCTGGCTATGTTGTGGAAGCGCTTCTTCTGACAAGCGCTTGACATATTTCCCGCTGGGATGGCTTTAGAAGTATTCTCGAGGGTTTTGGGTGTCTGCGATTGCGTAAGCGTGGGAAAAAGATAAGCAGATATGATTGTGTGCATTTCTTGTTTGTTTTAAATTGCTGTACTGTTTTTTGTTGGAAGGGATCCGATATGTGATTACAGGTGATACGGGAAGAATGAGACGTAATCAATTAATGGTGTATATAGGATATACAGATAGATAGGGTGTAATAAATTAATGGTATAGACTAGATGGGTGGGATCTGGGGGGTGATTCTGATCTGTTTGTCGTAGCTTAGGCGTGTATTTTAGTCACATAATTTCACATTTCACCTTAAATTTGTCATACTTTTATATTCACCATATTCATTTAATTTATCCTTTTCATCAACCACAAAATAAACTAAAATGAATTTGCATTGAATTAATGTCAGAATACACGCCTAAAAGTACGACAAATTAGTCAACTGCTTCCAACGTTGTGACAAAAATGTTCTACTGTGGCAAATAGATATTTTACACCTAATTAAAGCAATACAAGGGCTTAAATTCGAATTAATATTTTGAGTTTCTAATGTGAAGTGTCATTTTCAGCTCATTCCACGTAATGCAAGGCATGCTGAACTGAATAAAAACACGAAAAAATCAGTAGAAAAGTTCATTTCATTTAGGCGTATATTTTGATATTAAAGTACGACAAAAGATCACAATCAACCCCCCCCCCCCCCTCTGGGATGGTTAGATGCCAAAAATTAAAGCGTTACATTATTTAGAAATTTATTATTGACCAGTCAAAGTAATATATAAGTTGCAGATGCTTTAAAAAATAAAAAATAAAAACAAAAACTATAACTTATTCCCAATACGATTTATTGCAATAATTATCTATTGCAATTTGCAAATCAAATCAAATTAGGGATGCACAAAATTTTAAAAACATGTAGTAATCAAATGATACATTGAAAAGCAACTCTTGATGTCGTTAAAACATCGAACAAAAAACTTCGATGTTTTAATAAATAGATGAAACGTCGAAAGGAAAATTTTCGACATTTAAAAAATATTTCACATCTGCAGACGTATATAGTATAATATATAATTCCTAATTAACAATAGAATTGCAAAAATGATTCCCAAATAAATTCATTTAAGTATAAAAACTTTTTAATTAATCCGACAAAGCAAAATTCAGTTTAAATTATATTACAACTGCTGGAAATAAAACACCAAATTAATTTAATATTTTCTTATAGTAATACTAATATAGTACATATGGTCATAATTTTAGAAAAAACGCAAACAGAATTAACATACTAGAGCAAAATACTTCAAGTATCGAGACTGTTCATAGAAATAAAGTTTGGACAACTTCTTTCCCTTAAAGTGATTTCTCTGCTGATATTGTATCTGACCCGCCTTTGAGAAGAGTTTTTCTAATTTAACTGAAGTTGCTACGATGGACAAATATTTTTGTGCTATTTGAGCCAAATTTTTTCCTTCATATTTTGCCACAAATTTAGATCATTATTTGCCAGGTTTCCCGTGATTGGACTTTTAAGATACCGAGATATCTCTTGTGATTGCGCCTCCGCTTCTACTTCTCGCGAAAGTAAGACATTTTTAACAATTCGGTTATGATCACTCCACAGATCGAATTGTTTATTGCCTATAAAATAAGATTACGAACAATGATTGTAACGGAAGCCATAAGGAAAGGTGTTTCCCACAAGAAAAAGGGAATAGGTGCCTACATCAAATAAAATTCTAAAAAATATCTATATTTACATTAGGAAAAGAAAAATATCTTTTCCAATAACATTTTATGTAAAACTTAAAGAGAGACTTATAATTGTGTATTCATTTTCGAAGTATTTTGCATAATGAATCAGATCATTAATTCTTATAACCATTTAGGTTACGTATTAATTCAGTAAAAATTATTCGGTGGAAGAAATCAAAATGTTCTTAATGTAAAACGGCTTTTGCCAGAATAATTTCGCTAAAACTGAAAAGCCTGGTGGAAATAATTATTGTCCATTTTACTCTTACTTATAAAGTTGAAGGGCTGGACATGTGTCGGCACTCGGCTTTATTTACCATAATTCGCAAGGTATGCTTCGATGTTTGTCATGAGTATCGCAAATCAAGACCAGGCAGGATGTCACAGCATGCGATGCATACGCTGTGCTACTTTGATTCCACAATTTCTTAACTCTCGAGCTACTCATTCAATGTAAGTGGTTGTATCGAATATAAAATATCGATGTTGGCGATAAAGACGAAAATCAATGTAAATTCATCGGATATTTTTTAAGAAACATCGGTGTTATCGATGTATCGATAGATCGTGTGCATCACAAAATCAAATCAAATTAAAAAGCATTTATTTCATATTCCACCAATGTTTTAGCTACGTACAACTTTGTGCACTGCGAGACTAAAGAGCATAATTATAATTTAACAAATCAGAAAAATAAAGAATAAAGTCATTACATTCATTATCATGAATGGTTGGAAAGCAGACCAGACTACTCCTTATAAGTAATCGTAAGAGTAATACTAGAATACATATACTAAAGAGCGAATAAGAAAATAGTAAGACAATCTTAGACTATGCACACTAATCAAAGATATAAAGTAAAATAAGATATTAATGCTAAATTTATAACTATCACTACTACTAATAACAACACTACCCACGTTAGGCAAGCAACAAATTGTATGCAAGAGGGTGGTAAATTCTAAGGCTTTGGCAGAGGAATGGTTAACGTTTTTTTTTTCTTCAAATGTTATGAATCACACTATAACTTTTGAACAATATATCCTATTAAGATGTCTTTCATCTCAGATGATAGTAAACCGTCCAAGTTTTCTAATAATTTTCAATTACTTCCGCACCTCCTTCAGGCAGCAATTATATATGCAGTAGCGCACCCAGGATTTGGCTTTGGAGAGACCTTATGTGTGCAAATCTAAAAGGGGTCCGAAAAATAGGACTCTGAGGTCGCGTCCTGAGTCCATCTGGGCAGTAAGAATGCATTTTTTGAAGATTTCAAATTACAAGTTTTATTTGGTATAATCTCGACATGAACAAAGAAGCCATTGTCTACTTCATCTTCAATAGATTAATCATAGCTTTATAATCAACGAAACACATTTATTTATTTATAATCCACGCAATTTGTGCGGTTGTTACAAACGTTTAAAAAGAAATCTAAGGCCCCATTCCACACATCAGAGTTTTGGACGTGAGATGCGTCTACGGTATCTAAGCGTATTCATATGTGGCTGTATTGATTTACTTCCAAATACAATGGAAATTATTCTATTTCTATTCTATATACATATTCATGTCGACGATGTGGTGCCGTAGGAATTTGCTGCAGAAAGTGGATGCAATATGGACAGCAGTGCACGCAACTTCACCGGAGGTATATGGGTCATTCCATATCAAATAGGCGACATGTATGGCATGACCAATAACCAATTTTTTAAAAATTTTACATATCTGCAAGGTATATGAAAACAAAAATATGAATTAAAAATGTTCCATATACATTCCGTATTTCGCAAATTACTATTTTAAAATTTTGAAAAAAATGCTGTGCTGGTCTTCTTTAAAAATTCATACGTAGTTTGCTATTAATGCATGGATAAAGAAATATGGCTCATTTGAAAGTTAGATTTTCAATCTATCTAAGAAAAATGTCATCTCAAAATACGTATATGCGAAAAGGGTGTCAAGGATAAACGATGATATCCGCTATCCTAGAATATCCTGGAAGACGTACATTAAATTTTATTGACTTTTTTTTTATTTTCTACCTTATATTATCCACAACATTATATCAAAATTTCAACTTGAGATTTTAACGGGATCAGGGAGACAAAAATCAAGTAAGCCTCACCGATCATGCATTTGCTCATAATAAATTCTTTGAAAATTTCATGAAATTCAGTGAAAGTGGTGCGAGTTAAAACAAAATTGACCCTTTGGGGAGGGGGAGTCCCGTTCGTACCCCCCTGGGTGAGCTCCTGGGTATATGTGAGGATCATATGAATGGTACAATTTTGAAGTATCCAAATATTGCGATAAGTAACATTTATTTTGACAACCTATAACTGTAGTGTAAAGTGGATTAGATAGGTGGTTAGACATTGGAAAGTCTGAATAGCTTACTGCCATCCTAGGTAAGAATAATCTTATTGGGGTGTTTCATACAGTAGTTGTACTTAATTCAAAAAACTTAAAGAATACATCTTTCACCTAAACTGTTTACCCCCTCCCTCCCTCTTCGAAACCCGTTTACATTTCAATTTTGCTTGCCCAACTATGGACAGATCTCATTTAGACAAGCAAAAGTGTAATGCAAACGGCCTTGGGGGAAAGTTGTATTCTTCAAATTTTCTGAATTAAGTACATGAACTCCAAAATACATAACAACTATAAAATTGTACAGTTATTAATGTTTAAATTTTCATAAATGTAGGAGTGAAGATAAAGACTAAGGCAAAGATATTCCTATATTTAAAAAGGCGATAGATGGAATAGATATTAAATAAATCATAGATTTATATTATATGAACATAGGTAATAGAAAAGCACTTAGCTTAAAACTTGGTAAAGTCTTGTAGCAGTACCCACAAAATATTTTATTTCATAAACTCATAAGAAATTTAGCAAGACCCTCCCTTCAAAGTGCGTGATATACATAACTACTTGCAAACGTTTTCAAATCTCATTCTTACATACCTCTAGCTCCTCTTACTGAGTAAAAAGTTCATGAAATTCGTTCGATTTAGGCTGATTTAGAACAGAATGAGTGATCATTACATATATTCATATGACTTTCTCCAACCCTTTTTGTCTTTTTATCTTTTTATCTGATAAAAGTGAAGATCGCCCGTGTAAAAATACTAAATGGTTAATTGTTTAAAGTGAACATTAAGTTAATTATAGAAAGAAATTATAGAAGTTGTTGCTAATAATTACTTCAGAATATTCCTACTTTTATGTAGAATTGTATGGCAATAACAGATAAATTCGAGCAAATTGAATGAAGCAAAATTCGGCGACAGTTCGACTATCTGTAATATATAACTCCATATAGAAAAAATGCAGTTCATTTTCATTGGAGTTAAACTCCAAATAAAAAAGGAGTAGTGTAATTATCAATAAAGTGACTACAAAGCTCTGCTTCTTACTTACCATTCCGTTTTGTTTTTTATTCGTAGTACAGAAGCAACAGAATACCAGAGTCAGAGTCATAATTCTAATTCCATTTTCAAGGAAAAAAGCAGTTATATCCGCAGTTGCATGGCGTCGCACGTACTACACCAGTCAAGTTAATTATTGGAGATGCTAAGTATAAAATGATTTTAAATCTTGATTTAGTCAAAAGTTAAAAATTGTACTGAATATGCTGTAGTACGTACATAGTTTTTATCGGCGAGCTTGTACAAAAAAGAAATCTGTTTGACAGGTGTTCAATAGAAAGAGATTACTCACCATTTGAAAAAATAAATATAAATAAATAAAAAAGCGGCCAAGTGTGATTCGGACTCACACACGAAGTGTTCCGTACAAAATTTAACTAAATTAAAAGTAACATAGACATGGCCGTATATTTAGATCACGAATGCGAGGGGTTTAACCTATTAGGCTAATAAACTTTAGAGACGAAAGAATAACTGAGAATTAAGGTGAACTCAATAACATTTTCGTGTAAAGTTATTAAGCACATAATTTGTGACGACATTCCAGTTGAATTGAAAATTCCATTCATCTATAAGTGCTATATTTAGATAATTGAGTTCACGGTAATTCTCAATTAATGCTGCATGGGTCTGCAGTATAAATAGATGCTGCAATAGGCATCTCCAGCTGCAAAATCATCACAGGAATATCTGTGGGTGGCCGCATAGCATATTGCCGCTAGCGGTCAGCCGGCTGCGGTGGTTCTTGCCACCCACATCTCCTCGATGCTGGAAGCTGTGCGTAAGAAAAAAGGAAAGGACTTGCCCATTCTAACTAGGACTTCAGACGGATAGAGAAAAAAAAATTACTTCGCCTGGTTTCTCGCCTCCACTGCTGTAACCTAAACATCCTGAAAATAAAGAAAGTTTCAAACTACATATGTAAAATGCTGAAAAGAAAGAACGAGAATTAGTACAACGCCGCACAAGTGACTAACACCGCTGAGAGAGAAATCCAGTGTGCGTCTGAGGGACCTTACCGCATGGACCTACCCCGCCCATTATCTTTCTACTCTAACATACCGAACTCATAAATCCCTGGCCGAGAAGGAAGTATGTCAAGAGCTTGCTAGAAGTAACAGTACCACCTGAAATACGTATATGCGGGAGGGAAAACTATACTGAAAAAAAAAAGATTAGTTTCTTTACGCGAATGAATTTGTTTCATCAATAAATAATATCAGTTGATTTTCAGCTTATGAATCATATTCGTTAAGAAAACTTATTGGCATTAGTTGATTTAGCTAATCTTGTTTAGTCATAACATTTGTGAATTTAGTTAGTTTTGATAATCTTTCGGAATTTCGTATCCGAGCATCTTTTATTTTTGCAACTAATCATTTTGTTGAATTAACTAATTTTTATATAATTAATTTCGAAGAAATTGAAATATCAGCTAAAACAGTCGCTGTTTAATCCAGTCTTTAGAAGTGCTTATTAGAACAATCGACTAATTAATATTGCTCTTTCAACAAATTCAATTCCCAAATTAACTAATTGATTGGTGTCTTTTGTATACCGCATTATTTAAAATAACTGAAACATTAGTTTGAAGACATTAGTAATTTGTTGAAATATGTAATGAAATTGGAAAGTTCAACTAATTTTGTAGTTGATCAATAAAATGCTATGAATTTAATTATTTATGTAATTATTATTTTTAAATGCGTTCTGTATGTGCAAGAACTCTATATGTACTCATTAGTATGACTGGGAGTTTCTGCCTACTGTAAACACTGAAGAAAATATTAAGCAAACCCCACATATACACTCAGTATCTCAGTATAAGTTATAAGTGTGAATCATATGATACAAAATTCTTTGATTTCTTAATTCAACGAATATATACGCCCAAAATATGAATTGAGTTTTAACATATCCAAACGAAATTGAAATTGTCAAAGCAAAAGCTCAGATTTGTCGGTTCAACAAATGTATAGGTTTAAATTAATGGTTTTGCGCAAAAGTTTCTAGAACGAAGAAGCCACAGTAAAAATGGTTATGATTTATTTTGCAGGTAATTTCTCAGTACAAGAACGAATTGTCCCTAAACGTTTTCCCAGAACGCTTAAAATATTGTAAATCTTGTATGACAACACCACGGGTTTTAAGATTTCTTCCATTTATGAAATTATATTATTTATATTTTTTTCGAAAATGACATAGACGAACGGATAGACGGACAAACGGACAGACATGCAAAAATCAAAATGACAATTATGCGTGGGTGTCCAACCCATTTTTCCTTTATCAGTAATTTTCGTTACCAGCGAAATGATAAGCTCAGTATGACCTATGAGATTTCATCCAGGGTATAAAAATAAATATTAATGATGTAGTGATTTAAAATTTAAAGTTATGCGAAAATTATATTATTCATATCAACTAATGTAATTCGTTAATTTAGAATATTATGAGGTTACATCATATTAAAAAAATCTATCAATTTATTTGTTGAATTTATTAATTGCATAGATTCGCTAACAGAACAAATCATATTCTCAAAAATACACAAACAGTTTCGGTGTTTCTGCGAAAAAATTAATAATTTTTTATGTTGATTTTACTAATATGTCTTCTGAAATATGATTAGTTAATTTATCATCAAATATTTTTTAACTGAACTAATTGAATTCGAAGTTACAACTAAAGTATTTTCCAAAACAACTAAGGGCAAATCAATTAATTTCAATTCGAAATTGCAATTTGTTTATTCACAACAAACATGGACAATTACCATGACTCAAAATTCGCTAACATACAAAATTATCTACAAAAATAAAATTCGTGTTACATGTATCTAGCTTACACATTTAATTTCTCACGAGAAATTTCCTCAAGAATGCAAATTCAAGAGTGTTCACGTTACACCCAGACGTAACTGGACACTTTTGTTTTTCTCGATTTTGGCTCATGAGAAATTTTACGTGAGAAATTTTATGTTCACTTTTTTGATGAAGTAGCATTTTATAATTCATATCTAGCTTTAGGAAATAATATTTAAAAACTGTGATTTTGTGAATAAAATTATTATTGTTGTTCAATACGTTGAAGAGTTATTTTCATTTAATTTTTGTGTGGCATCATTTTCGTTGAGCAACAGCTGAAACGTGTAGCAGTACAAGGAACTGTTCTATACGACATATAAGCCAAGGTTTTTAAGCACTTTGACTTTGGAAGGTCTGCAAAAGGGCACTTTGGCGCAATATATCTAAATCTAGGGTATAGCGGTACACAGAACCGTTTATACCATCGTCGTGCCAGCCAAGGTTGATGTACCTTGACTGATTCGTCCATCAGAACAAAAGAGTTCTGATCATTTTGGTGACCCCGACGTGATTTGCGAAGTTTTTTACTATTACCCGATTTGTTATCATCATTTCGTAGAAAGGACGTTTCAAGCTTCATAAACGCCATCATGAGCTTAGATGAGCTTACAGCCCGTCAAAGGATAACGGGAGAGGAAATTAAACGTATAGCAGTCTACTACAAGACGGATACAGCTACACGTAAAACTGCAGAGAATCTGAACACACGGTTAATCAATCTGAACCAGCTGTGGGAAGAATTCGAAAAGACAGACAATGAGATCCGCATCAACTATGGATCCAAGCTTGATCATGCATATTTTGCAAACGACTACTATGAGGGCATAAGGGTTGGTTATGACAAGCTGAGCCAAGACATCTTACGCCGGCTACAAGAATTTTCATCTGAAAAATTAATTCAAATTGATTCCGAGCAAGAAAGAATCCGACAAGTTAACAACCCAGGTGCGACCGTCAAACCTCAGTCTAGATCGAATGAAGCTTTTGATGGAGGCGCAGCAGCCAGCATAGAGCAACAATCAATGCTTGAGGATAATAATACCGGAGCCCTATCTAAATCAATCAAGGCAGACAACTCTGCAATTATTTGTCAGCAGACTTCGTTGATGCAAGGTTTACGGAACATGCTAAATCACATCAAACTTCAGGCACAGCCGCACTCCGCTCACTTTTATCAGATAAAGATAAAGGCTATCGAGCATCACTGGGAGAAGATTCAACACTTTCACAGCAAGATACTTGAAGATTTGGATGACTCATACCTATCAGCTACCATGGGAGAATACTTCGAGTTGGAAGAGCTAACACATGAAAAATTGGTAAACTTATATGAAGGCTTAAGTCACAGCCAACCTAAGCCAGAGGCCAATGCAAATTCATTAGCAGCAGAGCTCAGTCCAAAATCCAGTATGAAGCTCCCAAAAGTAGAACTACCAAAATTTGATGGTGACTATCTCAAATGGCGGCAATTCTGCGATTTATTCTCGGAACTAGTACACAACCAACCGCTGCCGTCATGCCAGAAAATGTGGTATCTGAAGAGCATTTTAATAGGTGAAGCTGAAAAATTGGTCCAACATTTAACCATAACTGAAGCAAACTACGCCACCGCATGGAAGCTCATAAATGATAGATATGAGAACCCCAGATTGCTCGTCACTGCGCTACTAAATAAAATACTTTCACAACCAACAGCCACAACAGCGAGTGCATCTGCGATAAAAACAATTCACGACACCACTCAGGAATGCCTGCTCGCCTTGGGAAACTTAGGCATCAACATAGAGAACTGGGATCCGCTTTTACTCCACATTCTAATGAAAAAGTTGGATAGAGCAACACATACATTGTGGGAGCAATCTTTAAGTAAACCCAGATCACTTCAATCATTAAAGGAGTTTCTTCAGTTCTTAGAAAACCGCTTCCAATCCTTGGAAGCAATGGGAAACACAAATAGAACAGAAGGAAAAAAGGTACATACCCAAAGGGCTCTGACTACATCGGTCAAGACAGGGTGCCCATCATGTGGCAGCACCCATCAACTATTCGCATGTCCTAAGTTCCTTCAGTTATCGCCATCCAACAGAACATCGCTTGTAAAGAGAATTAATTCCTGCCTTAACTGTTTGAGAAGTGGGCACATTATATCCAGTTGTCCATCAAGAGGATGTCTCAAATGCGGCAAGAAGCACAATACTCTTTTACATTTTGAGCCAACAAAAACGAAGGCTGTCGTATCAAGAACGAATCAAGTTCCACCAAGCGAAGTCCAGCCGTCAACGAGTATCTCAACAACTTCATCACCAAACAGGGTAGCGACCGAGCCATCAATATCACTTACCGCCAAGTCGACACCAACTACTAAGAATTATGTGTTATTAAGCACTGCTATTGTGAAACTAACCAACAAAACTGGTACGAGTATTGAATGCAGAGCCATCCTAGATTCTGGCTCTCAGCTAAATTTTGTAACGCAAAAATTAGTGAAGAAACTTGGTCTGATTGGAACTCCCGAATTAATGAACATAGAAGGCATTGGCCTACGCAAACAGCAAGCGCAAAAACGTGTTAATATGTTGTTGGAATCTCGAATCAATGGCTTCAGCACTACTTTAGAGGCACATATACTGCCCCGAATCATTTCACCACAGCCCTCACAGTTAATAGACATTGCCTCTTGGCCAATACCAGCCAACATACAACTAGCGGATGCACAGTTTAATCAGCCAGGGACGATAGATCTTTTAATTGGGGCAGAATTATATTATTCGATTCTAGCAGTAGGGCAGATAAAATTGGGCAAGACATTACCTACCATGCAGAATACAGTTTTTGGTTGGACAATAGCAGGAAGAACCCAACACACACCACAAACACAAGCAATATGTGGAATATGCTCAGAAGATGAAGCGCTTCAGCAGCAAATGGAAAAATTCTGGATGCTGGATGATGCTGAACAGTCAGCTAAGGCATTCACTACCGCAGAAAGACAATGTGAAGCACACTTCGTACAAACTACACGACGAAATAAAGAAGGGCGCTTTACAGTAAAACTTCCGTTCAAGGTCGATGCTCAAACCCTAGGCGAATCGAAGAATATCGCGTTTCAACGTTTTGTGGCCTTAGAAAAAAGGTTAGATACAAACGAAGAACTTAAAAAACAGTATGTTAGGTTCATGGGTGAGTATATCGAATTGGGACACATGGAGGAAGTGAACTTCAATGAAATCAAGAAACCCTACAACTTCCTTCCGCACCACTGTGTCATTAAACCAGAGAGTTCGACTACTAAGCTTCGAGTGGTCTTTGACGGATCGGCCAAGACATCCAGCAATATTTCCCTGAACGACATCTTAGCAACAGGTCCTACTATTCAGGATGATGTCTTTTCACTTCTCTTAAGATTTCGCATGCCCAGGTTCGTATTTACCGCGGATATTGAAAAGATGTACCGACAGGTAAAGGTTCACGACGATGATACGAGGTACCAACTTATATGGTGGAGAAATAACTCTCATGATCGATTAAGGTGTTACAAACTTTGTACGGTCACATATGGTACCACTTGTGCTCCTTATCTGGCAACCAGATGCCTGCAGATGCTAGCAGAGGAACAGGCAGAACATTATCCTCTCGGAGCTGAAGTACTCAAACGAGATTTCTATGTGGACGATGTCCTAACTGGAGCCGATAATCTCACAACTGCAATTGAAACTCAAGCGCAGCTCCAGTTTTTACTTCAAACAGCCGGTTTCAAATTGAGAAAGTGGTGTGCCAATCACCCCAGTCTTTTAAAGAGCATTCCCCAACAAGACCAAGAAGTTCAGTTGGATTTTTATAGCCACAAAGAAGATCACACAAAGGCAGTAGGATTAACCTGGTTACCAAAAAGTGATAATCTTTGCATCAAAACTACATGGAAAATAAGCACTCGAGTAACCAAACGAAATGCCTTATCAGATATAGCACATCTCTTTGATCCTTTAGGCATTATGGCTCCCGTAATCGTTGTTGCCAAGATATTCCTTCAAAAATTATGGGCCATGAAATGCAACTGGGATGCAGCACTTCCGCAAGAATTACATTCTTATTGGCTTAACTTTCGAGAGGGGTTAAAGGCACTAAATGACATAAGAATTCCAAGACATGTGTTTTCCCAAAGAAGCCCTAAGACGATTCAAATCCACATCTTTGCAGATGCCTCCGAAAAGGCCTACGGAGCGGCAGCATACATAAGATCCATTGACAGAGATAATATTGTAGCTGTACGACTGTTATGTGCGAAATCTAGAATCGCCCCAATCAAGCAAGTCACACTCCCACGTCTGGAGTTGTGCGCAGCGAAACTTGCAGCGGAGCTAGCTGGACGTCTAAAAAGGGATCTGAAAATCAAAAATGCACCTCTTTTTCTCTGGACAGATTCAGAAATTGTTCTGGCATGGATTAACTCATCATCATCGTCATATCAAACGTTTGTGGCTAATCGAATAGCAGTAATCCAGCAGTTAACAATTTCGGAACAATGGCGACATGTCAGATCTAAGGATAATCCCGCAGACATTTTGTCAAGAGGAATAGCTCCAGAGAAGTTGGGAAACTCCGTCATCTGGTTTTATGGACCAACCTTCTTGCATGGTGCTGAAACATTATGGCCGTTGCCATATACAAAGAAAACGGTTGCGAATGACAGCGAGAGAAGACGAGTACATGTAGTGGCGTCATCCACTGAAATCAAAGAAGCTGAAACAATTCTCAGTCATATAAACCACAGGAACTCTTTTCGAAAGGTCCAACGAATCATGGCGTACGTTCTTCGATTTATCAGACACACGAGGAAACTTAATCGAGACCTTGCAGCTACGTTTGTCTTAAACGCAGAGGAATTAGACCAAGGTCAAGCGATGGTGGTGAGACTAATGCAGCAAGAAGGATTCGATGAAGATGTATCGCATTTAAGGAGCTTCGGAGAAGTTTCCAAAAACAGTGCCATCAGTAGCCTTACTCCATTTATCGATGAGGACAACATTGTTAGAGTCGGAGGTCGCCTGGAAGAATCAAATCTAACATATCAAGCCAAGCACCCAATGCTTCTGCCATACGCCCATCATCTAACGAAATGCCTCCTCAACGATATACACAAAGAAAAATTGCACGTAGGCCCTCAAACGCTTCTCGCCATAACCAGGCAGAAGTTCTGGCCATTAAAAGGAAAAACTCTGGCTCGCTCTGTGGTACAACACTGTGTTCAATGTGCTAAATCGAAGCCAAAACTTTTAACACAGTTGATGGGTAATTTGCCAGCAGATAGAGTCCAACCAGCAAGACCATTCGTAAATGCTGGCGTAGACTTTTGTGGACCAATATATACTCATTTTAAAATTCGGGGAAAAAGACCACAGAAATCATATATCGCTGTGTTTTGCTGTTTTTCTACTAAAGCTACGCACCTAGAAATAGTGAGTGACCTATCCACGCAAGGTTTTTTGGGAGCTCTACGACGCTTTATGGCTCGACGAGGACACTGCCGAACAATTTATTGTGACAACGCAACAAATTTTGTTGGGGCCAAAAATCAGTTGGAAGAAGTAAAATATATGATAGAATCCAGTCACTCTCGAAGCGAAATTATAGAAGCATGCAGCTCAAAGACCATTGATTTTCGTTTTATTCCACCTCGAGCTCCACATTTCGGCGGGCTCTGGGAGGCAGCAGTCAAATCAGCGAAACATCTCTTGCAACGGACTCTAGCATCAGACTCATTAACCTACGAAGAGCTTGAAACAGTTGTTGTGGAAATAGAAGCAGTGCTTAATTCTCGACCAATCACACCCATGTCTTCTGATCCAAACGACTTGACAGCGTTAACACCGGGTCACTTCCTCATCGGAGAGCCATTGACTAGTACCATTGATCCAAAGGCTAAATCGTCAAATTCCAATCTCATCACTCGGTGGAAACGTGTTTCACACATCAAAAACGAATTTTGGAGGCGCTGGACCATGGAGTATTTAAGCCAATTGCAACACAGGTATAAATGGAAACAACGATGTCAAAATGTCCAACCTGGTACCATGGTCTTGCTAAAGGAAGACAACATTCCTGCATTAAAATGGCCACTCGGACGTATTATTAACACGATTAGAGGAAATGATGGATTGGTTCGGGTAGCGGACATCCGCACTTCTAGTGGAATCATCCGACGTCCAATACACAGGCTTGCACCACTACCGATAGAAGCGGAATCCTCCGATGAGCCTGCAACTCAGAACGAGACCGAAGACAAGGAAATCACTACAACTATACCAAGTTCAAACATATCTCAACCCACTAGAGATGAGCCCACAACATCATACGAACCAACTCAGCCAAGAAGAGATGCCAATCCTAGAAAGAAACAACGGAGATCGGTGGGATCTGCTATTGTGACTTTACTTTTGACTTGTCTAATGCTACCATCAACTAATAGTTCTCCCATCGAAACAAAACCCTTCACTCATCACCCAGGAATCTACTTTGAGAATCTGGGAGCTGCAAACATCGTAGCTAATGAATGGAAACTCGTCGTATTTTACGACATGACAGCTTATTGGAAGGAATTTGCTCTTCTTCAAAATTGCACCAGGGCTTTAGAGGAATTATGCCAAAGAATCAATGAAAGAGAACAATGTTTGGGAATTATTGCACACATAAAACAGCTGCAATTAGAATTGGACACAAATAATATATTACTAGCAGAACCGAGCAATTCGAACAGATCAAAGAGAGGAGCTATCAACTTTATTGGAAATGTCGCCAGTGCCTTATTTGGGGTGTTAGATTCCGAGTATGCCGAAAAAATGGCACAAACAATAAATGATATTGGAAAAAATGAAAATCACTTGCTGGATCTGATAAAAAATCAGACGTCAATCATGGATGCCACCTTGAACATAATGAAGAAGGAAGAACAATCTATTGATCATCAATTTCAGCAAATAGAAACACAGATTGCCCAAACAACTCAGCAATTACACGACATAAGGGAAGAGGCGTACCAAGAAAAATTGTCGCAATCATTCATGTTGCTAACCTTGTCCGCAATTCTCACAGTATCCAACTTCTTCAGAATTCAAAGCTCAATCTTAGACGTCATCATCGATACGCATCACGGGAAAATCAGTCCGTTATTGATTTCACCACTGCAGTTAAAACAAGAATTAATAAAAATCAAAACTAATCTACCTTCATCATTACGCCTACCAATACAACAGGACGAGGCACTTAAATACTACACATTGATGACTATCGAAGGAAGGGTCGCTGAACGATATATTATATTCAAGCTAACTCTTCCCTTATTATCGCTTGAAGAGTTTGAACTATTTAAGGTCACTCCAGTTCCAGTACAAACTAATGACACTTTTGTGACAATCCAACCATCCTTCCCGTTCTTAGTCATAAACCTACATCGGGATCAATATTATCCCCTCACAGAACAGGAGTTGCAACTATGTCTCATCATTGACGAAGGTCAACATCTTTGTAAACAGAAACACCCCCTATATAGAAGGGGATCGAACATCAGCGCCTGCGAATTAAACTTTTTTAACCACCTGCCGCAGTCACCATCCTGCCAGATAGTCAAGACAGGGAATGGACCTCATTGGATCCAAATGTATAGTCCAAACCAGTGGATATATGCGCTGAGTGAAAAAACCACTATCAATGTAGTATGTGACAAAAATACTACTCAGTATGTCATTGAAGGAACAGGAATTTTGAAAATCCGAGATCGTTGCCTCATAAAGCAGCCGTTGGTCAGCATACAGGGACATAGTGTCTATCCTACCAATACAAGATCATCGTATATACCAACAAGTAATCTCACCGAATTTATCATATCCGCTAAAAAGAACCCTACTCTCGATAACACTGTTCAACATCAGTCATACACCTCTGAAATTGATTCCATCAAAGGTGAATTATCTCAGTTTAAAAAAAATCTTTCACTAAACACACTATCAACTGATGTTCATCAATTTTCTGTGGGTTATGTATCTATAATATTGATAATTGTCGTAATCTCTATTTTGATCTGGAAACATCGTCACGAAATATGTGCAATAAGATCCAGGAAGATGGCACCTGTACCAACTCCACGACAACGCACAACAATGGCGGACACATCATACAGCTTCAATGCATCCTTTGACGTTTGAGATCCTTGGAAACTGAGTTGAATCATTATTCAACGCCGGGGAGAATGTTTATTCACAACAAACATGGACAATTACCATGACTCAAAATTCGCTAACATACAAAATTATCTACAAAAATAAAATTCGTGTTACATGTATCTAGCTTACACATTTAATTTCTCACGAGAAATTTCCTCAAGAATGCAAATTCAAGAGTGTTCACGTTACACCCAGACGTAACTGGACACTTTTGTTTTTCTCGATTTTGGCTCATAAGAAATTTTACGTGAGAAATTTTATGTTCACTTTTTTGATGAAGTAGCATTTTATAATACATATCTAGCTTTAGGAAATAATATTTAAAAACTGTGATTTTGTGAATAAATTTATTGTTGTTCAATACGTTGAAGAGTTATTTTCATTTAATTTTTGTGTGGCATCATTTTCGTTGAGCAACAGCTGAAACGTGTAGCAGTACAAGGAACTGTTCTATACGACATATAAGCCAAGGTTTTTAAGCACTTTGACTTTGGAAGGTCTGCAAAAGGGCACTTTGGCGCAATATATCTAAATCTAGGGTATAGCGGTACACAGAACCGTTTATACCATCGTCGTGCCAGCCAAGGTTGATGTACCTTGACTGATTCGTCCATCAGAACAAAAGAGTTCTGATCACATAGTTTATTATTAACGAAATTTGGAATAAATTGATGAATTTTTGAATTTATATTAAAATACTTAAAAAAGCTAGAATTTGTCTAAGACAAATTCTTATGATACCCTAGATGAATGCCCGCACGAAATGTCGTATGGTCACCTCTCTGTGCAAGTATGACTGTTGAAGTGGTATTTCGCATATATTTCTAAAACGCTTCCTCGGACAGTAAAAATGGTTATAACCAGTTTCATAGGATTCCACATTCTGAAGAACTTTTCAATATAATAAAACCGTCTAGGACTTGTCGTTTTCACAGTATACGTAAAAATTTTTAATTTTGATATGGCAGTACCAAGATGGTGTTTCCCGATTAAGTCCATTTTCTAAGTTTTATTTAATATACTAAATATCAACTCTCAATATATAGTACTCACATATGTAATGAAACACGAAATTTTTAGATGGCAACTCTAGAAGGAGTTGCCAGATTCGGCCCATTTTCGAACCTAAAAATACTCTTTTTTTAAGAAAAGCCGTGTGTAATATTTAAACTCTCTAAATGAACGCGTTATCGAGTTATCGTGCGGAGTTACAGACGGACGGACGGACAAACGGACGGACGGACATGCAAAAATCAAAATTCAATCCATTTTGTTCTACCATCATTATTTCTAGGTGTTAAAAACGGAATGACAAACTTAGTACACCCTTTAGATTTTATCTAGGGTATAAAAAGAGTATTTACTGTGCTTAATAAATCGAGGATTTAATATTAGTAAAAAATTCTATCCATGTACCTACTCATTCTTAGGCCGCTTACATACCGAAAAACGAAAACGAACGAATAAACAGTTCCAAACCGAAATTTCGTTTATGCTTATATATCAAAAACGAACGAACAAAACTAGGGTTAGGTTTGTATCAAATGTAAATAAACGGAAATGAGGTTAAGTAAGACCGAAAAAATATTCGTTCGTGTGTGGATCATTGTATGGAGCGAAAATATACTTGACAGTTCGGAGCGAAAATTTGTTTTAATTGAAATAAAGCTTTAAATATGGATATTTTTTATTGAATCTGCAATTAGAATAAATACCCAATATTTTATTACAGGTATTGCGGCAAATTTCTGTTAGTTTAGGACAATGTATTTTTCGGTTAAGTGTTTTCATTTTTCGACGTTCAAACGGCCTTAGAAACTTTCAGCATAAAATTATCTACACCAGTATTGTGTCAAACTATGCCTTGTATAATGTTCCTCATACACGAAAAATCACTAAAGAAAATGGTTTATTCTACGCAAACAGAGACCATCCCACTTTTGCTTTATACTCTCCGTCAAAGGTAATTTTTAAGTTCTTATTATCCGCCCAGAAGCATTCTCACTAATTGGATTTTTTAATCAAACTCTCACCGAAGTGCCAGATCAAACAGAATACCTGGAAGTATCTTTATTACTTTCATCCAAAATTATATATTTTTCCTTGTAATTCCTGTTTAAAAATATTTTTGTATGCCCGGAAATATCTTGCCAGCAGGTGCTTCATTTCTACTATGTAATAGACACCTCCTCGGCAAGGTTAGATTTTATTTGAAAAAGTGGTCTACAATTACACGGCACGAAATGAAATACTTAACTAGTTTCTTCAAGAATATAATACAAAGTAGAGAGGTGTGGTTTTAGGTATAGTAATCCAGGCCTAGAAGGAGATGTATATATAGCATGTTGTCAAGGTTTCCTTTATTTTCTTCTATCTTAGCCTTCGTGTATTGGTAATAAGAAATAAATTAACTCTTATTATAGGAGACTGCTTTCTGCTTATTACTACTTAGACATGAAGATAAATCATGTCAAAATATATGTTTAACAAGTAAAAAAGCTGGAATTGGTCTAAGACCAATTCTTGTGATACCCTAGA
The DNA here is from genome assembly GCA_963924295.1 of Dioctria rufipes. Classification (NCBI taxonomy): domain Eukaryota; kingdom Metazoa; phylum Arthropoda; class Insecta; order Diptera; family Asilidae; genus Dioctria; species Dioctria rufipes. The sequence continues at coordinate 226,236,350 of OZ002740.1, forward strand.
TGAATGCGCGCAAGAAATATTGTATGGTCACTCATCTGTGCAATTTTGATTTTTGAAGAGACTTTCACATATATTGCTAGAACGGTTCGTCGGACAGAAAAAATGAGTATAACTAATTTTATAGGATGTCTTATTCTAAACAGGTTTTTAATACAATATAAATGTCTCGAATTGATCGTTGTCACAGTATACGTAAAAACCTGCAGTTTTACATGGCAATGCCAAGAAGGGGTTGCCCAAATTAGTCCATTTTTGAATTTTCTTTTACTATTGCTACAGCATGTACCACATTTCAGCTCTCTATGTTGTCGCGTTCTCAGGCAGTGTCAAAATATATAGTGGAAAAAGACATTTTTGTATGGAAGCCCCACGAAGGAGTTGACCGATTTGCCTCATTTTCGGACTTAATTTTACTGTTTTTTAAAATCTGCGTACAAAATTTCAACTTTCTATGTGAATGTGTTTTCGATTTATCGTGCGCATAGACGGACAGACAGACGGACATGCAAAAATCAAAATAATCTTTAACCCTTTGACGCCCGCGCCTAGATCCCGCAGTAGCAATTTTTTTTTTATACACATATATTTATTGCATAGGTGCTAAATATGCTATAAAAAAATAAATTATGCTTCTCGGAAGCTAAGTATACATTTTACAGATTGTTGCCTATAGGCAACAAGTGGCATGGAGACCTAAGAAAAGAGCTTTTATTGCTTTATAATTTTTTCGAAAGAAAACATATTTATTTAAGTATGGTAAGCCACAAAACAGTTTTTCTGGGGATTACAACATAAATAGGTATTACATTTATTACATTTACTCCTTGGCCAGCCTGTTTTGCAGAGAGCACATCGATGCTTAGTTCCCCATTGTGGCCAATGTCCTATTTGATCGTAACGGATGTCACTGCTGATGGATGTAAATCGCTTTCTTGGAGTAGAACTGGTTGACGCTAATGATTCTTTTTTACAGCTCTCACTGCAAGTTTCAGTTAAGGTAGGAACAGCACTCGTATCTGTAGTTGGACGACCTCTCTTACGAGTAGATGCTGGTGGTAATTTTTGGCTTTGTATTAATCCTTTGGCAATATCGGATTGAAAGTTTATGAGTTTCATGAATTTTTCATCACTATGAAGCATTTGGTATTCTCTACGATACACCAGCCAAGCATTTACGATTGCAACATTTATGCACCAGTAAATAATTCTCGTGTAATACTTCCTTGATTTGTGATCAATTCTATATAATTCGATTAGCATGTCTGCTAAATCAACACCACGCATATATTTATTATAGTCTGCTACAATTTTAGGCCGATCAACTTCGATGAATTCTTTTCTATCTTTGCTCCAACGACGGCATTTTGTAACGGGGAAATTTTCAAATTCCATAGCGTTATTGACATCAAAGCTCTAGGTGGGCAGTATACTGCGCACAATATACATTTTTCGCTTCGTGACTTAACCTCTATACTTGAGTAAATCTACCCCGAGATGTGTGGATAGTAGTAGTATACCCTTATTATCAAACCACCGTACACAGGTTAAATCATGATCAACGTTTGTTTGGTAATCAAATGACCCCCTTCCTTTTTTTGACAAATCTTTATCTGAATGTAAAGTTAGAGAGCCAAGTCTGTTTGGGCGTGCTATGCAAGTACAGTGAAAACCACGCTCTTTTAGTGCAACAGTTAGATGAACAGATGTGAACCAATTATCGAAAAATATTTTGAAATTTTTGTGTTTTGACAAAGTCTCAGTCAAATGTAAAACGATATCTGCAGAAATTTCGAGGCCATATTTTGGACATGTTCCTTCCCCGACGTATATCTCAAAATCGTACAGAATACCGGACGCCCCTGCTCGAGATATAACCTTGAAGCCCCACTTATGTGGTTTCTTTGGTAGATATTGCCTCAATTTGTTAACGGCCTGTGAAAGTAAATTAGTAGAAACATTAGTACTACGTGAATGCAAAACTTGAGAAACAATCACCTTTGAATGGTATAATCTGTTCATCTGCAGAATTGAATTCTTCTGGAGCAATATTATTACAATTTTTTTTCAGCGCTGCTAATAGTGGTCGAACTTTGTGTAGTTTGTCATATCTTGGATCATCTCGTGAGAATTGCGTTTGATTATCATTTATGTGTAAACATTGGTTTCTTCAAAACGATTGCGCCCCTTTTATCAGCAATCAATGGGATGCGTAACAAAGATGACCAATACATGCGATATTGAGGTACATGTATTATACCTGTATAGATCACTAAACCACTTTATTGCGGGTAACGACTGCAGCAAAGATTCTTATTACGGGTAACGACTGTAACAGGGAAGCTACTAACACTAATCCACTCTATTGCGGGTAACGACTGCAATACAGATTTTTATTACGGGTAACAACTGTAATAATATAACTACTAACAAAATACTTTATTGTGGGTAACGACTACAACAACGCTACTTATTACGGGTAACGACTGTAATAAGATTTTTACTAATAGGACAGCTTATGGCAGGTAACGACTATAATAAGAAAACTACTAACACTAAACCACTTTTTTGGGTACAACGGCAGCAAAAAATATTTTTATTACGGGTAACGACTGTAATAAGAAAACTATTAACAGTAACCCACATACAAATTTTATTAAGTGTAACGACTGTAATAAGTTGACTACTAACAAAATACGTTATTGTGGGTAACGACTACAATACATTTTCTTGTTACGGGTAACGCCTGTAATAAGAAATTTACTAACAAAACCCTTTATTGCGGGTGACGACTGCAATAAAAATTCTTTTTGTTGGTTTCGACTGCAGTAAGAACTACTCACCCCACTTTATTCCGGGTGTTCAGTCCAGATACTAAAATCGAGACTCTCGATGAAATTCCCTGCTTCAAAACACAAAAAAAAAACCCACAAAAATCTCAAACTAAACCAATAATGTAAAAGAAACACTTATCTGACACCCTCCTGCGATCCACCCATGACCCAAATTCGCACAATCATACTCATGAACTACAATATTTAAAGTATTATTCATTTTAATAAAAATTCATGAATTATCTACAACTTACCAAAAACGCATCCACGTACCTCCGTATATTTAGAATATTGTAATGTCATCAAGTGACATTACATCAATCAGCTGCTTTCGCCATAGTCAGAATTTGATGAAATGAAACCATGAAACCAAGCATTACCAGGGCAGCATATCAAGGAGCAGAGACGTATTGGTTCACACCAGCTATAAGAAGGTGACGAGCCCCAGCAGAATCACCTCATTCCCATTTCGGAATATAATCTGAAAAGATCAGAATTTACTGTTGCTCGCATAACTATCCAAACCTAAAACTTGCTTCCATCTAAGTAGGAATTTACTCCTGGTAAAGAAATTTAATTCTGCTTCACCTTTATCCCTCACTTAAGTAGTAATTCACTCCTGCTGCAGAAATTTACTTTTCCTTCACCTTTATCCTCCATCTAATCAGCAATTTACTCCTGGTGCAGATATTTACTTGTGCTTGAACTTTATCCTTCACCTAAGTAGGAATTTACTCCTATTACATAAATTTACATCTGTCTCACCGTTATCACTCACCTAAGTAGGAATTTACTCCTACAACAGAAACTTAATTCCGCCTCCCTTATATCCGTCACCTAACTAAGAAATTACTCCTGCTGTAGATATCTACTTCTTCTCCCTTCCATCGTTAACTCGAGTAGGAATTTACTCCTGCTGTAGAAATTTACTTCTGCTTCATTTTCGTCGACATCTGACCAGAAATCTAATTCTGATATTCCACCGGTATTCACACGGGCAGCAGAGACAAAACTTCTCTTTGTTACGCCTACACTGAATACTATACTTCAAACCTGTTTCAACGCATACAGAAGAAATTTTGCCCTCATAGTGCGGCACGTACATTGCAGCTACACGTAGAAGTATACTTCGAAAAATCATATTCTGTTGAATTAATTCATAAATTTAATTGTGGATTCCTTTCTTTTTCTTTCAGAATTAAACAGGGAATAAAAATATTGTGCGATTTCAAGCGTTTTTGAAATCTCTTGAGCGAAAATAAAGAAAATCAATGTATTGCGAAAATAAAAATCGAGAGGTCGAGGTAATTAATCAATAGAAAACGACAAACTTTTTGTAAAATGAAAATAACTTTATTCCGACGAAAGAAGTACAATTGATGTTGTTACTGATCCGATAAACGAGAGACTGATAACCAAAATGAGTAGGTACAAAGCGAGAATAGTTTACAAAATCTAAAACGGTAAAAAACAAATGGAATTTATGAAAAGTTGAATACAATGCAATTAATGTGTTTGTACGTAAGCAAATTTAGTGAATGTTACAGGGTGTTTCTATTATTTTAAAACAAGTTTAGATTTATAAAATCGTCGCAAATTATTTACGTTGAGTAGAAGTCTCAACATACTCCCCGCCGTGAAAGTGGCAACTTTCAGCATCTGAACCCTCCAAAGGCAACGGACAAAGTTTAGTCACAGCTCGCTTCAAAATTCCAGTGGATGTCTAAATGGTTGCAACGCCATTTCAGTGGTGGCAAATTGTCGTCCTTGATGATAACCATAGAATTTACAGCGATATTGGGGTAGGCAGTTCTCCATTTATGACGTTGCTGTAGACTTTGAAGGTATTCCTGACTCCATCTGTACTAAAAGTGTTGTTTCACATAAGAAACACGTTGCCATCGCGTAAGTCGATTGATTTTTTCATTCGTCTTGTCGGGCTCGGGAATTGAGTTAAGCGCTGTTCCAATTAGGAAATGACCTGGTGTTAATGATTCCATATCATTGGGATCGTTCGAAAGTGGTGTCAATGGTATTGAGTTGATAATGGCTTCGGCCTCACAGGCGAAGGTGATCAATTCTTCTAATGTGAACGAGCTATTTGATGCGACGCGATAGAGCAGCTGCTTTGCTGATTTAATAGAGGCCTCCCATAGGCCCCCGAAGTGCGGTGATCTGGGTGGAATAAACCTCCAATCAATTCCGTCTTGACGACAAAATTCTTGTACGGTTGCGTTGTGATCCTTGGATGTGAAGACAGAATGCAGCTCCTTTAGCTTGTTGTTGGCTCCGACGAAATTGGTTGCATTGTCTGACCAAATCCTGGATATCTTCCCTCTCCGAGCTATAAAACGCCTAAGTGCGGCCAGGAACGCTTCCGTCGATAGATTGGAAACGACTTCCAAATGTACAGCTTTCGTGGAGAAGCAGATGAATAGACAAACATAAGTCTTTACAGAGATGAGTAACCCAGAATGGTCCACAGAAGTCAATCCCTGTGCAGTCAAATGGACGGGAGGGCTGTACACGCTCCGCAGGAAGGTTGCCCATTATTTGCTCGATAGATTTAAGTCGAAATCGAAAACACCTGATGCAGCGATGTATAACTTGCTCCACGGCATTTTTTCCACCGATTGGCCAGTATCGAGTTCGAATTATAGCAAGGGGCGTCTGCGAGCCAGCATGCATATTCTTGAAGTGGTAATGCGAAATTATGCTCTTTGTGAGCGAATAAGATTTAGGTAAGATTATTTGATGTTTTGCGTTGAGATCTAAGTTCGCGTTTCGAAGCCTTCCGCCTACTCTTATTAGCCTTTCATTATCAATGAACGACGACAGATATTTTAAAACGCTATTTGATTTGACTGAATTTCCCTTATGGAGTTGATTATATTCATCAAGAAATGAAAGCTTCTGCACCATTTTTATCACAAGTTTCGTTGAAAAGTCCAACTCTGCGACTGACAACGGACCAGACAATCTATCTTTCATGTCTTTCTGCTTGCAAAAAACGACAAATGTATCCAAAAACATTCTGCAATCGAATAAACGAGTTTTTGTAAGCGCAAGTTTCAACTAAATCCTCAGCCTTCGACACGGTAAACGAGTTTTCAAACTCTAGACCTTCCGTTGCGAGTTCAAATGTGTAATTTGATTTTGTTATAGCTGGGCATTCTTCAGAATTATTTAAAAAGGCCGGACCTTTAAGCCACCTGTCACAATCAATAAGTTCTGCAGGATAGAGTCCTCGACTAACGAGATCAGCTGGGTTGTGAGCTGTATCAATATAGCGCCACTCAAAACTTTCAGACAAGTCTTGAATTTTAGAAATGCGATTTGCGACGAAGGCTGGTTGCTTTGTGTTTGATCGTGATGCGATCCAAGCCAGCACAATTTGAGAGTCTGACCAGCAAACTACTTTTGAGATATGCGCGCGCATTGCGGGCAAAACACGATTTAATAGTTCAGTTAGCAAAAGTGCTGCGCAGAGTTCAAGGCGCGGTATCGTAATTGTCTTTAAAGGAGCGACGCGAGATTTTGCAGTTAATAAATGAACTGTGTGATTGCCCATATGATTTAGTTGTCTTGAGTATATGCAAGCACCATATGCTTTAGTGCTTGCGTCCGCGAAACCGTGAATTTCAATAGGAGCACTCCGACTTACAACGTATCGCGGTATTCTGATTTTGTTAACTAGACTCAACTGATTATAGAAGCGTGTCCATTCCGTTTGCAATTTCAATTGCAGCGATTCATCCCAGGAAATGCCGAGAGCCCAAAGTTCTTGCATCACTATTTTAGCCTTTACTATTACAGGATTTATCAGGCCCAGAGGATCGAAAAGTCTTGCTATAGTGGATAGCACCGAACGCTTTGTGATTCTTTTGACTGCACCGAGCTCTGCATGTACATAGCGAAGTTCATCAGTTGCTGGTATCCAAACTAAACCTAGTGTTTTGACTGTGTTGTCGCCATCAATTTCCACTAGCGTTTCCAGGTCAGTGTCAGGAGCCGTGGATAGCACCTCGTCACTATTAGAGCACCATTTTCGTAGAGTGAATCCACCTCTTTGAAGAATTTGATGGATCTCGTTTTTTATGCTCATCGCATCTGATATTGAGTCGGCTCCCGCGAGCATGTCATCTACATAGAAGGAAGTTAGTAAAATCCTTGAACCAGTCGGAAATTCGGCTGCTTCATCGAAGGCCAGTTGACGTAAACAACGTGTGGCAAGAAAAGACACTGATGACGTGCCGTAAGTGACGGTGGTCAAGCGAAATATTTGCAGAGGGTCCTTTCTTTGATCACGCCAGATGATACATTGCAGAAAACTGTCACTATCCGCGATTTCGACTTGGCGATACATTTTAGTGATGTCTCCCGTTATAGCATATCGAAATGTCCTAAATCGAAGTAGAATCGAGTAGAGGTCATCCTGGATTACTGGACCAATCATAAGTATATCGTTTAGTGAACGTCCTGTAGTTGTTTTTGAACTAGCGTCAAAGACTACCCGTAGTTTGGTACTACTGCTACTGGGTTTTGAAATACAACGGTGTGGCAGGAAATAATGACATGGAGGTATATCTTCAAATTTGATCAATTTCATGTGACCTAGTCGTATATATTCCTTTATAAAATTTACATAATCTGCGAGAATGTTTGGAAAATTTGCTAGCCTGGATTCCAATCCTAAAAATCTCTTCATTGCACTGTCAAAAGAATTACCTAGTACTGAGGGATTCTCACGAAATGGAAAAGAAACTTTGTAACGTCCAGATTGTAATCGTTCAAGGTTGCGAATAAAATGTTCCTCGCAGTCTTGGTCTTCCTTAGAAAGATTTTTGTTTGACGATTCCGAACCTTCTATCTCCCAAAATTTCTTGATATAGTTATCCAGATGCGTGCATGGCTCCATTGTTTCGCTGGACACAGTAAAACAGGATGCCCTAGAAAGCGGGCCCAGAGCCGTTCCAGAAACTACCCAGCCGAATAATGTTTTCTGAAGAGTGGGTAGGTTTTCTCCTAAACGAATTTGACCAATTGTTAGTAATTCGAAAAATAAGGCGGCACCAATTAGTAAATCAATTCTCTGTGGCTTGTTAAAAGATGGATCAGCTAAACTCTCTGCAATATTTTATGGAATGTTCCATTCATCGACATAGACTGTACGATCTGGTTGATTTCCGGTGATTTCCGATAAGATGTGGGCATCGAACGAGGTGCTGTAATGATTGATTCGAGACTTGACAGTAATGTTTGCGAAATATTTTACAGTGGTATTTATATTGCTTATCCCACTTAAAGCAATATTGGTCTTAGTTTTCTTAACTCGAAGAAGTTGCACAAGCCTTTCGGTGACAAAACTTAATTGAGATGCAGAATCAAGTAATGCCCTGCAGGGATGGAAGGTCTTAGTTGGTCTTAGTTTTCTTAAGTCGAAGAAGTTGCACAAGCCTTTCGGTGACAAAACTTAATTGAGATGCAGAATCAAGTAATGCCCTGCAGGGATGGAAGGGTGCCTTGATTTGTTTATAGATTTATTCTCATTGCGAGCCAACGTTGTTAGAGAAGATCCGTGATGAAATGTGTTATTAATAATGTCCTTTTCTTGTGAGGGGATGTATTGTGTTTTAGTTGACGTAGCCATTTGCGAATTTGAAGAAGCTTCTTCTGGTTGTAAGTTAGAAGAGCCCATATGCAGAAGAGAATGATGCTTAAATGTGCAGTGACGACAACTACCTGACCGACAATTTTTCACTGAATGTCCAATTTTGAGACAATTGATACATAACTTAAGACGTTTGGCCTCATCGAAACGAGAAACTGGACTGAGAGAATTGAAGTCTTGACATTTATAAATCAAATGGTCATTACTTTTGCAAAATGTGCATGAGTTTCTGCTAGCGGAAACAACAAATGTATTACCTTTAGTTTGCATGTGGGATTTTTATAATTACTAATTTTGCAATATGTATCAGGCTTTCGATAGTTAGCAGTATATTTTCTCGATTGATCTAAATTTTCCCAAGCTATACAACGCTTTTCAATACATGTAGCCAACTCTTCCCATCTTGGCAAAACGTCGCATGGAGCTTCATCCTCCCATTTAACTTGTGTAGCATAGTCCAGTTTGTTATGAATAATGTGAATTAGAAGGGCATGTGCTATTTGCTCCTTTGTACCAAGGGACAACAAAGCGCGGAGATGTGCATTAACAGCATCACTGAGAGTTCTAAGATGCTGCAGAGAATTCTTTTCAACCGGTCTTAAATTAAGAATTTCTGTTATATGTTCTTGGAAGATCAATCTTTTATTCTCAAATCGTTTCTTTAAAAGAGTCAACGCAATCTTATAGTTCTCATTTGTAACCTCTAAAGAACTGATCGAAAGTAAAGCGGCGTCTGTTAAGCAAGATCTCAAATGCTGGAATCTATCAATATCGTTTAATTCATCATCGTTATGTACCAAATTATTAAACATCGAGATGAAATCAGGCCAATCCGAATATTTTCCACTAAACCTGCTTAACTTTAGCTTTGGAAGAGATTTAGTTTTAAGTATTGACGACGGTAGTATCAAGTTTCCATCGCCTAATGTTAAAGAAGGCCTGGCCTTTTTCTTATTTATAATGCTCAAGAATTTCGATTTAATTTCTACATACACTTCTTCGAAACTATCTCGTCTCTCAACGGAATTATCATCTGGATCCAAAGATTCAATTCGCGTTTGAATGCGATTAAAATTCACCAAATAACCTTCTAAAAGACTCAAACGAGTTTCCAATTCAGCAAGTCCCAAAGTTTCCGCCTTGGGAACAATACTATTACGCATTTTTGTTTGTTGACCTTGCAAAATTCCTCTTTGCGAACGTAATTCCGATAGAGCTTTGGATAATTTCTCTCCACCTATGGATTTGCCATCAAACTCCTTTTCATTACTACCAGTGAGCATTGTTGTTGAATTCGATATGATATTATTTGGTGCAGACAGATTTTTTCAAAGCAAAGTGCATGCAATGTGCACCCGTCGTGCTGTTATTATGATTTGTTCGCAGAAAAAAAGAATGCAATAACGGTCCAGATGATAAGAAAAAAATTGTACGAAAAATTATTGTACTTACATTGACTACGATGATTGCTTTTGTGTAACTTACGTAATCCAATGACACAATGTTTTTATATATGCTTTCACCACACATGCAATGTGCAATTAATCCAAAGATGCACTGTTTCACTGTAGACTTTCACATAAATTCGTAATTAGGAGTAATTATCCAACGGCACATAGGTGAAAATTATCTTTGATAATCCAATGTTAAGCTTCACGTTTTGATCTGAGTAATCACACAAAACGTCTTATGCACTTTCAGAATTCTTTTCCTTTTAGGAATTCGCGAAATTTCACTTTGAGTCCGATATTCACTAGCGGCGAATTTTGTTCAACAAAATGTTACGATTAACCGTTATCCGGCTCGAAGGACCTTATGTGCGATTTCAAGCGTTTTTGAAATCTCTTGAGCGAAAATAAAGAAAACCAATGTATTGCGAAAATAAAAAACGAGAGGTCGAGGTAATTAATCAATAGAAAACGGCAAACTTTTTGTAAAATGAAAATAACTTTATTCCGACGAAAGAAGTACAATTGATGTTGTTACTGATCCGATAAACGAGAGACTGATAACCAAAATGAGTAGGTACAAAGCGAGAATAGTTTACAAAATCTAAAACGGTAAAAAACAAATGGAATTTATGAAAAGTTGAATACAATGCAATTAATGTGTTTGTACGTAAGCAAATTTAGTGAATGTTACAGGGTGTTTCTATTATTTTAAAACAAGTTTAGATTTATAAAATCGTCGCAAATTAATTACGTTGAGTAGAAGTCTCAACAAATATTGTGGCAGCACTGGATGAATTGGATTTTTAATTGAATTGTAATTAGTTGAATTAGTTTGTAGTAGGTTAATATATTGTTAAGAACTGAAGTTTTAAAGAATTCAATTTGTGATATAGTTTTAAGCAATACGTAGTGAATAAAATTTTTATACTGGGAAATTGAAAAGTTGAGTTGTGCATTATCAACCAGCACCCCCTTAGCTTTAGCTCATATCTCAGAACAGATATCGACCAGAATGAAGAATATCCCAATTCTAAACCTCAGTCAAAATTAATCAAGTCAAGTACAAGGTGAGTACAAGATCAATTGCAACAAAGTTACTCTATTTTTATTATATTTTGCATTTATTGAATTTGATAAATTAAAATACACTACATTTTTAATATTTAATAAGAAGTGCAGACTAACTGAATAAACGAATAATCGTACGGAATCACTAACTTTATACCGGTGACGAAATTGCCACCACATTGTCTACTTTATTGCATGTACGCTTTGACAACGGGCAGTACAGGACCTACAGTTGACAAACTCGCAATATTCGAAATTAAACTTCCACTCATAAATATGGAAGATTTCGGGTTATTGAAGATATTTTCAGTACCATTCCTGTTAAGTGGAACTCTAATGACTATATGGTCGTACTCTACCTACCTAGCTATCAGCTCGCATCCGGTCTGCTCTCAAAACAAGAAATTTGTTCATGGGTGGCAGATGGTTATGAGTAACAGTACCTATGTAATCAGGATCAGCAAATCAGCAAATGTGAGATCAATTTCTTGAATGACTCACCCACTCCAATGGAGTGCCAAATCAAGAAAATAAGCGACACGTCAATACGGATTCTGACTCTCTGTAGAAACAAATAGATTTATGCACTTACAGGGGTTATAACGATCAATGCGGTGTGTGAAAATAAGGCTTATACTACAACATTGCTAGGATATGGCCTACTATGCATCCAAGCAAATTGCATACTTAAGCGCGACTTAGTTATTATTGAAGGGCACCATAACTATCCAGCAATTTAACAACATGTTATGAGAAAGCTGATTAATAGCTTCAACACGTCAGTTTCATGCCCAATGGTCCCAGTCTCCCAGGATGCACCCAAATACGACTACCACGCACAGTGAAAGGAACTGAGTCTTTTGCAAGAATAATCCTTATCTCAAAATTTAGAACTGCCGAGCCTAATACACAAACGGATATAGTACATAACCGGATCTATGTTACAATCATTATCTCCATATCACTAACTGTAAAACTTGCGTTGTCAAAATGACGTAAGCATGCCCAATAACTAAAGCCCAGGAATCATAAGGATCTGAACTTTAGCGTCAATACACATTGATTGAACATCCGTTCAAGGCGGCGCAGAATATTTGCACTCGGCAAAAGAGGCAACGGTTAAGAAACGACAAGTACTATAAGCGGACTCTTCCCCCAAAACAATAAATGCTAATTCTAGCGAACAATTCTTACATTCCATATGTCATTGCAAAAAAAAAATATGAATACGATACCCAATAAATGTGCAAAGAAGAATGCAAGAATTTCTTGCCTGATTGTAATTTAAGTAGGTAAGCATTTTACATTTAAGTTATTTCTTTGTTCGGTCTTTTTGTAGTTATCACTTTGCATAGCCAAGCAATGTATTGCAATTTTTCATTTATTACTAAATATGTATGTAGGTATTAATTTTCACAATTATTGGTAGGTAGGAATATATTAAGGTTTGCTTACATAATTGCAATTTTAATATAAATTGAATATGGCGTGCAATAAACATTCAGTCTTGTTTTCAATCTCAATCAAGTTTTTTATTTAAACAAAACCTTCCTGTTCAGTTTTATAATTTTAGTGAAGTCGTACAAGAACCCCTGCACTCTTATCAAAAGCCAAGATGTAACACCTTGACTTATTAGCAATTTCTGAGAAAACAAAATAGAATATCTTCATTCTATCCAAATTGAAAATTCTTTCGAACAAAATGTTATATATGAAACGAGTTGTTTATCGTTATGCAGGTTATATTTTTATATAATTAATCCTTTTAGGATTTATGTAGTATGTATAGGCAATCTTGTCAATCTTGTATGTGAAATTTGAAAAAAAACTTCCACAGATAACCAATATCCTACCCATAATAAAACGGTCGCCGATAATGTGCTTAATTGCCACCACATAAATTTATTATTAAACAATTTCATCGAATACAAAATAGTTCATATGAGCTTGAAATGGAGTTTTCGTATCAAGCAATTCAATTCAATTCAATTCAACTGTTATAACTACAAAATTTTCAATGAAGTTCAATCGAAATTAGAATATTTTTTTTTTAATAAAAACAAACGACTTCTGAAATGTGTGTAAAATACATAAAATTTCCTCACCCCACTTCTCTCCCCTATACCTTGTACTTTGATCCAAACATAGTTCAAAATGTACGTGTCGGCCTGAAGTTTCATCATTTAATTCATCCCTGTGATGGCTACTGTATAGATCTATCACTGAAGTGGAGAAACAGAAATGTCGAAGACGTGAAACTTTCTCAAATCGGGCATAAATGAGTTTTGAAACGCAACGATTGCTTCCTGAATGAGTGGTATCAATAACCAAACTGGACGGTTACTGCTAATCGCATCCCACGGTAAATCAAACGGGAGAAGCATTTCAGGGATCCCATATAGGAATTATGCAGATGTTATTTTTATTGGCGTACGTCAATGTCCGTCACGTATACTGAAGGCCATAAAAAAGGAAATTGAACTACCAAATGGGAAACATTTATCCCGCTTCACTTATGGCGGGCGGATGTGTTTATCACCTCGAAAAGGATATGAAGGCAGGAGATTTCATAGTTTTTGTTTAATTTTTGGGAAACCCTTTTTTCCTTCTTTTATTCAACAACGATTATTAAAAAACGAAGATAAAATGCAAATGCCTTGTTTTATTTGGCTGTTATATATGTATAACTGCGTGTGTAGTGTATATAAGTAAATTATGCCCCAACATTATTGTTTATTACACGCCGCATATGAATGAGCGAAATTTTTTTAAATTGTAGTTTATGAAAAAATAACTGTGATTTTACGTTAACACCATGGAGACAATTTATAGAAGATTTTATTTTCGGAAATTTCTTGGCATCTGGTACAAGATGTGACTCAACTGTACCGGTATCTTCAGTTTGAAGATCTTTTCCAGAAAACCGTATTATTTAAAAAAATTTCGTTACCATATTTGGATTATATAGTTATATACAATTTCGGCCTGCAGAAGGAACGAACATTTTCTTTCTAAATAAATTATTAAATATTGTCGAAAAACAACGTTAAGCCTTCTGTATATGAAGACTGTTAGCTTGGAAATGCGATGTTTTTAAATATTGCTGAAGATGGCCGGATAATATGCGCCCTTATAATCTGAGCTTGATAGCAATTTCATTGTTTTTGAACTTAACCCTTTGGGAACGACGAAACGTTCAAAGCTTTTTGAAGATTTCTTATCGACAGAATTAACATACCTATATAAAAAAAAAAATAAACATAATAACTGTTTTTTGAAATTTTTAAGTTTTTGGTTTTTCGAGAATCACTTGGATAATAAGTCAGAATAGTCTTTTAATGTTCTTTAAAAGGTGGAATTGCGAAACGAGGAAGAATATTTCGGACCACCTTGCTCCACTTAGGAAACTCACTCATTGCTCTAGCTATTGCGGGATCGTCGAGTGAATTATCTTCTAAGAGTTCCTTGAGGCTATCGTGCTCGTCATCCAGTTCATCACATTCCTTGAAATCAGATTTGGACGACCCGTCATCTTCACTGCTCTTCCACACGTCGAGTGTTCTTTGCATAGGACATTTTTGTCTCATTCCCGTATAAATGGAAATAATTCTGAATACAGGACAAAAAACAGATTGCAATAGGCAATACATTCTGTTGGGACATGTAATCCCAGTAAAAAAAAAAAACCAGCTTACGCAAAAAATGAACAATTAAATTCACAGAATTGCGTCAAAATATCACTTTTATTTATCTAACAATAATAACATTTTCAGCCAACTCTATAAAATTAGCAGAGCTTCCTCTTTGATAGCTTCAGAGCATTCCGACTCTGACTGAGATAAAGCTGAAATTCGTCAGTCTTTCTTAGTCGTACTCCATATATTTTACTTCGACGATATTTTACTTCCTCTCACTACCAAGCTCCTTGCTTAAATATGTTTTTACTTAGCATTCGTCAACTTCGCAATTTCGATGGACGAGGCGTATGGCATAATAGTGATATGTTTGTTGCACCACGCCTCTCAAACAACTCATCTCAACTCAACTCTTCTTCGATACCGATATTTGTAGCTATCGTGGAGAATAGTAAACCAATCTGTTGAATCTAAAGTGCCCAAGCATAGAAGTTGGGTGATTTCAACGAAAGGACCAACAATAATATTGCCCATTCTACTGTGTATTTTTCCGAGCATATTAGCTCATAGCATAATACTTTTCTCAATCAAATTATCCTCGTAGTTGGCTAATGAATTTGGCTACTTCGGTATGGACTACCTATATGGATAATCGGGCCAGTTCTATGTTCGTTGAACATTTCTATCTTAAATGCCAAATAAATACAAGTGCCTGTAATGTACACTACTGCTTTGCTTTTGAGGTTATGAGTATCTTAAAATCTCTGCTCTGGAATTGGTCCTTTTCAGTTCATTTAGAACAATAATAAAATCAAGCCAAATTCTGTGCTCCTTTATTGTTTGTAGAAGTGGCACTCCTTATCTGTCCTACTGGGTTCTCATAGAACTTGTCTGCAATCGTAATTTCTGTATGCTATAACCTACATCTTTAAGTTCCTAACGTTGGTACTAATATCAGCATCGTTATGTTTGTCGGTGGTTTGTATGAAATGGATTTTTATGGATATCAATCTTTTTGTATTCGACAAACTTAAGTCAGTTTGGGTACTTCATATCCTCAATAATTACAATATCTTCCGCAATTTTACGTGCGAACTGAAATTAGTCTACACAATCCCCAGACCGTTTCAACACAGATTATCTCTTAATATTGGACTTTAATGAATTCCTTGAGCGGTATAAAAATAAATAAAACAAAATCATTAAAAATTTGCCAAGCTTGTATTTTGGCAGGTAATTACCGTTAAGCGGGATATAACCTAGGAATTGATCTGAACATCTTTTAATCAGGAGACAGTGGGAATGCTTCCTTCCCACGCGGGTTTTGATAGACTAAATATCTTCAGAAAATATATCTTATTTTATAAAAACATAAACGTTCGTGTGCTTACAAATATTTTTTGATGCCGACACCATCTTATTTTCTTGTACATTTTATACCTCAGCTTTACTTTAGGTTCATTTTGTTCTCTTTTAGGCAGGGGGACGAGAGATCCCAAGCACAGCAGGTCTTGGTGTAGAAAGTTTTTCAACTCATCCACAGATACGAGGGCAGAGAGAAGTATATCCAACCTACTCCGGGCACACAGAAATTGTTCAATTCTCTCGGGGTCTCTTTCCAGGTAGGATAGACACTCAGGGCTGTCAACAACACCCATCCTTCTTAGATGAGGGTGAAGCGAGCTGTGTCCGGTGACGATGCCAACCACATTTCTATACTGTTTCCTTCTGAGGCCCAAGAGAAAGCCAGAGAAATTCCAACGTTGCCCATCCAGAAAAATTTTTTTGTACCTGGAAATCTGAGGTTCACCCAGCTCTACTGATGTTTCATACGAACATCTGCTTTGATCAGAGATCCGATAACCGAGGCGGAAACACCTACGGCGAGTACCTGTACAAGGAAAAAAGGACTAGAGCCAGGCCTGGCGAGAAAGTTAGCCCTTCATTCCCCATGATCCCAATGTGACCAGAAATCCACTGAAGAGACACTTTGTTGTGGATACTCAGGATAACAAATGAAAACAATGTCCTTCCCCTTGATGTATGTATGTAGTATGCTTTGTACCCTATTCATAGTTCATAACACACATACTCCCTTGTTGCCTGTATAATATACCATCATCTTTTCATCGAAAGCCTTTTCGTTTAACAAATTTAACTACTATCATTGAACAAGTCTATAAATTCAGGCTTCATAAAATAAGTATATCACTTGTAGCTTCCAATAAAAGTTGTCTGTTACTTTGCACAATATTCAAAATTTCTTTAGACCATGTAATTGTTCAAAAGTTTTACTACATTATTTCAGCCAACAGAATAAAAATACGAAATAATTGCCAAACTTAATATATACCAAAGTTTAGGAAGTTGTAGTAGTCGTAGTTGTACGAGTATGTAGTTTTTCTCAACTCATACAAAAGAGATAAAAACAAAAAAACTTTTGCAATGAACCAGCGAAACTTTATCTGCAGTGATAAACTCGCTTAGATTCAATTCCGCTCTAATAAAGAGTTCACATTCAAGATTGTGCGGTAAGACTCAAGTTTGAGGAGGTTATTCACAAGGAACTTCCGCAGATATTTCGTACGAATTAATCTTCTCATACAGATATGAGGTTTACAATGACTAGGTATGTGCATACACAGGTAAACTTTCAAGCAACAAATATTCAACTTATAGGTATATAAAAAGAAAAAGAAATGAAGGAAGAAACTTTTTTGAGACAATAAATATAAATCAAAGTATCTAAAAGGATGATTGTGTTTTAATGAAAGCACCCCATTAAATAAAATTATTTGAGTGAAACTCATTCACTAATTTGCTGCATTAAACTTTTTACATTAGATATATCAATTTTGTCTTGGAAAAAAATTCTATGCACAAAATGTTGTTTAAAATGCAAGATTTACATATAAAAAAATTATGACATTTTGTAAGGTTTCAAACATGAAAAGTTAGTTTTGGAAATTTGACAAAACTACAAAATTTTGTCAATTTATAAAAAGTTATGTGAAAAATCCTTGTAACATTGCTCGGTCGGATTCAGATTTTTGTAAAATTAGAGAAATTTTGTTGAAGGTAATACATTCGGGTCATAAATTAATTAATATTTATTTATGTTGAGTAAAATCGTGACCGTCTAAATGAATATGCATGGATGGATGCTCGGGCTATCGGCCTCTGTTGTAGATAAAAAACCACAAGGTTAGTGTCTAAATTTTTTATTTAAAATCTGCCACAACGTTTCACGGGTGAACACTCCGCGCCTTCAGGTGGTCTTATCTATAAGGTAATTATCATGAGCCTTTGCCAAAATTTACAATACTTTAATTACTTATGAAAAAACATTTATGAATATTAAGTAATTCACTCCAATAAAATATACAAGCACTGGGCGAAACAATAATAAATTAACATTTAAATGAAAAAAGACTACAATAACAACCTATAAGTTATTAACAGATACACAGAAAATGAACGAAAAAGAGACTACTTTCAATTGACTATCAGAACCAGCTTAACACAAGCTCGCTGCATGGACACGTTTAATAAATAAACGGTCAACAATACATGCAATTCATCACTTAGTCAGTGTTAGTATTAGTATGTTACACTAAACATAGACCAAATACCAGATGAAATGTCATGCAATGCGACATAGAACAAAAAGTTAAAAAACTAAATTAAATTTCACAAAAGATTAAATATTATATAGACGTTTTTTTAAGACATGCTTAGAGTCGTCAACAACAAAATACTCAGCCAAATTATTAACAGTAATGTACATGCGATTAATAGATTCATACATGCCAAAGTTAGACCTTGAGGAGTTGACATGCAACAGAGGTAGCCTTCTCAAATTGTGCCTATTATCACGGAAAGAGATTTTGTCAAGTAATAGCGGGGAATCAACATTTGCGTTTAAGAGGTGAACAAAAATTACATCGGCAACCATGCGACGTTTCTCAAGCGAGTGCATATTCAAGAGCTGCAAGCGATCGTCATAGGGTGGAAGAATCAGTGAGTTATTCCAGGGTAGGTCCCTAAGAGCAAAGCGGAGGAAGCTTCGCTGAACAAACTCGATACGGACGATGTGTGTACCGTAAAAAGGAGACCAGACCTGCCTAGCGTATTCAAGAAGTGGTCTCACAAAGCAAGTATATAAACGTAATGTTATGTAGGGATTCGAGAACTCTCGGGACCAACGTTTTATAAAGCCCAGCATAGAACTACTCTTAGATACCATGTGGTTTATGTGGGAGTTAAAATTCAATCTATGGTCACATTTGACACTCAGAACTAACGCGGCGAATCGAGGAAGCCGAGAACCCATAGCTAGAAGAGATAGGATTCAGATTCCTGTGGAAAGTCATCACCTCACATTTGTCGATATTGAGTACCAAACTATTGCTTTTGCACCAATCATAAAATTTGTGGAGGTCATCCTGTATCAGTGGACAATCATTAAAAGAGTTAATCTGAGAGAAAAGTTTAATGTCATCAGCATAAATTAAGACTTTGCAGTGCTTCACTACGGAGACAATGTCGTCAATAGATAGAATAAATAGCAACGGGCCCAAATGACTCCCTTAAGGTACGCCAGACGAAGCTTTCAAGACTCTAGAGATTTAATGGCGTAAATAAATTTGGTATGTTCTGTTTTCTAGATATGACTCCGTATATTTTAGGAACGTTGTGGGAAACCCATACTTTTCCATTTTGAACAGTATCACGGAGTGAGATCGAACGCATTACTAAGGTCTATATAAATGCAATCCGTCTGGTTGCCTTTTACAAACCCGTGAATGGTATCAGAGACAAATTCCAATAAGTTAGTGCTTGTAGACCGTCCCGAAATAAACCCATGTTGGCTTCAAGAGAGCAAATTCTTGCAGATTATTGATAACGGAGAGTAGATGATAGATTCGAATAACTTGGGTATGCAGGATAATTTTGCAATAGGTCTATAGTTAGAGATTTCTTTTTTACTGCCTTTTTTGTAGACAGGTATGATAAAAGAATTTTTCCATAGCCGAGGAAAACAACCACAATCGAGCGATTTTTGGAAAGTAATTATCAGCGCGGTTGCCAGGGAGAGGCAACATGACTTAAAAAAGGCTGGAGGGATCCCATCAAGACCCGTTGTGAAGTCATTTGGAAGCCCATTAATATGGTCAAGTATATCATCTTCTGAAATTGGAGGGATAGTGAATGAAACGTTATGAGATTCGTTCATATGACTGAAGTTGCTACTTTGAAGTTGAAAATTTGACGAGACAAAGGCATTGTCAAAAAAAGAAGCAAGCATATCGGAAATCTCAGACGAATCATCACTAGCAGAGTCCTTGTACCTTATGGTATTGGGGTAGTTGTCCGTTTCTTTCTTCATGTTAATAAACTTAAAAAAGTTACGTGGGTCACTAAATAATTTCGCACGCATATTTTGAATATACTCGTTATAGAGTGAAGAGGAAAGATCTTTGAACTCACTATATGATGTGAGGAAGTTGTTGTGACTTATAATGTCCTTGTCCTTCATATAACTTTTCCACAATTTATTCTTTTTATTTTTAAGACGCTTCAGTTCCATGGTGGAGACGTTTTAGAGAGCCGCTGACGCTCGCGGGGAACGTGAGAGGAAAACAAATCAAAAAGAATTATGTAAAATTTAATAACGTCTTCGTAATGTGTTAAAGTCAATAGAGGTAAGTCTACTGGAAAGTTCCGAAAAGTTAGCCTTTCTAAAATTGAAAAAGTATTCTGTTTCGTCACAATTTGTAAAGTTTTTGGTTTCATAACAATATGTAATTAGTAGTGGGGGGTGATATTTGTCAATAGTAGACATTATAACTGGGCTAGGTTCAACTAATAAGTTACCCGTGTCAGTAGAAAATACCAGGTCTAACTGCCTACCCATGTCATTCTTAACATTACTGATTTGGCTGAGACCAAGAGATGAAATAGTGTCCATAAAGAGTGATTCTCTTATTGTCAAGTTATTAAGTGGGAGATAGTCTTCGTTATCATCGTTTAATACCCATTGTATATTGGGTAAGTTAAAGTCACCAGTAAATAGGAATTCGTCAAGAGGCTCCATCTTACCATGGATACAATTAGAAGTTGAAATGAGCAGGTCGTATAAATTTTGACCTTTGTCATCAACAATATTTATACAATCTGGAGGAATATAACAACAAAGTATATATAAGTCATGTCTTAAGAGAGACAGCTTAAGAACTATAAGTTCGGTGTCAAGAGAGTTGGAAAAACTGGGAACCACAATTTGGGTGCAATTGAAATAGTTTTTACGTGCGATGAGTACGCCACCTCCGCGAGCTTCAGAGTCAATATATCTATCTATCCTAAAAATTTGGTAAGAATCGTCTAAGATTTCGGCATCGCGAAAGCCATGATGCAACCAAGTTTCAGTGAAAGCAACTATATCAAAACAAGTTGCAGCAGAGGATTTGAAGATATGAACAGTTTTTGTCCGAATCCCCCTTACATTTTGATAATAAAGGGAAAGCGACTTCAGTTTTTTGAAATATCATTGCTTGTTTTGGATGTATTTCTGGGATGGCGCTCAGAAGGCACAAATAATTTAGTAAACGCTCCGGAGGGCCAAAATAAGGGACCCAATAACCGGTCCCGCACATCAGCTGAAACAGTTAGAACAAAGGTTGCAGCCGTTTTAGGGGATTTACAAATCTTACGACACGAAATACTCTCCGTTGCAACATTTCTGGACCTTAGATATTTCAATATGTCCTCACGTTTTAGGAGAGAAACGGGTGACGAAAATCCTCGAAGGTTTTGGTACTGTTCTCAAAGAGAGACCAATACCACTTCCAAACGAGGATACAGGTGAAACAACATTCATATCTGTGGAACTAGATGCAGAATTAGATGCAGGTGCAAGCGAGAATTGACGCACAGCGTTACCTGAGGCGACATCAGTCGAGGCACTCGGACTGATATTGGTAGCGGAAAGGTGCAAATTAGGTCGCTTTCCATGGCGC
Source organism: Dioctria rufipes (assembly GCA_963924295.1). Taxonomy (NCBI): domain Eukaryota; kingdom Metazoa; phylum Arthropoda; class Insecta; order Diptera; family Asilidae; genus Dioctria; species Dioctria rufipes. Next base: position 226,258,025 of record OZ002740.1, read on the forward strand.
GACTGGTGCTTGCGACGGGGCTTAGAAGCAGGTAGGATAGGGGGCACATCAGTTCCTCTATTTGGAGCAGAAGTCCTTATATCGTTGGCTGTATTCTTTAACAATTCAGCATTATTAGTTAGAGCATTATTATCATTAACATTATTAAGAGAGGTAGACGGCGGGTTATCATTAAGTACAATGATATCATTAAGGGGCGAAACCGGCGAGTTACCAATAGTCCCATTATTTGGAGTAAGCACTGCATTGAGTTCACTGCCTAAATCAGAGCAGCAAGTGGTGGGAGGCGGTAGATTATATTGGGTAGCGGGCCGCACCTTTATTTCATCAGCTATGTCCCCAATTAAAACTTTTGCAACAGATACCTCATCAGCAAGCTTTACAAGAATGGAATTGTACTCGGATTTAGAAACTGCATCCTGAACGATGTTTTCAATCGAATGTGGAATATCGTTGATGTATGTTTTTAAGTCCGACAAATGATTATTTAATGACGACGAGATCGCCTCATAATGTTTCGAATGTGTAGCACAATCCATGAATTTGCACGTAAGGGAATCGAAGAGCTTGCATATCTTCTCGTCAAGAGTTTGAGCATATTTTGAAAAGCTGCTCTTGAGTTTATTGCTGAGGAAGTCATGTTTGATCTCAAGGCCTTTAAGTTTCTTACCGAGGGTGTCAATGGTGTTTACTTTGGCAGCGCCTGAAGTAATCAACTCAGCTTTAGAAGACAGAACGTCAAAAGCAGACAACATGGATGCAACATTCGAGGCCAGCTCAGTTTGTGTAGATCTGATAGAACAAAGGTGAGTGCTCAGATTGTCAGAGTTGCTGGCCAAGTCCTTCAATTGATCATTGTTACATTTGATGGCAAGCAATACATGTGGAAGGGTAATTTCCTTGCACTCAGTACAATAGAAGGAGAAAGCTTTGGTGATCTCCTGAACAGACTTTATGGATAAACGACCGAAATTGGAGAGCCCAACACAGGATGATGGAACGATCTGCCACACAATCCACAACAATCAATCAGGGAAGAGCTGTTGTGGGGGATGGAACAATTAGCATAACCACAGCGAGTCATTATGTAGTGAGGAAATAATCGCAAAAATAAAAACAAAACAAAAACAGTGTCCTGGGTTACCGGATAGATTCAAGTTAATGCGGTTGGTGTTATTAATTCAAATTAATGTGTTAAATACTGAGTCACAACCAATGTAGGTTGGAACAATTTCTTCAAAATAGATGTGTCTAATCCTATGTCACTACTTGAGGTAGGAGCAATTGGAAGTTTGTTCCGAAAAATGGTGTCCACGATTTCCGGATAAATTGGGGATTGTATCACAGCTAATGTGTCTCGGAAATTCGAAATGGTATCTGTACTAGGATAAAAAATTAAAAAAAGTTTACCAAATGAGGAGAACTGATGCAAATGCCCAGTGGGGCTCCGATGGCATACAAACAAACATAAATTTAATCACACAGGCAAAATCTCCGCAGGTGCTCCGTGAAACAGGTGTAAACATTTGTCAGCGTGATTAAAGATAATCTTCTTTTTGTTTCTAAACGAAGGCGGCTTTGGTGCAATCAATCAGCGACAGCACAAACTCTCAGGCAGTGAGGTGATGTAGCGCTCCGGTAAAGATACAATTTAAGATTTCTAGAAAAATTAAGAGCTTCAGCAGAGTATATACTTGCTGAACTACAACTCTTATCATCCGAAATACCAAAAAATCAATACAGCTAAGAACCTCGTCGATAGAATACTAGGATTAACTGACAGTTGTTTCCATAAAAGAAATAAGAAGAGAATATGCAAAATCCTGCTGGACAATGCATTTCCTGCACGTAAGATTAAATATTTTTTAACCTAAGCATCTAAATAATAATTATTAACCATTAGGGGTGTTTCAACCATGTTAAAGATAGGACAGATAATGAACATTCCGCGGACCTGGTTTATAATATTCCATGCATGGGTTCAGCTTTAGGCAATTCAGATTGCAATTTAAATTGTGTAGGTACCACGAGTCAGTTTTTTAAAAACCGGCTTGCGGGTCACAAGTCGAATTTAAAAAACCAACAGGCAAACCACTGTCAAGATTTTAATAATACAACGATTTTGTGTAAGGAAAAAATTATTAGCAAGAGGTCCTGCCTTGAGGCTTTGCATATTTACACCACCCCCAATACAATGAATCGGGAAAGAGACACCGACAACATAAATTAGGTGTACTGCTCACTTCTTAGCTAACCCATAATGAGGGCTTCCTCCCACCATATATACATTCACGTTGTGTATACAGATATACAATCCAAAAACATTCTCTCACCTGTTCATAAAGTAACGACAAATCGCGCAATGTGGATGCTATTTTATTTCTTAGACGTGAGATTTAAATATTGTGGTCTCAAATGTATTTTTTAAAAGTAGTTTCTTTTTCGTTCTATTTCTGTGTATTTGTTAATAATTTATAGGTTTTTATTGCATTGTTTTTTGATTTAAATATTAATTTATTATTGTTTCGCCCAGTGCTGGTATATTTTATTGGAGCGAATTAAATAATGTTCATAAATGTTTTTTCGTAAGTAATTTAAATATTGTAAATTTTGATAAAGGCGCATGATAAGTTACCTTATTGATAGGACCACCTGAAGACGCGGAGTGTTCACCGGTGAAAAGTTGTGGCAGATATTAAATTCAAAATTAAGACTCTACATACATTAACATTTATTTATCCATGTAATTGGAGAAAAAAAAAATTCAAAATTAAATAGTTCCTTTTTTTCAATTTTCTATTTTAAACATGACATTTTAATAGGATATGGGTGGTATGGGGATACCATGAACATTTAGTTTTTTAGACAAGTATAGTAGTATTCTGTCTGTCATTGAATTAGCACGATTTTTCATGCTATACAGAATTTACAGGTCACGAAATTAAACATCCATCCCACAAATTTGTTATGCTTTATAAAATTTATAATAAAAATTATGTTTAGAACAAAAAGTCTAAATATGTGTGAACCTGATCTCATCTATGCTTTCCAAGAAAGAAAAAAAAACAATACAAAAAATTTTATTCGTAGCCAAAATCACATATAAAATGAAAGTAATTCTTATTTCGGAAATTTGAAGATACACTGACCTGCAAAACACCTTTACGTTGGCGGATAATAATATTCGTTAAGATAGTATTTTGCAGTTTAATATAAAAGTTTTGAATAGCTCTTACTGTCTTATAAAAAAAGTTCTGTTGGACACCAATTAAACTTGTTGAAAAGACGAGACGGAGTAATCGCTGAGAGATTTAATTTACTTTGGATTACATATCTTACAGTAATTTTTAAGGATTAATATACCCATTGGGGTTTTTTTTTTGTTTAGAATCACGTGTTATAGCTAAGGGATCAATATTTGTGAAGTCAGGTAGTAATACTAAATATTTTTGGGAAATTGGGTATGGATAACTTAATTTTTCTATTTTGTATAATATACTTTCTATTACCTAGATTTTGGCCATATTGTATTTTATAAAGATGGGGAAGCGACCTGACTTGTCCCAATTGACGGTTGAGGAAATTTCCGAATTAATACTGGGTGGTTGTCCTAAATTGGACAGCTCGGTGCACAATTCGCAAGATGTGCCCGGGCGTTAAGATTTTTGAATAAATCGCAAATTGATTAATGGAATATTTATTTAAACATTTAAGGCAACAAAATAACGTTTTCTAATTCTTAAATTTGTCACCCAAATTTTATTGAAAATGATTTAAAAATGAAAAGTCAATGATTATTTTTTTAAATTTCTCTGGTTTGCGGAGCTGGGCTGCCACAAATTTGAACTAAATTATATAAATTTTTTTTTTGAAGTTAATAAGCAGAAAATAACGTGTTCCGATTTTTAAAATTCTACGACAATTTGACGCAACAGATTGCTTTACCTGCATTTTACCAATTAAGAAAGCAATCTATTGCGTCAAATTATCGTAAATATAAGTAGAATTTTAAAAATCGGAAAACGGCATTTTCTGCTTATTAACTTCACAAAGCTCAAGTTAAAAATTAATTTAATTTAGTTGACATTTGTTGCGGCCCCGCTCCTCAAACCAGAGAAATTTAAAAAAAAAATGGAACTTTCATTTTTCAATCATTTTCAATAAAAATTGGGGAACAAATTTAAAACTTAGAAAACGTTATTTTGTTGCCTTAGATGTTTACATAAATATTCCATTAATCAATTTACGATTTATTCTAAAATCCTAACTCCCCGCCCCATCTGCATTGTGCACAGAGCTGTCCTATTTATGACAGCGACCCAGCCTTAAAGGCGGGAAAATTTTCCCAATACAGGATCGCAGAAATATCGTATCCAGAAGTTCTATAAAGAACATCAAGAAAGGAATGGATGCAATTGACTATTTGACACCAATACGCAAGGACGCATGCAGTCGACGCCGAATGACGACTGTGCGGACGGACCGAAAATACGTGATAGCTGCACGTAACACAGAAAACTGCCTATTCAAGTTATCATAAAAAAAACCAAGAAGTAGGCATCAAAGTTTCTAAGAGGACTATCCCGTCAACAACCAGAAGACCTGCAAAGAAACCAAGATTGATACCAGCCATGACAAGAAGAACAAAACGTCTTGAATGGGCTAAAAATTACAAGCATTTCACCATTGATGACTGGCAACGGGTGGTTTCATTTTGTTATATTTTCACTGGAAAATTTTGAGTACTTGTGCTCTTCCTTCTATTTTTAAGGTATGCATTTCGGATGAATCCATTTTTCAGATAATGGCATTGCACCCATAATTAAACATCGTCCGTCAGTCATGGTGTGGTTTGTGATCAGCGCCAGAAGGCCTGGACCTCTTAGTATTACGGAAGGCACCCTTAAAGTCAATCAGCAACAATGAGTGTTGAGCCAGAAACTACTTCCGCAGATGAAGGCTGTTTTAAAAAGGAAGAAAACCGTGCTTTTATGCACGATGAGGCACCGCGCAATAAAGCCATGGCCATAACAAAGTTTTTGGCTTTGATTGACCGGGGAATTCACCCTATTGAAAATGTTTGGGAGCTCATCAAAATTTCAGTAAGCAATACCACATCTACTACGAAAAAAAAAAAAATTTTTTTAGAGGTGCTAATAAAGACTTGGAACCATAACCCAAACATAAAAACCACTATTGAAAACTGTATCAACCGTCGAAGATGCATTATTGGCGGTTAATGGCAGGCATATGAAGTATTAAGTATGCTTATGTCTCAATTATTGGTTTAATAAACAGTTTCTTATATTTCATTTCCAAAGGGACAGGGGAAGTGATGAATTAAAATAGACGGCTAAATATTGCAACCATAACTTAAAGCTGAAAAAAAAGCTATTTTTCTATTGGGTCTAATAATTTGGCAAGATACTGTAAGTTTGCTATTCCGTTTGTAACGCCTAGAAATAATGATGGTGGAGCAAAATTGATTGGACACCCACGCATAATATTAAAAGTTATTTTGATTTTTGCATGTCCGTCTGTCCTGACGATAATTCGAGAACGCGTTTACGTATGAAGGTAAAATTTTGCACGCAGGCTTTTTAAAAAAATAAGTAAATTAAGTTCGAAAATGGGACAAATCGGATAACATATTCTTGGGGTTGCCATGTAAAATTTCGTTTTGTTTTTTTAATATATTTGGACAGTGCCTCACAACGCGTCTATATATACTGTATTTTCATACTATGTTTTCATAGTAGTAGTAAGTAAAGCTTCAAAAGTGGACTAAATCTAACCCTTCTTGGTGTTGCCATATAAAAACTTAGTTTTTTTACGTATACTGAAAAAATTATCAGTCCCAGGAATTTTTGTTGTACTGCAAATATCTTCAGAATATAAAATCGTATGAAAGTGATTCTAACTACTTTTACTGTCCGACAAGCGGTTCTAGATAGAATTATATGCGGAAAAACACTTCGACAGTCAATATTGTACAGTTATGTAACCACACGGAATTACATACAGGCATTCACCTATCATAAGAATTGGTGTTAGGCCAATTCGAGCTTTTTTACTTGCTTATTATCAAAATTGCTTTGTAAAATGAAGAAATAGTTAGCGCCCCCTTTCTTTAGGTGAACGAATTATAGGAATGCAATTGGAAAGAAAAATGTCGTTCATTTCTGAAATAAACAAATCGCACATCATCTTTAACTATTTTAAACTTTCGTATACTTCTCTGTTCTTGTTAAGTATACACAAAAAAAATCTCAACAATAACTACAATATTTACATATATATTATACATATATATTCACTTACCTAAAAAACACTTTTCCGCCTGAATTTCGCGATTATTTCTGCAACATTGCACCGCACAATTCATAAATATAAATTAATAGTTTAACGGGTTTAATTTAACAAAACACTGAAAACTTGACTGCACTTAACGCTTCCAAAATAACAGAATTTCAAATGTCTAATATTTATTAAAGCAATTATAATGTTACAGAACTACTTATTATTAAGTCCAGCAGCCGCTGTTTTCACGTAATACCGTTTGAAAAAAGCATATGGACAACTGTTGAATCTATACACAATTACCAATTAAATTGAGAAAAACAACCGTATGTCATTTTTTGAATATACTTTTGTTGTTGTTGAGTACAGCTAAAAAGAAAATAAAGAACAATTAGCATTGGATAAAAAATTGTATTTTATACTTCCCTTAATGTTTACCAGGTAATTCCCTCCAGGAGGGTGATTCTGATCTTTAGTCGTACTTTAATGTCAAAATATACGCCTAAATCAAATGAACTTTTCTACTGATTTTTTCGTGTTTTTATCCAGCTCAGCAAGCCTTACATTACATAGAATGAACTAAAAATGACACTTCGCATTGCAAATTCAAAATATTATTTCGAATTTAAGCACTTGTATTGCTCCAATTAGCTGTAGGATATCCATTTATCACAGTATAAAATTTTTGTCACAACCTCGGAAGCAGTTGACTAATTTGTCGTACTTTTAGGCGTGTATTTTGACATTAATTCATGTAAATTCATTTTAGTTTATTTTGTGGTTGATGAAAAGGATAAATTAAAATGAATATAGTGAATATAAAAGTACGACAAATTTGAGGTGAAATTCCAAAATATGTGACTAAAATATACGCCTAAGCTACAACAAATAGATCAGAATCACCCCCCAGGTCATCCCACAGTGTCAGGAACTGATCTGAAAATAAAAAAAATGCGTAAATTAGTTTTTAAATGCATCAAATAGAAAACTAACAAACAGTACAAGAATAAATTCTACAAGGCAGTACAACAACAAACACATGCAAATATAAACATTGAAATTTCGTCGCAAAATTCATATGCTCTGCATAATAAATATTTGCAAAACATGCAAATTTGTTTTAATATGCAAAACATAAAAACTTGCAACACGTACATACATTATAATTAGTGAAATGCAACAATTTGTACTATTGTTGACATTTCAAAAATTACTTTGCCAACATGAACAATTTTGCATAATTTGCATATTTCTTGCAAATTGTTCATGCTGGAACTCACAATAATTAAAAAATAAACATTTACAAACAATAAAATGAACTTACCTGGATTACATATTAATCCACAAATTGTCCGAAAAAACACATAAACAAACACGAAACTTTCACAACAAAATACCGCGATCGCGACTGTCAAATTGACTCGCGAGAAAGTCAATTAGATGAAATTGGCTGCGCTACCTGTTGGTAATACTTAAAAACCGCGAAAGTTACCAGGTAAGCAAATATTCGCGAAAAAAGGTAAATTAAATTCCCATAATAAGTGGGAAAGAGAAAGATGCGAAAACGAGATGCAAGAAAAATGAGAAATATTTGCGTTCCACATTGTAAATTGTCATAATATAGCAGGAAGCCGCCATCTTGATAAATTTCAGAAAAATTAACATATTTAATAAAATAAATTACGAAAATTCATGGATAATTTAAAATAAATTAGTTGCAGGAAATTGGCACATTTTGACATAAGTATACAAGTCAAGCAAAGTCGAAAAATATGCTTAATTTGCATTTTTCTTGTGGAACGTATGTCAAAATGGCCGGTTAGAGCCTATAAAAAGGGGGCAATTCCTAAGATCTCTCTCAGTTTTTCGACAGCGATCACAAGTGTAGTTTCAATCAAGTTTTTCTCAGCAAATAGTTTTTTTTTCATTTTTCAGCAAATAAGCATAAAATAAAACGTGCCATATTAAAGGTACAATATTTTTACATGCTTAAAAATTGTGCAGTGGGTGTTGGCAAAGGACAGGAAGTTTTGGGTTCTTTTTGTTCTACAGATAAGTATTGTGTTAAATTAGTGCGTAGATTTAGTAAGTTTCTTGCGTAAAAATTAAACATATGCCAGCTTCCGGCATTTTAATGATACATGCAATGAAACAAATTAGTTAAGTAATTAAGTTAAAATAAGCGCAAAGTGAATTAAAATAAGTGTATAACGCGTAAAACTAGAAAATACTACAAATTGCATTTAGTTAAATATATGCCAAAAATACGGCATACTAACTACATATGCAATCGAGCAATTATTAAACAGAACTAAATTAGTGAAATTATAAATTAGAGTGTTTCACATTAGAATTATTCAATAAATACAGCATTAAACATAAGCACACATATCTTTTTTTCATACCGCTACACTGTCCGCCTAAATGCCGTAATATAGCTGTAGTTATCGATTGCAGCTACATTACAAAACAGTTGTTCAAAATGTAGTTTAGGGTGCAAACTGCAGGAGTCAATCCAACTAAATTTTTCTCATTTTTACCCACCGGCATATGGACAAACTTTTGTGTCAAAAATAGTCGGTGCCAACATTAAAAAAAAAATACATTGGCGGGAAGTTGACAAGTGATTTTAATAAAACCTTTCGAATTTCTAATGAGTATCTATGAATATGGCAAAACACTTTTTATCATTAATTAACCCAAATAATTAATTTAAAAATATTTATTTCGACGAATCCACTTATGTATTTTGTTGTTTACACTTCCCTCTCAGTTGGTACTTGCTGCTTAGACCGAATGAGAGCGTTATATAGCAGTGGGCCGACTTTCTGGAATGTATTTCTATTAACGTAGTCAGTCCATATTATCTATAAATGTCAGTGGTTTTACATAAGAACTCTAGAAATGTTTTAGAATTTTGGGAGTTAGGTTTAAGTTGGAGCTCTAATGTGGTAGTGAGAGAGTTTGTTTCATGGCTTAGGAAGGGTTTATCGAGGGTTTTGGATCACCCAAAGTTGGGGTCCCAAACTCAAATTCTGAGAAAAACCTATGCACATACATCACATGCATACAATAATATTGGTTGAAATGAATTTTCTTTTGTTTATATTTTGGAATAAAAATATTTCGTATAATTTTTTGTAGTTGATTTATATAAATAAAACAAATATAAAACAAACAATTTCTTTTCAATAACTCAATTAATTACATAGGCTTTTCTTAAAATTAAGGAGGTCTTAACACACCAGGTCCCCCCTCCTGGTTCCACCATTGTGTATACAGGAGTACAATAGCTAATAATGCAATGAAATTTCATTTTAGGCATTCCGTTGAAATTGTAAGAAAATTAGAACAGACAGACTTAAACTTCAGTTTAAATAAACAGTGGAAAAAATTGAGAAAATTATAAGACGAACTTTAAATAGTGTAAACTTTTAGTAACAGATATCGTTTGATAGGGTTAGCCATAAATAGATCTAAATTACGTTAATGAGAACCACAAAAGAGTAAGCCGTTAGATGAAGTCTTGATTTAGGCCCGTTCTAAATTTGTATCCTGTATGATGAATCCGAAGAGACGCCAAGTAATAAAAAAAGGAAAAGTGTGTGTGTGTGTCTGTGTTTGTATGCGCGATCATATATATATATATATGTGTGTGAGTGTGTGGCTACGTGCCCCTCCCCTCCCTTCACCTATTGCGAATACATGCATGTATAAATAGCCACATCCTTAATAAACATCAGGGTTTAATGGCGAGAGAATTCAATTGTAACGTAAATTTACTAATAGCAACCACTCAGTTTTAGATTTAACTAAGAGCTACGCCAGAATTCAGCCACAACCAGAATTAACTAAATATTCTTTAGTTAATACTAGTTCTAACAAAGCGCTCTCGTTAATTCTAGGTTTAACTGTGTTATATTAGTTAAAACTAGAATTACCGAGAGCGCTTTGTTGGAACTAGAATTCCCTGGTAAAATCAGGTATTGACGGATTTCGTGTTTTAACTGTAACACTTATATTATATACTCACAAAAATTGTTAAAAATTTTTCTCAATAATTTGGGGAAATATACAAAGAATTCTTGTTTCACTCATTTATTAGGTAATTAATTGACTCCTATTTCAGTGTTAAGTTAAAAATAATCTGGATTCTTCAGAAATGTATCAATTATATTTTATGATTATAATTCCATAGCTAATTATAATTACAAGTGATTGTTATAAAATGTAAAAAAAAAAAATGAATCTAAATTTTATGTAAACGTAATTGAAATTTGTATAATATATGAATTAAGAACTTATACACATACTATAACCGTATAATATATCACGGAATTCTACTGATAAACAAAAGATCCGCCAGAGGTACCTATGAAATTTTTTGCCTGAAGAAGACATTGTAGTCCTTACAAAGAAAGAATTTTAAATTGTTCTCCCATCTGTTTAAGTTGGCTTTGACGTACCATCGTGAATTTCTACAAAATGAGACTGATCCGACAAAAGGGAATGCCGCTCCTCTTTTGGCTAAAACGTCCGGAATTTCATTGCCCTTATGGCCCTCATGTCCTGGTTCCCACATGAGGATACCTTTATTTCTCCTTGAAATTTTTTTAATGGTTTGCAGGCATTCCCAGACTATCCTTGACTTGATAGTAAAGGACTGTAAGTTGCTTGCTTTGTAGCGTTTTATAAAAAAAAAATTGCAAAAATTGTTTAGGTATTTAAGTACAGATATATTAGCAAAACAAGAAGTTACTTTAAAATTAGATTGCAAAAACTATACAAACGCAATTAAAACAAATAGAGCCCTAGTCCTAACTCCAGGCTCATGAACATATTTACAATCAATAAAACTTAATTAATTCATAATACAACTAATTGGTAGACACAAAGGAGTTAAAACAGAAATTAAATCAAATTTTAATTAAATGGCTTCGTATTCACCAAGGTATAATATATTTGATATAAGAAACGTACAAAACCCCGGTTGTATTTTACTTAACGATTTACTTGGTTTTAAGGAATTTTGAATTTCGAAAATTTCACTAACAAAACCATATATTCTCGAAAATATTTTTCGTTTTCCATATTTTAAATTGAATCTAAATAACTTTTATATAACGGGTTTTCCAATAAGAGGTGTTACTTTGATATTCAAAGAAAAATGCCATTTTTGAGATAAATGATCGGATCTTTATTTCATTATAAAGAGGAAGGTATGCCGTTACTAATGGAAAATAACATCAGCCAAATGACCACCAGGACCACGCCTACAGGACCATATCCTTTTCATGAAATTTTCCATAACCAAATCGCAAAGTGGCTGCTCTATGTCCTCGATAGCCTCTCCAATTCCATCTTTGAGGTCTTGCATCGACGCTGGGCTGTTGGCGTAGACCTTCCCTTTCACGTGTCCCTAAAGGACGCAAGGTGTTAAGTCACCAGATCTCGGTGGCCAATTGTGATCACCTCTTCGACAGATAACACGGTCCGGAAACTTTTCCCGTAAAAGATCAATGGTTTCGTTGCTTGTATGGCACGTAGCGCCGTCTTGTTGAAAGTAAACGTTCTCCAGATCAATACCATCCAATTCCGGCCATAAAAAATCATTAATCATCTGTGGATAGGGCAATCCATTCACCGTAACTGTTGCTCCAGCCTCATTTTCGAAAAAGTAAGGTTCAATGACCCCGCGGGACCATAAACCGCACCAAACACTCACACGTTGAGGATAGAGAGGCTTTCCAACAATAACTCTCGGGTTTTCCGAGCCCCAGATGCGACAATTTTGCTTGTTGACGAAGCCATCGGGGTGGAAATGGGCCTTATCATTCAAGATGAGTTTTCGATGGAATTCTGGATGATTTTCATGCATTTCAAGGACCCAATCAGCAAAGACTCGACGTTGTTGATGATCGGCCGGCTTGAGCTCTTCTGTTAACTGAACTTTATAAGCCTTAAGACCCAAATCTTTATGCAAAATACGGTGTAATGACGTTTGTGGAATGCCTAGTTCCAAAGAACGACGAGGAATGGACACAGCTGGGTTTTCTTCAACACTTTCGGCTACAGCAGCAATATTCTCGGCTGTTCTTGAGCGACGTGCACGGGTTTTATTCTTCACATCACTAGCTTATCCCGATAGCTCGAATTTTTCTACCAATTTCTGTATTGCGGTCCGACAAGGTGCTTCACGACGACCCAAAAATTTTCGAGTTTTACGAACCGTCTCTGCCACATTTTCACCATTTTTGTAATGAATTTTAATAATTTCAGTGCGTTGCTGAATCGTGTATCTTTCCATTTTTATTAATGGCGTAGTTTCTACTTGTCAAATGTCAAAAAATGACAGCTCCATAGGTGACATCGACTGAAATAGCGGGCTAATTAAAATAACACCTCTTATTGGAAAACACTTTAGTTGCCATTGTAGGTAGGTCAAATTTGATGGAGACATACATACTTCCAATTTACATCTTTCAAGGAATTTAAAATACCGAAATTTTTTTAACAAAAAACTTTCTATTTAAAAACAAAAACATATTTTTCATCAATTAATTTTGTGAATACTACGCACCCAGGTTACAATCTTGCGGGTATTATGTGGAAAAGTAGGTGACTCCATATTGTTCATTCACCAAGCTTAATAAAAATCGTTTAATAGATAGTTTGTGTATTAGTACTGACCTATATTGTTCTAATCGTTCGCCGGAATAAGGTACTTTACTTCAGTCGAGACCCGAAGCAAAGTGGTATTTTGGTTAGTAGAACTCTTGTTCGAATCTTTCCCCGGAACAAAATACTTTGCTTCAGTCGAAAGACAAAGCTAAGTTGTGTCAATAGTTTTTATTCTCGTCGGTATCCAGGATAAATATCTTTATCTCAATCGGTACCCAAGATAAAGTCTGATGTTAGTTAGTATTGTTGCAGTCACTTCCCAGAATAACTATCTTTACCGCATTCCTGATTCAAGATAAAGATTTGATGTTAGTAAGTGTTATTCTAGTCGCTACCGAGAATAACTACCTTTATCACAGTCGAGACCCGGAATAAATATCTTTATTTCAGTCTTTACTCAAGATAATGTTGTTATGTTAGTACTCTTTATTCTAGTCAGTACTCAGAATAAAGTAAATTTGTTAATAATTTTATGTAGGATGCAAGAAGAAATCAATTCAATGTGGTCTGCAACTTATATTGCACCTGCGGTGCGCACCACACCAACTAATTATTACAAAATACGCATGGCATCAATAAATTATTTTAAATTGCGCATAGCAACCAAAGTAGGTTGCGCTTGGCAGATGTGCGTAGGTGTCAATAGAATATTCCGTTGTCATTAGAAGCTGTGCGTATTTCAGAAGAGTATATTAACCCAGCAGCTGTGCGTGGCAGTACAAAGTACGGTCACATAATGACGAGAAAAGTCCTTTATATATATGGCCATTCCTAAATAGTTTTTTAGTACTAAATGCTTTTTATGTTATCTTTGGTAAATTATCATCTGCTAATAATACTAATAAAAATATATGAATGTTGATGTTAAATTCATTAAATTGTGTAGTACTAGTCTCCAGTTTGTAAAGAGTGGCTGCCTTGCGATAATCATGCATTGCCGACTCATTAATTGAGGGGAACACGACATATCGGTTTACGTATGTCAATTAGCTTTGCTGCTTGCAGCTGGATGGCTGATGTAATTCCAGTCGGAAATAAACATTACAAAAGTTTCAATTTTGTATTTCTTTAAAAGGCTTGATTCTTTGTGAGTTTTTTTCTCTTTTTCAGCGTAAACGAAAAATACGTCTGAAAGGAATGTCACACATCAGAGAACTGGCTGCAATTTGGGAAAGCTTTGTCGTGAGATTTTGAGCTCGAACACAGCAGGTCATTCAACAAAAACATTGCTATAGCTATACATATTTAATTTAATAGCTGGGCATGTAAAGGCCGAGCTATGGCTTTCTTTTGAAAGTCCGTTGTACCAATGTTTGAAGTGTCCTTCGCAGCCAAGTTTAAAGCCTAGTGGTATATATTATTTATTTTTCAAACATGGCTGTACATCAAAAACTTTTAACTAACCTAGCCACCTCTGCACAAATATTCCAAAAATCGTTCAATAACTACAAAAATACTGATGTAGAAAAACGAACGAGGGGACTTATTTCGGAGCGGTTAACCGCCCTAAGCGAAATATGGTCCGACTATAAGGATACGCATTATACTATTATCCAAGCTACTCAGGCTTTAGAGGATAGCGAATTGCAAAAACACGATTATTTGGCAAACGATCAGTTCTTAAGCGTGGAAAATAAATAGTACACGTTTCGAGGTATTCTGAGAGATGCACTAGATGCATTCGAAACAGAACTAGAATCAAAGCCAAACACGGAGAATGAATCTTCTTCGTTTTTGAGGTTACCTAGCATCACAATCCCGGAATTCTCAGGGTCATATGATTCATGGAGGTCGTTTCGCGATCTGTTCCAGTCACTAGTGCATACAAATTCTGCGTTATCTCCCGTGCAGAAATATTATTTAAAATCAAATATTTCTGGAGAAGCAGAACATTTGTTGCGTCAGCTTCTAATGACCAATGCTAGTTACGACAAGGCATGGAATGTATTGCTCAATAGGTATGACAATAAGCGAGTATTAATTAATGCTCAGCTAAAAATTCTATTCAATCTACCTAAAGCGACAAACGAGTCAGCCAAGGCAAAAAAACTGTGCTAGATAAATCGTCAGAATTTATTTATGAACCCGAAGCATTGGAAGTCCCCACTAATCACTGGGATACAATCATAACTTATATGCTAGTTGAATACTTGCTAGCACAAATGAACTTCCTACCGTAGAATCTTTAAAAGCTTTTCTAGAGACGAGGTTCCGAACTCTAGAAGCAATCTCAGAATCAAAACCATACTCAGTAAACCAAGCAGCTCAAATTCCAAGAGCATCGACTCACCTTTCATCATCTGGTTACAGATGTATAATGTGCAAAGAGCAACATCGGATATTTAAATGTGAAATATTTATTAAACAAGATGTAGATTCAAGATTGAAAATTGTCACGTCAAACAACTTGTGCATTAACTGCCTTTCAAAAGGTCACAACTCGAAGTTTTGCTCAAGCATATTCACGCGCCAGCAATGTGGAAGGAAACATCATTCCCTACTCCGTAGGAATAACGGAACTCCTCAGGGTTTGATCAAAGAATCAGAGAATCCAGCTATACAAGCTCAACCTTCACCTTCCACATCCAATCTTCACACGCTTCACGCGAATCAGTCAGTACGAACTACAAAAGCCTTTATTGCCACTACATTGCAAAAAGTTCCGCCAAAAAAGGGTACCATGCTTACTCTACAAGCCCTGATTGACTCAGGCTCCCAAGTCACTTTCATAACACAAGCCGCTGCACGCAAGCTACAATTGGATAGTATGAACACATCAATGCAAATCACTGGCTTAGGAAAGTCAGAAGCTATGTATGTCAAAAAACAATTAAAATTTGACATACATCCTTATTCAACCAAGAATAAGGTGCCCACGATTGATGCTCTTGTTGTAAACACAATAACAGACATACTACCTCAGTACACCATTCAACACAAGGAGTGGAGTCATGTACGAGAAATTAAACTCGCCGATCCATATTTTTTCAAACCAGGAAAAATCGATCTGCTCTTAGGAGCGGATGTCTATTGAGAAATTCTCTTGGAAGGATTATGAAATGGTCCTCCAGGAACACAAATCGCGCAAAATAGTACGCTTGGTTGGGTTTTTTTCGGGAATTTAATAGGCACTTTCACAATCTCCAAAGCGTCTGCACAAACAATAAATGCTCATTACGATGAAGAGTCTTCACTGGATAAACCTCTGCGACAGTTTTGGGAAACTGAAGAATTTACTCCAGGAAGACAATTGTCTAAAGCAGACCGTGATTGTGAATAGTTTTATCAGAAAACACATTATCGAAACGTAAATGGGCGTTATGAAGGCCGTTTGCTCTTCATCAACGAAAGTCCCAGCTTAGGCGACTCTCGTGGAATGGCAGTTCGTAGATTTCACAGTTCAGAGCGGAAACTAGATCAAAATTCTGAGCTTAGTCAGGAATGTAAAGCCTGTATTAATGAGTATCAATCATTAGTGCACATGATAGCGGTTGATAAGGAAAATCATAAAGATAAATGCTATTATCTTCCTCACCACGCCGGTATCAAGGATAGTACAACTACCAAAGTTTGGGTTGTTTTCGATGCTCCACTAATGGGAACATTTTAAATAAACAATTGAATACGGGTCCAGTACTGCAATCTGAACTTTTCTCAACATTGCTTCGATGGCGAATGTACAAATTCGTTACGTCAGCCAACATAGAGGAAAGGTATAGAATGATAAACGTTCAACCTCCAGATCAAAATTATCAAAGGATAGTTTGGAGAAGCAATCTAAATGAAGCCATTAAAGATTACAAATTAAATGCGGTTACATTTGGTACAATACCAGCTCCATATTTAGCAATTAAAACCCTTCAAAGATAGCCACTGATGAAGCTGCTAAATATCCTATAGCTGCTAAAATTATACCACGAGATTGTTATGATGATGATTTGCTCACTGGTGCAGATTCCATCGACGAAGCATTGGAAATACAAGGGCAGGTTATAAACATCTTGTCGTCAGCAGGATTCAATTTAAGGAAGTGGGCCAGCAATACGCCGGATCTCTTATCAATTATCCCAGAAGAACATAGGGAGGTACAACTTCCTTTACGGTTAGCAAGTGATGAATCAATAAAAACCTTGGGCATTCATTGGCACCCAGGAACGGACTATTTTACTTTGCAACATAAACAGTTTGCAGATCGCATTTCTACAAAGCGTTCAGTTTTGTCAGAAATTGCTACACTTTTTGATCCACTTGGTTGGATTTCTCCAATCATAGTCACAGCTAAAATTCTAATGCAAACCTTATGGTTCTCTGGATGCTCATAGGACGATTCAATTTCGACACTCATTGACGTGCCCTGGCGACAATTTAAGGCCAAATTATGTCGCATAAGTGCAATTCACACATCATGGTGGATATTCATCACCAGTCAAATACATGAATTTTCCGATGCAACCCACCAAGGTTATTCGGCTGCCGTATACATTATGGCCATTGTTAATGAAGGAAACGTTCATGTCAATCTACTAATAGCAAAATCTAAAATAGCACCTATTAAACCTGTTACGCTTCCTCGTCTTGAGTTGTGTGGCGCTGTGCTTTTAGCTCGGCTTATTAAACGTGTGAAAGAATATCTCAAACTTGACAAAGTTCCCATATTCGCTGGGACGGACTCCTCGATTGTCTTAGCCTGGATTCGAAATCATTCTAGTAAATATAAAACTTATATAGCGAACAGGATTGCCGAAATTCAGAACTTAATTGATATTCAGTCATGGCATCACGTGCGGTCTTTTGACAACCCGGCTGATTGTAACTCCAGGGGCATTGAACCTGCATCGTAATTTCCCACAGTTTCTGGTGGGATGGACCTCAGTGGCCATTAAACTCTGAAGAAAAATGGCCTCAGTCAAAACCTTTGGCATACAACAACATCGAATCTGAGCAAAAGCGAGTATGTTGCGTAACTACGACTCATTCAGACATCCATGAGTTACTCAGCAAATTCTCGACCTTTGGCAAGCTGCAACGAGTCACTGCCTATTGCCTAAGATTCATTGACCACTGCCGCAAGAAAACTCCTAACACAATCAAGGATCAGCATAATAGAGAAATTCTACTTAAGTCTGCTGAATTAACTCAAGCAAAACACCTGCTCATTAAGATAGTTCAAAGGATTGCCTTCGAGTGTGAAATTAAACAATTAAAAGCAGGCATTTTACTTCATGCCAAAAGTAAAATTTTGTCTTTGAACCCATTTTTAGATGATCAGGAATTATTGCGTGTGGGCGGCTGACTACAAAACGCTAATATTCCCTTCAATCAAAAACATCCAATAATATTGCCGAAAGAAAGCAACTTGACAATATTAATAATCAATTATGTTCATATGAAAGCTTTACATGGAAGTTTGTAATTGGTTCTTTCAACATTAACAAACGATTTCTGGATTCCACAAGGTCGAAAAACTATCAAGCATATTCTGCATCAATGTGCAACCTGTATTAAACAATCCGCTTTCAATAAAAATCAAATAATGGGAAACCTACCCGCTTCAAGAGTAAATATCTCAAGACCCTTTCAACAAACCGGTGTGAATTACGCTGGTCCCATAAATTTTAAAATGTCCAAGCACAGAGGAAATCGGTTCTACAAGGGCTACATTTGTATTTTTGTTTGCATGGCTACCAAAGCCATACACATAGAGCCTGTATCCGATCTGACAACAGCAGGCTTTATCGCAGCATTGCGACGATTTTCCAGTCGACGAGGACTTTGCATGGATATATATTCCGACTGCGGGACTAACTTCGTTAGAGCGGACAAAGTTCTGCAAAAGGATTTCCAGAATGCCATAAAACAAGCTAGTGAAGAAATGGCAGGAAAGGTAGCACAAGATGGAATTTGTTGGCATTTTAATCCGCCTTCAGCACCACATTTTGGTGGGTTATGGGAAGCGGGAGTGAAATCTATCAAATTCCATGTAAGGCGAATATTGGGAAACGCCCTCACTAACGTTCGAAGAATTTGCTACCATTTTGGCTCAAATCGAACCCTCCCTGAACTCCAGGCCATTATGTCCTATCTCAGATGATCCAGATTATTCAAACATGTTAACAACTGGGCATTTTTTAATCAGCATTTCATTAATAACTCCACCGGAACCAACAATTGAGACAAATAATTCATCACTCACAAGATGGAATCATTTACAATTTCTACAACAACAGTTTTGGAGCAAATGGTCCAATGATTACTTAAATTCCTTGCAGAATAGACCATAATGGAAAAGCCCAATCCCCAATCCTAAAATAGGAGATGTGGCGCACAGTTTGCATGAATAAAAACTTTCATCACAGACTGTAAGTAAACTATGAACTCACACATAGGTGTCATTTTTAACTTTGTGCCTCACGCTTACCAACTTTGCCAATTTCCTTTATAAGCATGATATAACGTTCGTTTAGCGTCTTTCAGTCAGTGTGTATCTATTAATTTCGTCCGAGTTACAAGTAACACAGGATTGTATTTCTTTTATCAAATAAAATCAACGAATTAATCTGAATCGCAAGCAGTGTCATTTTATATTTAAATACGTTGGACAGTACCAACAAATGATGACCCCGACACAAAAATTACTTTTCACGAAAAATAAAGTTTATTGAAAAACTTTTGCCATAATAATTTGTGATTTGGTACCAGTGAAGTTAACCAGAGTGATAGTGATAAATAAAAGCTGACGTGCTGCAAAATCAAAAAAGAAAGTTGAGCCATAAAGGAGATTCTTAATTAAAATAGCTTCTTTAAAAGAATTTCTATCAACACAACAACATCACACTAAGGCCATACTTTCTCGATCGTGCAAGAATTATTATCAGCAGGCGCAACTCAATCATCCAATGTGATTTCCCCATTTCCAAAGAATTTAATTCAACTACATGACAGCTGAAACAATGATGACAAACGATATTAAAAACAAAATTTGCCTTGTACATTAACGTAAAAATTTTTTATATTTTGCATGCAGATTATTTTCAATCAGTGAAGAATTTTTGTACTAAATCAAATTTAATTTCAAATTCAATAATTAATTAAATACTTCCACAAATTGTAATCCTGCGACCTGTGCACGTATCACTCATCTGAAGATAATTTAGCGACAACTCGTCATCAACAATAAGTAGACAGATCATAATAATTTTCTAATTACCAGGTAACTTATTATTACTTGTCATTAGCCGTAGGAACATAATCTTGGGTAAATTATTTACATTTTTTTTTTTTGAAATCGCTTATCTCAGAACTTGTATAGTCCTGACAAAAATTATTTAAAGAGAAACTATAAATTATTTAGTCTCGTAATTCGGGCAATACCAACAAATGGTGAACAAATTATAATAAAAGGACATTTAAAATACTTTTTACCAAAAATTTAATAATTATTCAAACATAAAATATACTTTAATGCCTATATAATATATATATAATAATCAAATAACTCCTTCATCGTTTCTCAACATTTTTATTAAATTTAAATTCTTATATTTCGCAAAATTTTTTTTACATATAAACAAACGCGAGTATGCCTGATAATACAATAAACATAAATCATTCAGAATCAGGTGGTTTAGATAATGTAAACCATAGCAATGCTCACGCTGCTACTTCTTTGGTTAATATTAAAATACCACCCTTTTGGAATAACCGCCCTGACTTATGGTTTCTCCAAATAGAAACCCAGTTCCGATTAAAAAAGAACAGCAGCTAACATGAAGTATGATTATTTGCTTTCTGCATTATCAGTAGAGACAATGGCATTGGTGGCTGACATATTAATATCACCACCCAATAACAACAAATACGACAACTTAAAAGCAAATCTGCTACTTCGTTCACAAGATACCGAAGAACGCAGACTCGATGCCTTATTGCACAGAATCGAGTTAGGCGATTTAAAACCATCAGAGCTATATCGGCAGATCGAATCACCCGCGGCCAGTAATAGTCTCGTCAACAAGTCACTACTCAATAAATAAACTAATTAAATAAACTACCTACATCAATACAGGCATGCATCATTTCAGTAGAAAACGCGCACTCGCAAGACGAAATATTTAAAATTGCCGATCGAATTCATGACTCGACGAATAAACCTTACAATTTCAAATCATCGCACCTCCGGAAATCACGAACAATTGCGAGGTTTAATTGAAAAGTTGAGCACACGAGTAACAAATTTAGAGGTAAAACACTCACCTAATAGAGGTCGTAGTTTCTCCGAAAACCGCAATAACTGATACATCCGACCAAACGCTCGAGATAGTACTCCATCTAGATCAAACGTTTGTTGATACCACAAGCAATTTAGATCGAGAGCAACAAAATGCTCACCTCCATGCAACTACACTCCTAGTAACAACGAAACTCCAAAAAACTAATTTGCCCATGCTCTCCAGTGGCAAGGGCAAAGGACTTCACGCCGCTTATTCACTAAAGACAAGACATCAAATTTCCAATTTCTTGCAGACACGGGCGCAGAAATCTCGATACTTCCAAAGAAATATTTCCCTTACAAAAAAAAAACAAATGCGATCTATATCTTTCAGCAGCTAATGGGTCTCAAATTTGTACTTACGGGTTTAGACCACTGACTTTGGACCTTGGACTTCGTCGCTCGTTCGAGCACACTTTCGTCATTGCATCAACGGAGAACGCAATTACCGGTGCAGATTTTTTACAAAAGTTCAAATTGCTAGTAGATATGCACAAGAACAGACTCATTGACAAGCAAACTTCACTCTCGGTTGAATGCATTCTTAGAATCCTAAAGTCTTGCTCTCCAAAATTATTTTCACTTCATGAAGAATTCGGCATTATCCTGGACAAGTTTCCAATACTAGAGGCTCCACCAAATTTCAACGCGCCACTTCAACACCACGTAGTACACCGCATAATTACAGAAGGTGCACTTCCTTCGGCTAGAACTAGAAGGCTAAACCCTGAAAAATATAAAATCGCCAAGGAAGAATTTAGTCAAATGGTAAGACTAGGGATATGTCGACCATCATCTTCCCCAGTATCCTCCCCATTATATTTACTGCCAAAAAAGGGGACCACAGATTGGAGGTCGTGCGGGAACTACCGCCAACTCAATGCCGCAACCATTTTCGACAGGTATCCTTTACCTAATATTCAGGATTGTTCAATTAACTTCCATGGTTGCACAATCTTCTCTAAAATTGATGAAATTCGCGCTTATCACCAAATCCCAGTGGCTCCAGAAGATGTTCATAAAACGACAGTAAAAACACCTTTTGATTTGTACGAGTTCTTGCGCATGCTGTTCGGCGTCAAAAACGGCGCCCAAACCTTTCAAAAATTTATAAATGAAATTCTAGTACATCTAGACTTCATTTTTGTTTATGTAGACGATATCCTCATAGGGAGCAAATCGAAAGATGAGCATAAGGAACTCTTATGCATTCTATTTTCGAGATTAAGTGAATTCGGAATTAACGTTAATCCCAAAAAATGCATCCTTGGTGTGTCAGAAATAGAATTTCCCGGACAGTCGATTAACCAGAACGGCATGACACCCTCGAAAAACCGCGTTAAAGCAATTGCTGATTTTCCACCACCCAAATCAATAAAAAGCCTACAGCGTTTCCTAGGAATGGTTAACTATTACCATCGGTTCTTACCCAACATTTCGCACACAGCTTCAACATTGTACGACTTGTTAAAAGGCCCCAAAATCAAGCCACGTAACAAACAGCGAGAATTCCACTGGTCCGATGAATGCGAAAATGCTTTCAAACAAATCAAAGAAGATTTGCAAAAGTTCACTACACTCATACATCCTGATTCACAAGCTAAGTTGAGCATCATAACAGATGCTTCCAACCTCGCGGAAGGAGGTGTCCTTCACCAATATAACGATGGCACTTTGAACCTCTTATTTTCTATTCCAAACGACTTAGTCCCTCGGAACAGAAGTATTCGACGTTTGATAGGGGGCTCCTTTCCCTTTATCTAGCAATTAAACGTTTTCGCCATCGCATTGAAGGAAAAAATTTCATAGTATTCACGGATCACAAGCCGCTTACTAAGGCAATCTGTTCCAATACTAAAAAATCCCCGAGACAGATTAACCAACTGGAATACATCTCCCAGTTCACTAACGACATCCGCTACATAAAAGGTATGCAAAATACGGTCGCTGACGCTTTATCTAGGTCACACATTAACATCGTGAACTTAAAAAAAATCGATTTTCAAACAAATGCCAAAAAAAAAAGGAAAGGACGAAGAGCTTCAAAGCATCCTAAATCAACAGAACACCTAAGATACACATTTCTGTAGAGGATCTCGAACTCTGGTGCGAAACAGCAACGCCCTTCAATCGTCCCTACGTCCCCGGAACCCTAAGACGCACAGTCTTCGCCAACATTCTAAACCTTTCTCACGGGAGCATAAGAAATACTAGGAAACTGATCACTTCCAAATAGTTTTGACCTCACATGAATAAGTAAATCAACAAGTGCACAAAATGTTGCATTCCTTGTCAAAAGACGAAAATATCGCGTCATATAAAGAGCGAATACGGAAAATTCAACGTGCCCCAAGGCAGATTCGAGCACGTACACATGGATCTTGTAGGACCCTTGCCACACTCCAATCGCCATTCATACATCCTCACTATAAAGGACCGCTTCTCATTCTGGCCCGAAGCAATACCGCTAACAAACATTAACGCTTCAACCGTTGCTTTTGCTTTTCTCCAAACATGGATTGCATGGCGTGCCTCACAATCTCACTACGGACCAGGACACTCAGTTCGGATCGGCACTTTTCGTAAAGCTTACCAAAATTCTCGGCACACATCGGATTCACATAACAACCTACCTGCCCGTAGTTAGAGCGTACATGCAATAAATGAGGAGTGTGATGAAAACTATGCCATTGGTATAAGGCTAGTGGTTTTATTCGTTTATTCACTGCACTAAATGTTTCAAGTTCAATAAATACTATAACTTGAGAACTACAAAATATACATATATCATACTATAAAAAGCTGAAACCAATATTTAATAAATGATTAGAAAATGAATTTGATTTATAAAAATGCTGTAATTGACGAGCACTCACTATGGCAACTGATTAACTTGACTTTTAGTTGATTGAGGTTGGGAGGTATTAGGATATATTTTATTCCAGTCGACACCCAGAGTAAAATATTTGTATTAGTAATTGTCTTATAACAGTCGATACCCGAAATAAGACTCTTTATTACGGTCGCTACCAGCAATAAAGTGCTTTGTGTTAGTGATTGTTTTACTACAGTCGATACCCACAGTAAGATTCTTTATTACAGTCGATACCCGCAATAAAGTGTTTTGTGTTAGTAATTGTCTTACTAAAGTCGATACCCACAGTAAGACTTTTTATTACAGTCGCTACCCGCAATAAATTGGTTTTATTAGTAATTCTCTTATTACAGTCGATACCCTCAAGACTCCCTATTACAGTCGAGACTCGCAATAAAGTGTTTTGTGTTAGTAATTTATTCTTATTGCAGTCGATACCCACAATAAGAATATTTAGTTTAATTGCTACCCAAAAAAAATCGTTAATCCAGTCGGTACCCAGCCTAAGTTCTTTATTCTAGCAGTCAATTAAATGAAGCAGTTATATGTTAATAAAATGTATAACACTGGGAGAAATCACTAGGAAAATAACACTAGAAAAACTAAATCGCCAAGTTAATCACTTCACTGCCAAATCACCAAAGAGTTCGAATCAAGTCAAATTGCTGTTTATATAGCCATGGATTGCGCACGGCACCAAGAATCGCATTCAAAGGCGCATGACAACAATATTTGGCATAGAAACTGCACTTTGAAAGGCAACCATATATATATAAAAAAAAAGAGAGAGAAAAAGTTATTTGTGAATTAATTCTATCCAATCTGGAATTTATTTCCTATTCAAACAATTTTTTTTGTATAAATGAAAGAAATAGATGTTCATGTCGACTTACCAAGTGCAGATATGCAGTATAATCCCGTGTACCGTTGTTTCTAGCTGGCTCATTTTTATGCCGCGTTGATAATTTAAACTTCTGATGGATGTTCTGGTTAGGTTAATAAAAATGTCATCATGTGAGTCTGTCGTATAGTGCGCGTGTGCAATTAGCTGGCTTGATTGACTGCGAAATTGTTATAATTTCTACGTGATACTCTGCCTTTTTTTTTTTTTAAGTTTTTCAGTATATAGGTGTGTTGGTATGCAGTTTGCTGATTGAAATGATATCAGAATTCTTGTAATTACTGAACATACATGCACTTTACAAAAGGAATATAACCGCCTGCCAAATATTCTAAGGCGCACAATTCACCATATGATGCACAACTTGTGACAGTAAATATAAACAAGTTTTACCATTTTTTTTGTTTTGGTTTTATTTTAAAGCCAAGGCGACGAGGGATCCTCAGCACGTTCCAGCTAGAAGTCCTATCACCAAAACCTGAAGCCCTTCAGGTCTTGGTGATAAAGCTATTTCAACTCCTCTACCGATAGGATGGAAGAACCTAGAGTATCCAGCCTGCTCTGTGGGAAGACCAGACCAGCACACAAAAAGTACTCGGTTGTCTCATGGGTGTACTGACACTCAGGACTGTCGTGAAGTGAGCAATGGCCGGTGATGGTGCTAATTAGAGTTCTACATTATTTCCTTCCGAGCCCTATGGGAAAGTCAGAGGAATTCCTATTGGGCCCATCAGTAAACAGTTTTATGACATTGCAAGTACTTACATTCGCCCACCTCTGCTGATGATTTCTATGAATATCCACTTCGAAGAGAAAGCCGATAAAAAAGGTGGTAACATCTACGGTGGGGTCCCGTACAAGGAACGGAGTATCAGAACCAGCGTTACCTTAAAGGTCAGTCCCTTCATTCCCCATGATCCCCATGTAGCCAGGAATCCACTGAAGGGACACTTCGTTGTGGACTCACAGCTGCAGTCCTCCAGTAACTCAGATGTTATCCGATCGCCATCCCGAGCCATAAAGGCTGCCTGATTATCAGAAACGTCCTTTCCCTTGATCGCCATATTAAGTGCACTCTTCGCTGCCATTGCGATGTGGAAGACTTCAGCCTGGAAGGAAGTGGTGTAAATTGTTAGATCGGACCGAGGAAGGCTCCATACACAAGATATAATTTTTTTTTATATATTTGTAATCGTAAGGTTTCAATTACCAAATTATATAACTTAGTTTATATACATATACTCTTACTCGAAAATTATTTGCGACCACTACAAACCCTTTATAAAACATATGTATATATATAAATATTTTGGTTACCTTAATATAACTTCTTATATAAACGAGGATACTTTCGATTGATTTATTTTGGTCATACCATTGGTTGCGGTAATGTTTCGGTTAGCTTTATGAACTTTGTTTGTAACGGTAATGGTAACGTTTTAACAACGCTTGGAATTTTCTCAGATTGATTTCTTTCAGCGATTGAAATGTTAGGGAAATTAATTTTCTTATCCTTTATAAGACAATATAAGGCAAATATTTACGAAACCTATTTATCTTCACATAGAATTTCGATACGTTTTTGTATTGCACTTGTAGAATGTGCCTAATATTTCTAAATCGTCGATTTACAATTTTTCGGAATAAGGTAGTGAAATTCAGCTGTAATTAAAATCTTACTGTGAATATCATCATAGATACTTCTAAAAAATACAGACCGCTCCAAAAATAAGCAATATATAAGAATTTGAATTAAATATGATGAAATTTTAAATCTCCAATTAGGTGATATCAATTCATTAAAGTAACATTATACAGGGTGACCCAGACTAATCTGACTATATTTTTCCAAATGATTCCTCTCGTACAGATTAAAGTAACATTATACAGGGTGACCCAGACTAATCTGACTATATTTTGCCAAATGATTCCTCTCGTACAGATGGTAAAAAATTGAATGACAGGAGGGGGAGCGCAAAATGTCACCCTGTCGAGTTACGGGTTGATTAGTAAAATATTATCTTTTTTCATTAAACACCCTATATTTTCAAAACTACACCATATACAGGGTGGGCCAAAAGTCACCATGTGGTTTAAAAATTAAATTGGTAACATATGGTAGGATGAAAAAAAGGAGGGGTAAGGTGGGGTGGGGAAACATGCTTACCTATGAAGAACAGACAGTTGGCTATCATGTAAAAAAGGAATGAAGAGAAACGGCCAACAGGGTGTGGAGCAATGTACAAACGAAAAAGTTAGTTATTTTTATACCCCATGGTGGCTTTTGGCCCACCCTGTACTATGAATTTTAAGACGGAATTGTATGCAGAACCTTACGACCTTTTACACAAAGGCTCAACTACCCCCGTAGCCCTCTCCACCACAGAGTTATGCCGCTTTAAATTAAAACTTCGGTTTTGTTTTCTGTTTTTTTTTTAAATACCCCCACTAAGGTACATCTTTTTTACAAAATTACTAAAGCCCATAGTCGACTCTTTAATTCAACCTAGCACACTTATGTTCTATCTATGACAGTTGAGGAGTTATTAGCTCTTAACATATTAAGATCACAAATAATTTGCTCCCTTAGTGACTGAAACACGGCAAAATACGTCATTTTATAAAAATACCGTATAATTTTAGTATGACCTGAACAGGTTAAGAGTTAATAACTTTTTAACGGCTAGAGTTATTTCATAGGGTGTTCTACCTTAAATTAGGAGACACTGTGCTTTCGAAATTTTGTAAAAAAAAAGTGTATCTTAGTGGGGCTATTTGAATAAAAAAACCGGAAATGAAAAGAAAACAGAAAAAACGGAAATTTTAAATTTGAAGCGTCATAACTCCGGTGTGGGGAGGGTTACAGGGGCAGTTGAGCAATCTTTTGAAAAGTCATGAACTTCTGCATACAATTCCGTCTTAAAATAGACCGTACATAGTGCACTTCTCAGTATATAGGGTTTTTAATGATAAAAGAGAATATTTTACAAATCACTCTGTAACTCGACAGGGTGGCATTTTGCCACCCCAACCCCTGCCATACTATTTTTTACTTGGTTGGACGAGAGGAATAATCTGGCAAAATATACTCATATTAGTCTGGAACACCCTGTATAATTCAAAAATGTTAATTACATAAAAATATCTATTTTCTTAATGTAAAAATAAAAATGGAAGCCATATTCCTTCAATTTAAAAAGTTGGCTTAAGCCACATTTTGTATTTTATCTGAAATTCAGAGATGAAAAAATCGCTGCCTTTGCTTTAGTGAACAAATTACTATTATGAAAATTCAAGTAGCTATAGTATATAAACTGAATGACCTTTATAAAACTTCTAGAAATATTATACAAACTAAAGGAACTATATCATACTTCAACAATGTTCCCTTGTATGCCTTTTAGTCGTAATATGTCACTTTTGGTAATGTTGTATATCGAAAAACAGGCGTAGTTGTTTGGTTATATTGTGTTACCTTTGGTAACGTTATATATGTTAAAGTAGGAGTAAAGTATCTGTGTCGTGTTATTGTTATAATAATTTTTGTTCTACGCTCTGCGGTAGTGCAGTGAATAATTTTAGTCACGAAAAAAAGAAAATAAGTAAATAAAATGTCATATCAAATTGTGCAAATTGAAGAGGCAGATCAAGAAGACCTAATTTCTGTATTATCCCAACAGCTTGGAAAAATAAAGGCATAAAGAAATGGCCAAATATGAAAAAATTTACGTTACTCAAAGTTTCCAGTTTATATAATAGTTACTAGTTAATTACTAAAACGCCATTAATAAATGAAAATACTTTTATACTGGGTCCATTTGATACGAAAAGTCATTTGTGTTTATAACGGCTACCGTACTTACTACATGGTCAACAAAAATTTTTACGATTTTTTATAGTTTGTAAATGTATTACCTAAACCTACATTACTGAATGTTGTCGTGTTATGTAAGGGTAACTACGGATACGGCAATAAACACTTATTATCACTTAGTTATATAACGAAGTGATAAAGGCAATTATAGAACTTTCTTATATACCTTCTAGTAATGGCTACTCTAAGTTATATCGCCCGGTCATTGAAACATTTCCATCAGTAGCTTATAAAACTTTAGTACCTTACTTCCACGATAACCATTAGTATCATTAAAAACTCTAATATAAAAACGTCGCCAATTGGTAATATTGTAAAACTCTTATATAACCACTCAAATTCTTACATAATCGAGTAACCACTATATATTCCTATAAAACAAACCATCACCATTAGTCACAAAAAATTGGAAAAATTGTTTCTTGGATAAGGCACATCCCTCAGTCCATGATTCCCTTACAGGAAAACTCACAGAGAATGTACACTCGTAATGAAGCTCTGGAATCATCGCATCATATGATATCGTGTCCAGAGGGTTTTCCAGATACAACCCACACGCCAAAGAGTAACGAGAAGAGCCAGTCCAGTCATCCTCCCAACATCTCCATGAGCGCAATCTGCATCTTTTGATATCTGCCTGAATGACAAGATCCAAGTGTAGCAGATTAAGTAAAACCTCAAGTGCAGCAGTAGCCGTAGATCGCACAGATCCCGTAGCTCCCAGCATATGTGAGCATAATCCTAACGATCTAGGTGCACATACAGTGCACAATCGTCGGTCTTTTGCTCTATGTGCACTCCTGCCTTTAGCGCAGACCTTCATATTCGCATTAACTTTTTCCTCTACGTGCAATCCCCATGTCAGCTTCGAGTCAAGGTAGACTCCGAGGTGCTTGACATGGGGAGAGAATGGCATAGAGTGTCCAAGGAGCTTTTGGGAGAATAGATAACCCAAGCTTACGTCTTCTGAAGAAGAGCAACAAGTTGGTCTTTGTAATGTTCACTGACGGCTGCACCAATCCTCCACAATATTGAGACCTTGTTGCAGGAAGGCACAGTCAGCAGCTATGCTATGCCTGGAGATGACCGAAGGGATATGATAATTATACGCTTCACCTTAGAATCCCACGTTTTTCAATATTGTGATGAGTGAGACAACCAACATACAACAAGGTATCGGGGAACGCACCCCGCCTTCTCAAGTTTTACCTTAGCTGGATTCCAAAAATACAGGAAGAATAAAACTACAACACTTTCAATTCATTATCACTGGAAAATATTTACACTTTTTCGCGACTTTTCTTAAAAGTGCAATAACTTCACATTTGTCCAACAAACTAATTTCCATAATAAATTATGTGTGATCTGTTGATTAGGATAAATGTGATCCTTAAGGAAGATGAGACATCCAAGGTACAGCATCTTCCCCTACTTCTAATGTTTTTATCAAATATAGAAGTGCATTGACATAGCAATTTTTTCGATCTGGAGAACTTCGTACCATTTTCCTCCTGAAATTTCTCATTATTCACCAATTGGACCATATTTAAATTCCGTTACTACATTTCCGTCATATTTGCTCCATTCCTTTTATAGCAGATATTATCATCACAGAATATAATTTCGCAATCGTTTTAAGTTGTTTCTACTTTTCCATATTAACCGAAAAATTGTAAATAATTAATAAAAACTAATGCAAAATTAAACTAAGCATTGAAAACAAAATAATAAAAAAAATGCTAACCGTATTAAAGAAACAACCTCTAAAAAATTCAAAATGATTTTTTTTTTCAAATTTCATTTTGAAAATTTTCACCAAAATTATTTTCATTTTTGAGAAGTTTTTTTTAATTGTTACATATCTTGCTTGGATTAAATGAAGCTACTTTCAAACATTTTTTTTTTAATTATTTAAAATTTGTGCATTTCCTGTTGAAGCTAGCATTGCAGCCATATATGTAGTAGTAAATTGAAAAAGCATTAGATATATATATATATATATATATATATATTTGTTAATAATTGCAGATTTACTATAATTTGTAGCTGCTGTGGCAGCACTAGTCTCAATCATGCGCGGAAATGGTGAATTTCTCCGGGATATTTTTTAGTACCCAATTTTGGTTGAAAATTCATTTTGGTGGAAATTTTAAATCCCAAATCGTGCATACATATATTTTTGGGTTGCTACCTTTCCAGTAGGGCATGCATACATATGAAGGGTACAGAGGAAGATCAAGGTAAGTCACGTTTACTTGAAAATGAGATATTAGATGTTAAAAGTTTACTTATTATTCAGCTCCAAAAGAAAATTTAATGAATTTTTTTAAATTTTTGGAAAAAAAGAAAAATTTAAACAAGTATCTTTAATAAAATAACAAAATAGTTTGTTCCGAACAGGAACTAAGATCTAAAAAAGCAACAAACTAGCAACTTGAAATAATGTGTTTTCCTTCTGAGTTTCTTCATCTTATATTTTGAGTCGGGTAAGGCTTATCATAGTCACTGAGAGCTTCATAAATTTCATCTAAAATTTCTATAATTCGACTTAATTCCTCAGATTCCTTGTCAATTTTACCAATGTAATCCGTCCACTGAATTTGTTTGTCGAAAATTTTCTCCTCATCAAGAACCAAAGATTCATAAACATAAACATCAATTTATTTGAGTACCCGTGCCAAAGGCACGCATAGCGCTGGGCACATCATAGATAGTTACATGGTAGATTAACATTGTAGCAAAATGAACGATAAAAGTACAGATATAGGCACTTAGAATATAGTACAATCTAGTGAAATGTAGCAAACAACATAAAAGCTCAGCCTTGTAGCAAATAACATGGAGTTACAGGTGTCGGCACTTGGGACAGGGCGCCGCCTAGTAAAATATAGCAGATTCGACATTCGCTTCTTCTTTAAATGTTGTGACGTACGTTATAACACCTTTAACATCCGCTACAGAGTTCCTGGTATTTTCTTCTGAAGCCGTCTGATGGTTATTAGTTAACGCACAGAGATCAAGGAAAGCATCATAATGGCATGAAAAGGTTTTCAAATTGCTTTCAATTCCTTCGAGTATTTTATCGGTTGAATCCTTTTATCGTTCGCCAATATCATCTTGAAAACCTGAAAAAAAGAAACCAGACGGACCACAAAGAATCAAATCCTTTTTAATTAAATCATAAATTTTTCTTACCTAATTCATGTATTCCCACGAAGCAAAATTTGCATGTAAACAAATTGCTGCTGTCAGCTCAAGTCAGCTGGACAGCAACAAGTATGGCCACCACGGTATCGAGATACAAGAATTCTCATTACGAACCACGTACCGCCATTACACGAGAAATTACTGCGCAGCAGAAGATTGAGATGTGCAGCAAATCGTGTGTGCTGCTTCTGGCTGCGTCGGGGTCGGCTGGAGGTGTTGGTTTTAGGAATTTACAAATTTTGTCGGGTAAGTAAACTTTCTCATTCAACAATATGTGAAAGATTTAGTTGTTATTAACATTTATACTACACTGGATTAGGAATAAATTGAATTTACGCAAAATATTTTTTATATTCATAAGTTGAGTGAAGCTTGTTGACAACAATAACTAAAATGGTAACACTTTATGAATCAATGATGAAGTGCAGTTGCTAGGTCAGGTTATTGTTGCTATGCAAGTTGTTGCTATGCCAATACAGTTGCCATGCGCCGTTGACTACCGTTCTTTGGTGGCGTGCGCAAACTCTGGCTATATAAACAGCAGTTTGACTTGATTCGATCTCTCTTTTGCGATTTAGCAGTGCAGTGATTAACTTGGCAATTTATTCCTTCGTGTCATTTCCTAGTGATTTTTCCTAGTGTTATATTTTATTACTAAATTAAATACTTGGTTTAATTGACGGCTAAAATAAAATATTCTTTTTCTGGGTACCGACTGGATTAAGGATTTTATTTTAGATAGCGATTAAATTAAAGGTTTTTTGTTGTGGGTAGCGACTGCAATAAAAAATATTAGTAACAATACACTTTATTTCTGGTCTCGACGGAAATAAAGAATCTTTCTTCGGGTCTCGACTGAAGTTAAGATATATACTAACATTCACTTTAAGTCGGGTCTCGACTGACTTAAAGAATATTATCTCGGGTCTCGACTGAGATAATATATTACTAACAAATAACTTTATTGCGGGTCTCGACTGTAATAAAGTTTCTTATTGCGGGTCTCGACTGTAATAAGAAATCTACTAACTCACACCACTTTATTGCGGGTCTCGACTGTAATAAAGAGTCTTATTGCAGGTCTCGACTGTAATAAGACAATTACTAACAAAACCACTTTATTGCGGGTATCGACTGTAGTAAGACAATTACTAACTCAAACACTTTATTGCGGGTCTCGACTGTAATAAAGATTCTTGCTGCGGGTCTCGACTGTAGTAAGAAAATCACTAACACAAAACACTTTATTGCGGGTATCGACTGTAATAAAGAGTCTTATTGCGGGTCTCGACTGTAATAAGACAATTCCTAACAAATCCACTTTATTGCGGGTATCGACTGTAATAAAGAATATCCTCATCCCACACCTCAGTCAAATAAAAGGTCAAGTAAATCAGCTGCTACATATCGATCAGGTGAGTACAAGTCAATTGCTACAGTTGAATAAAACAAATTTCTATATATTAATTATTTATTAAACGTCTTGGTTTCAGCTTCTTATATCATAAAATATATATATATATATATCTTGTAGTTCTCAAGTTATCGTATTTATTGAACTCGAAACATTTAGTGCAGTGAATAAACGAATAAAACCACTACCTTTATACCAGTGCATTCATTTCAGTCACTTAATCATTTATTGCGTGTACGTTCTGACTACGGGCAGTACATAGTTTGTTCACAATAAATAAAGTTTTAAGTATTTTAACAAAACTTCATTTCATAAAAGGAAAAAACAGAAGAAAGACTATTCAAGTCCTATAATGTTGAAAGTATTTAAAACTTACATACTTTTCAGGCGGGACTTCAGTAGTTAAATTATAAATTTTTTTGCATTATCTCGAGTGTTGTCAGAACTGGGTACACCTTCGAAAAATGTCTGTGTCACACCTCCACTGTATTTATTTAAAGCCTGCAAATCATTGTATTTTACTAAAGATATTGGCATGATTCCTTCATATAAGTATGCCAGTGTTTACTGACAATATCTGTTAAAGGTATTTTATTTCTTACGATAGAATTCTCCTATGGACCATTCTACGGTTTCCTTAGCTCTATTGCAGTGGGATAATCCTTAGGAATTAATGAGATTCATTAACGAGTGAAGCTGAAAGCAGAGTTGCAAACTTGCAATACATTTGGAATTCATTGACTCACTTTGGAAATGCGTATGCGCTACATCTTGAGTGGGAGTTGACACTATATTAGTCTGTGGACTTCCTGAATGAGTTTGAGATCTGAAGAGCCACCTAGCTCATTTTGGGACGCCTCATTGAGCCGGCTCTTTCAAAAGAGTCACATTCAATTAGTTGACTCTGTCAAAAGCGTCAATTTGCCCATCTATAAAAAATGTGATGATCCGTTGCACTGGTAACAGTTTGCAAGTAGCAGAAACAGAATGGTTATGTCGATCGGATGAGGTTGTTTTACAGAAAAAGAAATTAGATGAAACAAGAAAATACTCTGCCATTTGCATAGAATCACAAATGGTTCTCTACGACTTCGTGAAATTTGCTTACAAACGTCCCATGGACATTGTTTTTCCATACAACATTTGGACTTGACTTGGTTTTACTTAGGTTTTATAATATTTTTAAATATCTCTTTATGTCCTTATCATGCGATTTTAGGAGTTTCTTATTGCATGTACTTAAAGTAATTTGTCCCACATTTTCAACGATATTATTATCTTAGTTTAGACAAAAACATGACGCACCTTGTTCTTCCTCTGTACTCTTCATATTATTTCTAAAATAAGGGGGTTGCCGGTAATAATAATTGCCAAATTTCATTCAAATATATTTTTATTTATAACACTACTATTACTAAAAAAAGTTGAATCATTTTTTATTTATACGAGTTACAATTCATTCAATTTTTATTCATTCGTTAAACTTTTCAGCATCCTAACAAATCTCTGCTGGGTATTATGTTGAAATTCTTCAGCTCACCTATTAAAGAAAGAAATGAAAAACAGAATTAAAGTTCTGCGTTCAGGTAAAGCAGAAATAGAATTAGAGTTCTGAAGAAGGTTCGGATCCAAAAATAAATTTAATTTTTTATATGATATCATGTATCGTTATACTTTATTCATGCATACAGAATCCAATACCTTGGAAGTGATGAGGACTACAATACAATATTCTAACCTTCTTCATATGTATATTTTTTATTAAAAAGAAATAAAGAAACATATAAATGGAAAATAACAGGATGTTATCGTTAATATATCTAGCAATGTTTAATTTTACTTAGTATCTATTGGAAGATGCATGATCCTGATAAACATGAATCCGTTTTTCTACATTAATTTTTTTGTAATTAATCACATTTTCCTTTATTTATAATCAAAGCTTTCCATAAATTACTTCAAGTTTAGGCTACGGTTTGGGTAAATGAAAATTTAAAAAAAAAAAAAACAAAGTTACTCATCACGGAATAAATATGTACCTATGTACATAAATACATACATAATATATAATAATGTTTTGGCTATAATACTAATTAATTGGGACTGATTAGGTGGTCTTAAGGTGAGTTTTCTAGACTACTCACTCAAAGCAGCTTGAGTTTGCTAATATAAAATCATTTTCAAAAAAACACGCAAATAAAATATTTGCCTATGCTTATGGATGCTAATAAAATTAGAAATGCGGGGGGGGGGGGGGGAGGGAGGCACTTAGCATCAGGTAAAATCCATAGTTTATTTAATTTAATAAAATAATTTAATAGAAATATAATGTTTTCATTCTACGCAAATAACGCATAACATACATTAAAATATGCCTTTTGTGATACCAAAACGAATGTGGTCTCCTTTGAATAAAGTTCGCCTCTGGTCGTCTCACATCTGAAACATTCACTGTAATTACTACCACCAGCGACCACCATCATCTCCATCCAGAGATAGCCAATGAACGGATTGGCAGTAGGATTTATCTAGTTTCTTGGTTTGAAGGGGGAGGGTGCGGGAGGATGAGTTTTTATCGCCAAACACTTCTATCGCCCACTATACTCCGAAAAAATTCAGAGTAAAATCCCAGTTATGTTAGAAAATATCTGGATTTTTCTACATACCTTACATGCATAGGATGGATACCTACTCTACTACTGTATCTCAGCTACGGAAATATAGGTAATTTTGTGCAACTATTGTTTCGACCCTGATTCCTTCCGACGCGCAATTTTCCCAGAATATTATGAAATGAACTATGAATCGCTTCGATCCGGAAATGGTTCTTTTTGTTGTTGTACATTTGAGACTTTTTGTTAAACTTAACGCAGAGATACTGTTTTACATGAAATATTCACTACAATTCTGGATTAGTTCTTTCATCCTTATATCGCTACCCGAAAAAATTGGACAAATGCATCAAATGGTAATCCTTGGAGTTTTGGCTAAATTATGTAAAATATAAAAAAAATATGTAAAAATAAATTAACTGTTTCACTGTAGAAACGGGAATTATTAGTGTTATACCATTTCTGATATTATCGGGATTATAGGTATAGTTTTTAATTAAATTAATAATTTCCTACTTCTTAATTATAATTTATAATTAAATCTAATTTTAAAACATATTAAACTTATATCTTCACCGTTTTATCTAAGCCGTGATTTTCTCTATTGAGATTGCCTACCCAGATTTGTACTCTTATCGTGGATTACTCGAGGGATTGCTACCGATCAGATATACCACAAGGATATATTTTGGGTAGCTGTCTTATTTGTTTCCTTTCATTAATGACTCATTTATATTGTGTTAACTACTGACTGTCCACGAGGCCTTAACATGAGCACCTTCCAAGTATGGCTTAATCTCACGGCGATTTTTACGCACGGATTAGTTCTTGTTACGACAATCATCATCCTTAATAAACAATATGCTTGGCGGCATTACTCGTAGGAGCGACACCTATATAAAATTCTAGCCACTCTCTGAGTCCCGGTACCCGGTTGTTTTAGCACATCTCCAAGCCGATTTCGTATATCCTAGTATGCACAACGTGCACGTCATACTTCTTTGGTTGATATACGTTCGAGATGACATTCACATGCAAGCAGAAGATTGACCACATATTCTTATATTGATATATGAAATCGCGCCCTGCCCCCATATGTATTAACTACCGCCACCATATTGCTCTCATAAAGGGGCCGCATCTTGTCGTGATGGAGACAAGATCCATAGAACCCGTCGCCGCTGCTAGATTTAGCTAACCTGTCGATCAGGCTAGGTAAGACAAAGCCAAATGGCAATGGATACTTCCAGTATATTCTCCATGCAGAATCATGAATCGGACTGGTCACACTATAAAACCTAAGGTACCATATACAGCCTTCCAACAGGGACTACAATTAATTAGGTCTGGAGAGGATATAGATTACAAATAGTTGGCCTAATGGTGCTTGATTGCATAAAACTACTAGCATGAATGCATGATTCTTCAACTCATCAACTTCTCTACTCCGCTATGAAGGGTAATTAGAAGAGATCTTACATTATTTGGATTTCTGCCGGCAAATAACTTCCATACAGATGACTATTCTGTCACATACAGTACTACAACGCCCACTTAATCAGAGATTTCCTTTGTAATCTCCCAGAGGATCGCGTAGGTTTGCACATAACTTCCGCTTATGCCAACCTCTTCGCATAGGTACTAAAATGTCCAAATTAGGATATGCAAAGCGCTTTCAGCACAACCATTGTTCCAACGTATTCAAACATTGTTTTGTAATGTAGCTGTAAGTAAGCACCACAGTTGTATTACGGTATTTTTGGTGGGTTAGTGTAGCGCTACATGTTAAAATTACAAGACATGTGTGTTTGTGTTGACTACTACTTTATTAAAAAAATTCTTCATTACTCAATGTTAAATATCCTCTTATTTCAACTTTATTGTCTAATCACACTATGCGTATTCTATTATTAACCCATTAATGCCCAGCAAATTTATTTCGCCAAATTGTAGTGAAATTTTTAGAAGTAAGTAATAACCTGAGGCACTCTTTCATTATTAAAAAAATTAATATTGCCGTATGATAACTAAAACTTGTTTTTTTTAAGCTGGCAGATTATCCTGCCAGTGGGAGTTCCAATGAGTCAAAATGTAAAAATAAACCAACATTAGTATCAACGAAAATAAAATTTATTAAATCCAAAATTTAATGGTGAATTCGCTTAAAATCTATTTAAATGATTTTAAAAACATGACCATAGTATTGGTGGACATGGTATGGAGGATGACACTCTGGATGCAATAGAATGTTGCATTTACGACAATTTTTACAACGCGAATTTGGTTGATTTCCCTTCACAATCCAATGGTCCTTAATGTGTCTTGATGTGGGTCTTATTCGTTGTTGTCCATAGACTATTAGCAGTTGTAACGCGCATTGCTTCCGGAAATTAACCAAAGGCATGTTTTCGTGCAGTTTCCTATATAACAGCCACACGTTTATACAGTCGCATTCACACCCCAAGCAAGGAATGTGTACCACCATTTTTTTGAGCGTATACGTACACGGTAGTTAGAAATGAGCTGATCAAATAAATCGACTCCTCCCATCCGGTTATTATGTGAAGCAATAGTCTGTGGTTGTTGTAATTCTATAAACGGCTTTGTCGCCGAAATCCGTCTTTTAACTGGTACAAGAGATCTAGTTTTCATGCAATTTGAGCTAACCATGACTGGCTTGTTGCCATTCCAACGAACTATAACAGCATCATCAATAGAGAGCTTTTCCATATATGCCTGTGGTTTTTTCATGAAAACCCTTTTGTTTGAAAAAGGAGCTCCCTTCGTTCTATTCTCTCCCATAGTTCCCGTTCCTGCAAATCCCTTCTCTGATAGGTAAGAAAGCAAACCTAAAGATGTAAATAAGTTGTCAAAAGTTATATGGGATCTCGGACTGACATTTGCTTTCTTTATAAGACCTGTTACAACATCAAAACCTTGTCCTTTTCCCGTGGTATCCAATTGATTGCTAGAACCACAATATGGCTCTGCAAGCAACATATATCCCGTTGAAAAACATAATGATCAATATTTAAAACCAAATCGGATCGGTTTTCCCCGTATAAACTGCTTCGTGCCATGCTTTCCATAATACTATACCATGCTCTCATCCACACTAAGGTACTGATCAGGAATAACAATTTTAAACTGCTCATGTAGTATGTCAAACATGAGACGCACTTTATAATATCGATCATTGGTGGCAACTTGATTATCAGCTAAATGAAGTCTTCTCATAATATCATCAAATGCATTTCGGCTCATTGATTCAGACACGAGACTATTATAAGTATCTGGTGATATGCTCCAATACATCCGCTGATTCGGTAGTTTGTTATACCCAGCCAAAAGCAGAATTGCCAAAAACAATGTATATTTTCTAACGAAATCGAAGTAGTAGTCAAAATTTGTTGGTGAGAATATATTTGGCTCTGCTCTAGAATAAGCTCAAAGAGTCTAGGAGGAAACATCAAAAGAAAAAAATCCAGAGGAGACTTTAAAGTTTCCCTTCCTGGTTCTGATGATAAGCCTTTTGAAAACTCGTGACGTTAGTACCGACCCTTGAAATGAAATAAAATTTCTATGCGAAAAAGAATAGGAAGTGAAATTCTCTACCTATTTTCATTGGATTTACTCCATTTCAACACAAATTTATCAGCAAGATTTTGTTTGCATGTTTTAGCCGTTTTTGGCTTCGTAACAGTGGGCTTTATTGATTTACGCATTGTCTCAGATTGTTGCACTAGTGTGTTCCTGGATCCTTTCTGATGTAAGTTTCCACCAATTGTGAGTTCACCCTAACCCTGAAGCAATTTCATAGATAAATGCGCGGTGTTTTTTTCAAACTCATCATCGCTGAGGTCACTATCAACATCGGTATTAGCATCTGGTCGTTCATGTGGGGGGAATATTGTCACTTCCGTAGTTGTATCATGTTCCAATATATCGTATATAGTAATATTAACTACTTAGAAAATACTCAATTTCAAACAACATCTAATTTTCTACTACATCAATTCCCAGTGGCAGATAATGCTGCCACTCCGAAAAAACAGGAAAAAAATGTGTCGCAAAATAATGAAAATTTGAAAAGAAATTAATAGCATTCTAACTATAAACCTTTTCTGTATTAACAATTAACCAGCTTATCCTTTTACTTAAAAAATAATGTAACTTACCTCGGTTGACTCATTTTTGTACCAGGGATTGCGTCACATTAAAACTCACTGTCACTTCGCTGCACTATTTATGAGCAACTATTGATTTCTCCGACCTAAAAACTTCTACACTCAAAGAAAAAGAGTTCAGGAAAAGTAAAAACAACAAACGTTTCCAAGAATTGTACATTATGCGTCACATAAAGAGACAAATTTACTGGTATTGATCTTGGCAGGAAATATTGCATTAGGCGTTAATGGGTTAAATTCATCTGCCGGTATGTATGCTTGAGGTGTCGTAGCGTGACACGTACTCAATCTTATGCCTCAGACTTAAATTGCGTTATGTTTAAGGAAATTCACTGTACTTGAATTTAATAATTATTAATCACTTCAATGTTCTTCTTATGTAACACACTTAAGACTAATTAAAATTACTTTATTTCTCCACATGAAACGCTAAATATGCTAAGCGCGAGTTACGTCGGCAAATTTAACCGACATCACGGAACATGACACCTCAGAAAAACCTTCACGAAATTTTCATTTATATAAAATATAAATGTTCCCAGACAATTATGCTTACTCAACAGAACCCAGGAAATGCAACCGTTCCCATGCATTCCTGCTTAGTAGATAAAAATTAAAAAAGCTTTTGTGTTTACGGGAATGAATGCAGACAATTAATTGAACTAGAAGAACAGTTTAGATTTTTCTCCCAAACCGTTCAGAAGTTTGTTACTAGTAAAAGTTTATAGATTTAATTTTCAGTGTTAAGTTGTGTTAATCATTTTATTCTTTCCAATAAAGAAAATATCAATTCAAATTGATGTTGTTTTCTTCATTAAACATTCATTTTTATTTTTTGTGAACAAAATAATAAAAAATCTTAACTGGCGCAGTCGGTAGGATTGCATTCTAAAGCATTGCAATTCAAAGTAAATCATTATGGACTTAAGTCTAATTTGAAGATTGAAAACAAAAAAAAAAAATTGGAAAAAGAGAATAAAAAGATTAACAAAACGCAACAAACACTGAAAATTGAAAAAAAACAAAAAGAAAAAACTTGAAGTGCAAATAGTACAAATAGTGAATGTCTATTGTGGTGAAAAAAAATATTTACATATATATTTCGCTGAAAAGTTACTGTGACTAAGTTAAATTAAATTGCAATCGTTTGAGTGAAAATTTTTTATGCCAAAAACAAAACAAGTGAGAGAATCAGATAGATTCGAGGTGTACTCAAAAGGCGAAAATCGTGACCAAATAAGAGAAAATTGTAGTGATAAAATGACGAATGTACCCGAAACCATTCAAACACAATCAGGGTCAACACAACAAGCAGCACCTACACCATCATTTTCAATCTCCATAAACGATCTAATGAAAGATGCCCAGAGAATACATGAATTTAGAGGTAACAGCGAATATGCTTTGACATCCTTCCTAAGAGAAGTGGACACCATCCTTCCACTATTTGATGGCCATCCTCAAGTAAAGGAATATGTCTACCAACGAATTATCATCAATAAAATTCAGGGACCAGCCTTAGATGTCCTCCGATCCTTGGGATCCAACGCCAAGTGGAGCCAAGTTAGAAAGGAATTAATAAATAACTTTGGGATCCAACAAACATATCATCAGTTATATCATCAAGCTCTCTCTGCAAGGAATTACCAAGTAAGAGAATATTTTATAACTTTGCAAGGTATTTTAGCAAAATTAAACGAGAAGTATGAATACGATATCGATAAACCTACTGAATTTAGTCCTAGGGTTAATGATTCAATGATTCTACAAACATTTTTAAATAATATTGATGCCAATTTAGCTTCCATAATATTAAATAGGAATATTACAAATATACGTGATGCATTCAATTTATTAGACAACTTAGGAATGATAAGAGAAAAAACGAAATCATATAACCATGTTAATCAAAATAAAATCAGTGATAGCCATAAAAATCAATCAAATCCAAGACGTTTTTATAACAATAATAGTTTTAATAACAGCAATAGAAATTTGAATTACCCAAGACATCTTAACTATAACTTCAGACAAAACTCGGGACAATATAGACAAGACAATACAAATGAAAGAAATCAATTTAATCCTGGTCAACTTAGACGAAATTTTGATAGCAATTCCAATAATATTT
Source organism: Dioctria rufipes (assembly GCA_963924295.1). Taxonomy (NCBI): domain Eukaryota; kingdom Metazoa; phylum Arthropoda; class Insecta; order Diptera; family Asilidae; genus Dioctria; species Dioctria rufipes. Next base: position 226,300,476 of record OZ002740.1, read on the forward strand.
CTAGACAGAATACCTCAAATAGAGTAGAACGTATGGATATTGATCATGTCCAACATGAGGTAAATTTTCATTCGAGTCCTCACAAGTTTACTTACCAATAGTAGAACTATCGATCGATGGGGATAAGATTAAATGCCTCATCGATACAGGTTCCTCTACCTCACTTTTAGACGAAGAGAAATTGTTAAAATATAAAAGACAACCCTTAGAAATACCTATCAAATTCAGTAGCCTCAATACTAGTATACATGTAACTAATCAAATCAAAACAAATCTACCAATTGAATTTAATGAAGATGCTTACATGATGTGGAAGTTAACGAAATTTCAAAACAAATGCTTTGATGCCATAATTGGGCAGAATTTACTCAAACCGTTAGGGGCTATCGTAGATATGGAAAACGAGTGTTTAAAAATTAATAATAATGAAATAAGATTTATCAATAGTTGCCCATATAAAACAGACGAGATCCATCAGTTAGAGTTTACAGTTATAAAGGGTAGGGAATTCGAAAATCTCTTTAAATCTTTGAACCCTGAAGAGGAAAAGAATTTAAGAGAAATACTAAGATCATATAAAGATCTCTTCTTTAAAGAAGGCGACCATTTAACTAGTGCTTTCGATATTCAGCATGAAATTATCACAACAACCGATAAGCCTATATATTCCAAAATATATAGATATCCCCAAGTTCATGAGCAAGAAATATCTACGCAAATAGCAGATATGCTCAGACAAGGAATCATAAAAGAAAGCAATTCCCCATACAACAGTCCTTTGTGGATTGTACCCAAAAAACTCGATAATTCAGGAATGAAAAAATGGAGAATTGTCATTGATTATCGCAAGCTTAACGAGGTAACAATCGACGACAAGTTCCCAATTCCGAATATAGAAAATATATTGGACAAGCTAGGCAGAGCGCAGTATTTTACGACCCTTGATCTGGCGAAAGGCTTCCACCAGATCTTAGTTAAAAAAGAAGATCGGAAGAAAACAGCATTTTCCACGCCTCTAGGTCATTATGAGTATGTGAGAATGCCCTTCGGGTTGAAGAATGCGCCTTCGACATTCCAGCGTCTAATGAACTCTGTCTTAAAGGAACACATAAATAAAATATGTGTTGTCTATTTAGACGATATTCTAATATTCAGCACAACATTAGATGAGCACATAAATAGTATAAAGAAAATATTCAATACACTACGTAGCCACAACTTAAAAATCCAAATGGATAAGTGTAAGTTCTTTTCAAAGCAAACGGAGTACCTAGGTCATATTTTGACACCTGAAGGAGTCAGACCTAATCCGAAAAAAGTAGAGGATATCTTAAAACTGAAATTACCAAAAACACCAAAACAAATAAAGTCGTTTCTAGGCATTACTGGGTACTATAGAAAATTTATTAAAGATTATGCTAAAGTAGCCCAGCCTATGACCAAATATCTTAAAAAGAACGTTAGATTAAACCTCAACGACCCAAATTATATAAATTCATTTGAAAAACTTAAGAGAATTATAACAGAAGCACCTATATTAAAATATCCTGACTTCAGTAGAAGGTTTAAATTAGTTACGGATGCCAGTACCTTTGCAATCGGTGCTATTCTGCAGCAAGATAATCATCCAATCTGCTACGCCAGCAGAACTTTAAATGAACATGAACGCAATTATACAGTCTCCGAAAAAGAACTTCTAGCCATTGTTTGGTCCACAAATTATTTTAGACCCTATCTCTATGGTGTAAATTTCGATCTGCTAACAGATCATCAACCTCTTAAATGGCTATATACGAAAACCAGAGGAAAAGATGTTAATCCAAGGCTTTATAGATGGTTATTAAAATTAGGCGAGTACAACATTAATTTGGATTACATAAAAGGGAAGGAAAACAAGGTTGCTGACTTCCTTAGCCGAATAAATTCGGATACAAATGAAATAAACGTAGTCGAGACAAATAATTCAAGTAACGACACTGAGGAAGAAATGGAAAATTCTGAAGAACTTTCCGACCTTTCCGTAGAAAATAACATAGATCTTGAGAGTATTAGAACAATACATTCACAAGAGGAAAATCTTAATAATCACATTCCCATACTGGATACAGTGGTTAATCGATTTAAAACTCAAATTATATTAGTCAACAAAAAGGAAAAGGAATTAAACATAAAGCATAAAAATAGGAAAATTTATATTGACTCCGATGATTTGGATAACAACTTATCAGACATCTTAAGAAGATACATAAAGCCGGGAAAAACAGGCATATACACAGAATTGAGCGATAATAATTATAATAGGCTACAACAAAAGATTATAGAATTATTCGACGGTATTCAAAGCATAAGATTTGTCAGATGTGTATATCATGCTAAAGACATGGACAGCGAAGATGAAACATATAGACAAATCCAAAAATATCACAAATACGAGACAGGACACACAGGAATTAATGAAAACTACGAAGGATTAAAGAAACATATTTACTTCCCCAATCTCAAGACTCTAATAGAAAAATACATTAATAACTGCGACACATGTAATCGAGTTAAATACGATAGGAATCCTATTAAAAGAAAATTCGAGGTAACTGAAACCCCCAAAGACATTAAGGAAATCGTACATATGGACACTTATACCAATTCCAAAGCTAACTTTCTCACATTTATAGATAAATTTTCCAAATTCGCGACAGCTTACTACCTTGAAGATAGGAATAATCAGACAATTATAGAAAAATTGTGAGAATACAAAGCACAAAGAGGAAAATTCCGTAAATTAGTCACCGACAATGAATTTAGAAGTATTAATATAAAAGATTACCTTAAAAATGAGAATATTGACTTTCACTTAGTTAAACCCAACAACCACACTGGGAATTCCGATGTAGAACGTTTACACAACACCCTAAGTGAAAAAATTAGAACTTTAGGGATTGAGGGTAAACAACTCAACATCAAAGAAAAAATGTGTAAGGCTATTGAGTGGTACAACAATACTTACCATTCAACTACTAAAGATAAACCAATAAATATTCAAGAAGGAAATTGCGACAAAAAAACTATATACAATAATCTTTGCAAAGAAAAGGCTAGGTACATTAATAAGCGAAATGTTAAAAGGGAGGAATATTCTGAAGATAGGAAAGAAGGTTACATAAAAAATTATAAAAGTGTTAGACACAAACAAGAACCCAAATTTATCAAAACTACATTAGATAACATACATGTCTCAAATATTAAAAGAAAAAATAAATTTTCAGGGCAGCTGGATCTTCAAAGTTTTTCAAATACTATGGATGTGCACAATAATCCAATCACATCTAGTGGTCGATAAAATCGATACAAACTTCGGATACACCGAAATTAAATTAGAAGAAGTCAATATTATAAAGAATTATGACAATATATTGCATTTAATAAGTCCTAAAGAAATCCAAAGCATTGTAGATAGTTTAGACATAAATATAAGACAGGCAAATCTAAAAGAAAAATCTTTAACCCTCGAGTACCAGTTGAACCACATTCGCAATAAAATTAATACATTAATTCCACATAGGCAAAAACGTGGCTTGTTCAATTTCATAGGTACAGCATTTAAATGGATTTATGGTACGATGGACGACGATGATAGGCAAGAAATCGAAGAACATCTTAAGATCATTGACATAAATAACCACAATGCTATAAATAATCTCAATGCCCAAATCAAAATCAATCAAAACTTATGATATCAGAAAGGCTAGACAAAATAGAGGGACTTGTACTTTACACAGACTTTGCATTAAAACTAAAAATACTACAGGACAATATTGAACATATACAAAATAACATAGCTTCAGCAAGATTAGGCATCGTTCATAGTAACATATTAACAGACGAGGAAATTACGGAATATAACATTGACTTCCAAAAACTGCAAAATATTAAATTAGATACCGCAATAGATAACCAAGATAATATAATATTTGTGATTAGAATACCAAGAGAAATAGTTTCCTTACAGAAAATATTAATAACACCAATAACTGACGACAAAAACGAAGAATTAACGCTTAATATTCAAGAAATTGTGAAGTATGAAAATAAAATTTTTGATTATGTTAAAAACAGAGATTTGAAAGATTTAAAAATTTCCAACAATTGTATAATTAAAAAGAATTGTATGAGAGTATACAATAATGCATCCGAAGTCATAGAACTAAGTAGAGGAGTAGTATTAGTGAAAAATCAAAATAATGCCAATTTCAGCAGTACTTGTGACAAACGTAGAATGATGTTGAATGGTAATTATTTCTTAAACTTCAATAACTGTTCCATAAAAATTGATAATCGTACTATATATAATAACCAAAAGAAGTTCAAACAAAGCTTTGTAATATCAGACTATCTTGAACAAATTGAAGATTTAAATAAAAAATTATCATTTGACAATATAATTATAACACAAATGGAAAATATAAAAGAAATTAAGGAAATTAAATATCAAAGAAAAATGCACTATATTTTTGGAAGTAGTTGTATTGTAATAATTATAGGCATTATAATATTTATCGCAGTTCATACCTGTAAACATAGAAGACTAAAATTAAAAATCAATAATGTGACTCAGGAGAGTCCTCAATTTAAGGAGGGAGGAGTTACGTCGGCAAATTTAACCGACATCACGGAACATGACACCTCAGAAAAACCTTCACGAAATTTTCATTTATATAAAATATAAATGTTCCCAGACAATTATGCTTACTCAACAGAACCCAGGAAATGCAACCGTTCCCATGCATTCCTGCTTAGTAGATAAAAATTAAAAAAGCTTTTGTGTTTACGGGAATGAATGCAGACAATTAATTGAACTAGAAGAACAGTTTAGATTTTTCTCCCAAACCGTTCAGAAGTTTGTTACTAGTAAAAGTTTATAGATTTAATTTTCAGTGTTAAGTTGTGTTAATCATTTTATTCTTTCCAATAAAGAAAATATCAATTCAAATTGATGTTGTTTTCTTCATTAAACATTCATTTTTATTTTTTGTGAACAAAATAATAAAAAATCTTAACTCGCGTATGAGTTTAGCCGTTAGGTGGACAAACCTAAATCTAGAAATTTGCTGCCACCAACAAATGAATTTATTTCATCTAATTTATTTTTCATTATCCATGAATATTGCTTATTTATTTGCTTAAATATTTTAAGCAAAAATATCAATATGGCGGCTCCTTACGAAATATGTTGATTTCCAGTATGGAACGTGACTTTTCTCTCTAATTTCTTATGTCTCGTTCCGACATGGTTCTCTTTCCTACTCATTTGGGAATTAATTTATCTTTTTTCGTGGATATTGGCTTACTTGGTGAATTTCACACCTCTTAGGCCTCACCAACAGGTTGCGCATCGCCGAATTATGGAAATTGACTTTTTAAGCCGTCAATTTGACACGAGTAATCGCGG